>QAOA01005205.1:389629-756053 GCA_003255065.1 Cercis canadensis
TCTTTGGTATTTGGACAACGGGGGAGTTTAAGTTGCCTTTTTTCAATAATTAACAGTATCTACTTACAATAACTTTATCCAAAACTTAAACTATTATACATTGTGAGTCACATGTACAGAGTCTTAATCAAGCTATTAACGATTATATATATATAAAATTGCAAAAAAAAATTGATTATATTGCTTCCTAGTCTCATCTGCAGAACCATTGCCATCATCATATGGTGGTTTCTTTCTACACTGCTAACAATTCAGTGAGTTATCAATCTTGCACGTTCTACTTTTTCTTATTTCTACATATAATGACACTAATAATTACTGGTGTTTATAGAGTTTTTTTCCTCCCCTTTTTATGGAAACTATGCTACAAGACAAGAAAAAGTTGATTCTCCTATAGTACAAGATTAAATGCTTACTACTTTTAACCATTAAAAATTTGGAATCTGTCGTTGTTGGACTTAATATGAGATTGACAACCTACAAAAAGATAGAGGGATGGTTAGGGAGAGGTCGGTGTTGGAGCTCTCAAGTTAGCTAGGTCGAAGGAGAAAATCAGAGGAATAGAGAGAGAGACAGAGATTGAGTATGGTAAGAGTGTCTATGAAAATGAGTTAGAGAGAGAAAATGTATGTCATTTTGATCATTTTACTATAGGAGGTTTCTTAGATACTTTTAGTATTTATGTAGTATGTCATACTACATAGAAATAACTAATAAATGAATGACATGTGTATAAATTAACTGTTTTTAAGTTTGTTTAAAAAATTAAATAAATTATATTTTATATATAATAAAATATGAAAATTATGTATGTTTGCCACGTCAGTGTAGTATGACATACTTACGTAATATCATAGAATCCACGTTTACTATAACAAAAATATTTTGATCCCTTTATTGTAGCCAGGGTAATAAGTTTACTAAGTATTATCAAAATCTCACATTGGTCTCTATATCTCACGAACTTTCTAACCATTTGTTTCATAATACCAGTGAATCCAAGGTATAATGTTATGAATCTTGCACTAACCCAATTAATAACATTATTTAATCAAATTAGTTCTAGATGTTCGTATATATAAATTATGTAGGCGCTACCCTAAACAAAACCTTGAGAAGAAGACAAATAAAAACATAGCTACATATATAGAGAAACTAACATGAGGGTAAATTAGCAGCCAACGAGGCTTGTGTATTTTGAGAAAATGACAAATAGAGAGAGGGGATATAATGTAAAAGATGCATGGAAGAGATTGATTTTGAGTCGCCAAACAAATACATCGTCACAATGTGCTTGCAAACGTAGCACGTACGATGCCCTTCTTAAAAGGGTGGTGGGGAGGAAAGGAAACATCACTTTCACTTGCTTTTTGTGGGCACATGAAATGGGTTTTTCTTCAATGGAAACATCACGATATTCGTGTAAAGCAAATGGGGAACACTAGCTATCTACCTCGTTTCTAATCCCAGTATTAGTTGTTAAGATAATAAGGTTTATGAACAATAATTACCCTCTTCACATAGCTGCTATTAATTAAATATTTCATTGTTTATCTGTTAACTTGTGAACTTCTAATTGATTAGTTCAAATAAAAAGTTAAACGACGATGTATACATTGATCTCTGACTAAGCCAATGCTAGTTTCTTTCTACGAGAAATCCCCTTTTTCTATAAACCAAATTGCTCAACATAATCTGATTCATTTTTTCCCCCTTGAACTCCACCTTTCTGACTTGAGAAACATATATAGGCTACAAATTCTGTGTATACTTATTCTTAGATATCATTGTTGAGGAAAAAGGGTGTGTTTTAAGATCTATGTTGCACATGTACTAATAAGAGTTTCGTACTTGATACGGTATGAAATGCAAGAACGGTAATTTTCTAAAAAAATGAGGTACGAGTATGTCACCTCATATATATATAAAGAGGAGTTTATTTTTCAATAGGAGTTAAAGTCATATAATTACCTAAAAAATAATTGAAAAAATTAGTTTCAACTAACAAATCATGTCATATTTCTTTTAATTTAATAGAGAATAGAATGTGGACAGAGTCTGTGAATGATTAAAGCTAATGGATAAGAAGATAATAAATGTAAAATAATGTCAAAATAGATATTTTAGCTATTTTTAAAATATACTAATTTTCTTTTAAAGAAAAGAAACTAAGCTCTTTGGGCATGAGTTTTAAATTTTCGATACGTCTCAGAAATATGTATAATACTAATTTTAAAATACCGATGCAATATAGGTTAAGATCAATTATATGACACTCGAAAGCATAATTGGAATGAGAGAGAGAGAGCACGATTCTTGGATAGTGGTTATTATAGACAAGGACAGTCAAAGACGTGGAAGGGAAGACAAGAGCATGCAAAGAATCAAAGACATGGATTAATTTACTTTGGTTAAGGTCATGCATGACTCATGGAGGCTGTGAGAGCTCTCGTGTTCCACCTGAGATTGGAAAAAATATTGCTATAATTGGATTCAATTGCCGAACTTCAAAATTTAAAAACCATGTATAATAATTAACAGTATTCTAATCATATAATAAGTGATTTTTTGTTTTCTGTTTTTAAATAATAACTATGAAGTAAATCATTGGCAGTATATACAGAGATTTGATATTTCAACGATCACAGAAAATAATTCTTTGCGTGTGTGTGTTGATTCTACCGTTGAATATACCTGGCAAGCATGATATCTCCGTTGGTTGCTGCCAAGTAACACAGCTGCGGATTCAGACTCAACTGTATATGGCTTTTGAGCAGTCAGCAGTGAGCACGTGACCGTTGTATATATACGCCTACGGCACCTTTTCTGTCTAGGCTGTCCGGAGAAAACCATATGAATTGTCAAGGTTTTAACAATGTTAACAATATGCTATGTCGATTGGAAATTATATAAAACTAGTGCTAAGTCGGTGCGTAGAATGGTATTTGGTAATGTTTTGACCTTCATATTATTATTTTCAAACATATTTACATAATTATAATACTTTTAAATTTATATACCTAAATATTATTTTTATAAAAATTAAAAACTAAAAATAAATAAATAAAATCTGACTCATGAGGTTCATTAGACATATCAGTAGAGCCACGTCATGTCTCTCTTTATTGTGCACACCAATTTTTGTCAAACATATACTTTGAGATAAAAATGATTGTGGGACCTGCCGTAGGTTTACTAGCGTGTATGGTGGGCCCCATAGGTTAGACTTTTTTTGTTTTAATTTTTTTAAAAAATATAATATTTAAGTATATAAATTCAAAATTGTTATAATTGTATAAATAAATTTGAAAACAGTAATATTGAGATAAAAAATTCGTATTTGGTATTTTTTTTTATATTTAATCATTGTAACACGTATACATAATATAGATTAATAGAAATGAAAGTACTTGTGCCTTCTATATAAATAAATAATAATTATACACAAAATTAAAAAAAGAAACAAATATAGAAAGTAGCTTTCACTGAAGAAGTTGAAATGGAGAAGTGATAAATATACCATTATCTATCTCATAAATCTTGTAATTGAGGGGCATAATTATTTTGAGTTATTTGAAAAAAAAAATAATTAAGTAAATTAAATTGAATTTACAAACTGTATATTTTATACGATGTATATAACTCTATCATATCTAAAAAGGCATTTGTAGTTTACTCTTTGTTTTATTTTATTATATTTTAAGGGTTGTCTTATATTTTAGCATCACATTTTTAGACAANTATTATATTTTAAGGATTGTCTTATATTTTAGCATCACATTTTTAGACAATAATAATATAATGGATTCAAATCTGATCATGTCATTTGAGTCATGTTACTTAGATTTGAGCCATTCATTTTATTAAAACTCATATAAATCATTAAAACACATTAATATTTAATGATTGAGATAAATTTTAATGAAATAAACGACTCATATTTAAATAATATGACTCAAGTGACATGATTGCCGTTATATAAACGTAACAATAGTATTACTACGAATATGAAATGAGCAGGCAACGATCAGACAAAATCCAAAAGAAGGGTTCACAAATTATAAAGCATTACGAGTAGTCAAAACAGCAACATGAACAAGTACGGTGCACCAGCACCAGCACCAGCACCAGAGCAATTATTATTATCGTCCGGTTTTAGCCAAGCTTATGTGTACTATATTGAAATCGCCATTACTGGACATTCGTCCATCGCCACGTGTACGGGTGACATTCCTTCTTAAGCTCCCATTGAAACCCCCACTCAATTGACACCGATCACCCCATTTACGAATGAGTAACATGCTCTTAAATGAAGGATGGGTGATGACAGGGTAAAATGGTAAACCCAAGTTCTGATACGCGGGTAGTACAGTAATTTCATGGGGCATTAGATGAGAAAGTACATTTTTAGCAACTTTGGCTTTGAAAGGAAAGTAGATAAAGAGGAAACAGCCAGGACCTCTGTGCTTCTTCTACTGAACTTGAGAGAGCCAGAGACAGAGAAGAGGAAAAAGAGTGAGAGATTTTTAGAGGCACGCGCGCTACTCACTGCCCTATTCTGCAAGTATAGTGTAAACCATAGACATAGAGAGAGAGAGAGAGACCAAGGAGCTAGCGCGCCAGCCAGCCAGAGCCCAGAGCCCAGAGCCCAGAGCCAGATGTAGGGTTGTTTGGGAAAAGATAAGAGAGGTTTGGTTTAACTCACCGCCGGGAAACTAATCACTAATACCCCATTTCGTTGGCAAATCAACTTTTTTGGTTTTTGTTTTTTAGGGAGGGGAGGGTGTACCTTGTTACTATAGTGGAAAATTTTTCCCCCGTTTCGGTGGTTCCTCTGCCCATGGGAGAAACCGGTATTGTCCGGTTCCCGGGAAGCTTAGACCCCAGAGCGGAAGAGTTCAGGCCCGGAAACCCTCCAGCGACCGCCCTATTCAGGCCAACCCAAGTGTACTACCCGTATTCATGTGCGTACGCGCCTAGTGGAAGCGGAGTACCGTTTTCCGATGGATTGGCTGTTGGCGTTCCGTATCCCCACTTCTCTACTCCCCCGGCGTACGTTAGCCCTCCTACTCCTACTGTGGTGGCGGCGCCGTCCGCGCCGGCTTCCTCATCGCCTACTCGTTCGCTACTGCTGAGCGCTGTAGCTTCAGAGTTTGTAAGCGAGTCGATGGTGAGAAGAGAATTAGAGATATTTGGGGATGTAAGAGGGGTCCAGATGGAGAGGTTGCGTGATGGAATGGTGACCGTTCATTTCTATGACCTCAGACATGCAGAGATGGCGTTGACGGCGATTCGGAAGCAACACATGCAACAGCAGACCAGGCTTTGCAACCACTACGCTTCCTTGGTCAAGACACGCATTTCATTCTCTGAAGCTGAATTTTATGCCGCTGCTCCACTCCCACCGCCGGCGCGTGGTCTTATTGCCGGTCGTGCTGTGTGGGCCCAGTACATTGTTCCGCCGTATAATGCCCTTCCTGATGGCCACAACCAAGGGACTATCGTCATTTTCAATTTGGATTCGGAGGTGTCTGCTCAGAGTCTAAGAGAAATTTTCGAACCTTTCGGTATGACCATTATCACCACGTTTCATCATCATTTCAATTTCTCTGTGACTCTGCGTGTTTTACTGTCTTTTTTTTCTTTTTTTTTTTTCTTTCTTATCTTATTTGCCTTTGCTATTACCATTTCCTTCAATTACCCATCAATGAAATGAGATCTGAAAGAGAGAAAACTATTGGGCCTCTCTTTGGTTGTAACTTGGGGATATAATTTTATTAGTGAGAACTAACTTTTGTGGGGACTGTAGTGGGGTTGGGTGGGGGATAGGCGATCATAATCGTGTAGACAAGTCATAACGCTGCTTGATGTGTCTCTATCTCACTCTTTTTAGGAACTTTTATGACGTTTCTGGTTTTTATTTTAGGTCCCGTAAAGGAATTGAGAGAGACGCCATCGAAAAAGAACCAAAGGTTCGTGGAGTTCTTTGATATCAGAGATGCAGCCAAGGCTTTAAAAGAGATGAATGGGAAGGAAATTCAAGGCAAGGCAGTTATTATTGAATTCAGTCGACCAGGTGGCCACGGCAGGAAGTTCTTCAATGCTGCTTCTACAATCTCCAAAAACAATGTTTATCACACCAAGTCTCTGAATCCACCACCACCATCATCAATATTACCTCCTTCTCCTCCGCCGTTGCCGCGTAAATACTCACGCCCTCCTCGCCCGCATTTTCCTCAAAACCAATTATCTAGCAACAAATCAATTGTCAGAAAGGGAAGCCCTAATGTCAAAACTAGTGTGAGTGAGAGTGCAAATTCTTCAACAATGGGTTCTATGAATTTGGGTGGGGCAGTTGGAAATGGAGTTGAAGACAAGTATTCGGATGGGCCTCAGAGCAGGAATTTCTTCAAAAACCATATCAGCACAAAGCCCCAACAAGCTAGAAATAGGAATTGGAAGGGGAAGCAAGCTAAGAAGCTCGAAACTCGGTTTCTAATTAAAGAAGATTCTATTGTGGAGTCCAGTTCCAGAGATTCCAGAACTACTGTTATGATCAAGAACATACCCAACAAGTACAGGTCCGCGTCTTACATAAAAATATTTTTGAGTCCTAGAAAGCGTAATGTAATGCGTCGTGTGTGTGGCTGTGTTTTTCTTTTTCTCAGATTAAATTAAATTCTGGTTTTGACTTGTTGCAGTCAGAAGCTACTGTTGAACATGTTGGACAACCACTGCATTCACTGCAACGAGCAGGTTGCCGATGGAGACAACCAGCCTTTATCTTCCTACGACTTCGTATACCTTCCCATTGATTTTAAGTATATTCCTTTCTTTGCACTGTTATTTTATATGTTGTCTTTTTTCTTTTTAATTTCTGGTTTGGAGCAATTTACATGCGTTCACAATTTGCGTACATGTGTGTTTTTATCTTTGAGCTGATAATTGCAGTGTTTTGTGTTTAAAACAGCAACAAGTGCAATGTGGGATATGGGTTTGTGAATATGACGTCGCCGGAGGCAACGTTGAGGTTCTATAAGGCCTTTCATCTTCAACATTGGGAGGTGTTCAATTCTAGAAAAATTTGCGAAGTCACCTATGCGAGAGTCCAGGTGTTGTATTTTTGCAACCCCTTCGAATTATTCTATTTTTTTTAATTAATTTGTGAAATAATTGATGAGAATGAAAAGTGGTTAATTATTAAAATGAATAAAAGGGGTTGGAAGCGTTGAAAGAGCACTTCAAGAACTCAAAGTTCCCATGCGAGATGGAGCACTACCTTCCAGTGGTGTTCTCACCACCTCGAGACGGGAGGCAACAGACGGAGCCACTTCCAATCGTTGGTCAGAATCAGCAAACCAACGAGATCGCCGGTGACGGTGACCATGACCATGACCAACACGACGTGCTTAGCAGAAGCAGCTGCAGCTGCAGCAGCAGCCAAAACGGCGGCATTGATGATGACGACCTACACAAAGATAACACAAGAAGTGGCGAAGTGGCAAATATTGCATTTTGAGTCTCGACTCCAACTGTATAGACTAATAGCCCACTCACCTACAACCAGAAGAAGCCTTTCTTTTTGCTCTAAAACTCCCTCAGATCAGATTTACCTTACTATTCAGATTGTTTCTTTATTTCAAAATTCTTGGTTTGGCCTTTTCTCTAGAAATAGAATTCCTACTTTTTTTTTTTTTTTTTCTCNTTTTTCATGTTGCTTTATAGGACTGCAAATTGTAGGATTTATTCTGCCATGGATTTCAATTTCCAAGATTTTTCGTGTATCATTTATTATTACAGAGAAGTATTTTATTCGTGTTCCGCTACTAGAACGTCTTGTTTCGGATTTAAAATAAAAATTAAAGTTAAAATTAAAACTGAAAGTTTGGANACACTCAACCGAGCAAGCCTTGAAGAACTGAATTGCCAATGAAACCGTTGGTTAAAAAGAAGCCAGGAGGCTATGACAGGACAGTTTTATTTTCGAAGTTTTGCGTCAGTTATAAAATTTTAATNGTGCAAGTATAAAAGATTTGCATATGTATTTAGTCTAACTTCAGGGAATTTCAGGATTATAGTTTACATGGAAGTTCGCCACGTAACTCAGTGGGAGACTGGGAGTTATGGGTGTCGAAGGAGAATCTTTCATGGACATTGTTTGGAAGTTGATATTGTTAATAGACACAACTAATGAGCTTAAGTGATAAATTTATGGGTGAGAATTAGGATAAATATAAGGTGAGTATTATGTTACCCCACAATAGTTGGGTGAGATCGAGTAAAATTTATTCAGTGATTTTGGTGTCGTTGTAAGTATCTTAAAAAATTAAGTTATCAAATATGTGTCAAAACACATAAATTTTAATAAAATATAGGAGGTTTCTTAGATACTTTTAGTATTTATGTAGTATGTCATACTACATAGAAATAACCAATAAATGAATGACATGTGTTCAAATTAACTGTTTTTAAGTTTATTTAAAAAATTAAATAAATTATATTTTATATATAATAAAATATAAAAATTATGTATGTTTGTCACATCAGTGTAGTATGACATACTTACATAGTATCATAGATTCTCCGTAAAATATAAGAACGACACAACATAATTTTTTTTTTTTAAGTTTACTTTTTGACATTTTCTTATATTATGTTGTTCTTTACATTTTATAATGAATTGTGTGTTTTGGCATATATCAAGTAACTAATTTTTTTAAAATTTTTGCAACGACACTAAAATCATACTATAAGTTTTATTATGTCTCACCCAAAACCCCACCTACAGGGAATTTCAGGATTATAGTTTACATGGAAGTTTGCCACGTGGAGTTCTAACTCAGTGGGAGACTGGGAGTTATGGGTGTGGAAGGAGAATCTTTCACGGAGATTGTTTGGAAGTTGATATTGTTAATAAACACAACTAATGAGCCCAAACGATAAATTTATGGATGAGAATTAGGACAAATATAAGGTGAGCATTATGCTATCCTCATCATAGTTAGATGGATTTGGGTGGAACACATCTAATAATTTTAGTGTTATTATAAAGATTTCAAAAAATTAAGTCACTTAGTGTATGTCAGAATAGTCACAATTTTTTATAAAATATAAGAACGACATAATATAAAAAAAATGTACTAAGAAACAAATCTTTTCAGTTTATTTTTAATACGTTTTCTTATATTATATTATTCTCATATTTTATAAGAAATTGTATTTTATGACACATACTAAATGACTTAATTTTTTGAAATCTTTGCAACGATACTAAAATCACACTAAATTCCACCAAAAAACTCCACCCACATAAAATGGGGTAGTGTCACCCCCTCTAAGAAAGTTGGTAGCGTAGCCATCACCTAAATATAAATTTTCAGCATAAAACCTTCTTCTTCTGTATTTACAGTTGTGTGGTGTTCGAGTTAGCATACTAATTACCATTGAAGGCATCTATTTATTCCATGTGATAAATGTCTTTTCTTTAATGTTTCCTCTTTTGATTCATTTGATATCTAGAATAAGGAAACATTGATTTCCTTCTAATATACCTGGATTTTGGTGTAGTCTAACAAGCGGAAAGAAAATAGAAAAAAACAGGAGGCTACAATGCTCTTCTCTTTTGCTGAAGTTATACTTGCATGGATGGAAACAGCTTCATATTTGTATTTCTGTTCACATTTAATGGTAGCTTATACATACATCACTGTTTATTGAAGAAAATGGAATGCCGTGCAAGATAAAAATTCCATGAAAATGGTTTTGTTCAAATAACAACCAAATCTTGCATCATTACTAAATCATCATTTTGCGGATATGGTAGTGATATTACTGTATAGGGTTCCCTGAACCTTCTCCTTTACTAAAACAGGTAACATTGAGATGGATAAAAAAGGAAAAAAAGATACCCTGAAGGGATAAAGAAAAAGCATAGACTTTGTGTAAGGTTTTTTTTATGGCACTTTGACATAATAATATACTTTTAAAAGAAAATTATTAATATAGAGCAATTTTGAAACATTTTACTAATATGAGGTAGTCTATAATAAAATACTATTGCACTGTTGGACAAGACTAAATCTATCAAATTTCAACATGTAAAATGCTTTAAAATATGCTAAACCATATTTAGCGTGTATCCCTTTCTCTTGAATGGGGTTTGGCGAGTCTCAATTATCATACTGAATTTGCTAGTTGGGGTTTGGTGTATTTTAAAGAATTCTACCAATTAATGTTTGGCAAATTTAGCCCTGAAATAATATTTTATTATAAAAACTCATTGATAAAAAAATTTTAGAATTATCTCATACTAATAATTTTTTTTAGGTTTAAATATATTGTAGGTGACTATAATTTAGACGAATTTTGAATCAAGTTCTTATAATTTTTTTTCCTCTTTTGATGTTCTTAGAGTTTGAAATTTTTTTAATTGAGTTATTGTCGTCATTCCTAGTTATAATTTTGTTAGTTTAGTGCTCATATAACAAATGATTTGTCTATGTGGCAATAAAAAAAAAAGTTGACGTGGTGCTAAAGTAGCACAAAAATTAAGAAAAACTAAGTCACATGTCTTACATGTGTGTTTGATAGGTGACAATTTATATGTCACTTTGGCACTATATAAGCTTCATCTATTGTCACATGGAGAAGTTGTTTACCATGTTAACATTAAACTAATGGAGTTATAACCCGGTGATGATAGGGAGCCAATTAAAAAAAATTTAAACTATAAAAACCTAAAAAAAAAAATTACAAAAACCTACAGTATATTTAAATCTTTTTTTAAATATATTATTTGTATTAATTTATCCATTTTATTTTAGAAAAATAAAATAAAAATTGGAGAGGGGGCTTTTTCACCCAAATATTGTATTTCAAGAACAAATTTAAGCATATATTATAATTTTTTGTACAAAAAATTAAAATCTAATATTTAAAGACCACCGACAAACTATTAATCATGTGACATGTCTATACTGAACATATCGTATGGCCAATGACATGTTCAATAGTCCCTACATACCAAATTCTATTTTTATTTTAAATATATATAAGTTAAAAATTACTAAAAATATCTAAAATATAATATTTGAGTAAAAGGAGAGAAAAGTGGAAAAATCGATGGATGTGTTGGAGTTGTACATTAAAAATGGAGATTGGGTCCAATATCACGTGTGATTGACACGTAGGATAACATGGATCCTGATTTGGCTGAAGCANCATGGATCCTGATTTGGCAGAAGCATAAGCTTGTGGCTCTATTTCTATTCACTTTGACCTTCCTTCTTACTTATTTAGAGTGCTATGCCACACTCTATATCTTTGACTTTTTTTTATATAATTTTAATTTTATATTATATTAATTTAATAAAATTAATATAATTTAAATTTTATTAAATTAATATTTAAGTCATATTAAAAATTTTAAATAAATTTAATAAAATTTAAATTATATCAAACTAANTGTTTAATGAAAGTATTTTGGGGAGGAAAGTTAATTAGTAGATAGTAAATCGTAAAATTCAACTAACTGAGCTATAGATTAATTAGTTACGAAGCTCTCATAACAAGAAAATTGTTTTATGTTCGAGGCCTCTTATCCTCAAAATGAGGAACTCAAAGTACTCTCTACATAAAGTTACAGTTGTGGATAGGGGTGTAAGCTAAATCGATCAAATCGATCGAACTGAACTGGACCGAGGAAAACCGAACTAGACTGAGGGTGTTGGTTCAGTTCTCGATTTTATTTTTTAAAAAATTGATGGGTTCGGTTTAGTTCTAGGTATCAATGAAGGAAAACCAAAAATAAACTTCACTGAGTAGGCTAAAACGATTTCGTTTTGGTTATTTTGAAGTATTTTTTTTTTCTTGAAATGGCTAAAACTGTTTTAGCTTTTGGCTTTTTTCTTGTTCAAATTTAGAAAAATGGTTTGTGCATATTTTTTGGCAAAAATTGACCAAACTGACCAAATTGGTTCGGTTCGATTTTACTCTCAAAAATTTGAAAAACCGAATCGATATGATTTGATTGGTTCAATGTTGATTTAGGGTGTAAACCGAATCGAATCGGATTGATTACACCCCTAGTTATGGATGCTTTCACAATAGCCAACAATAAGACTCCTAAAATTGGATCACTCACCTCAGATTTAATAAATTTGACTTTATCTAAAAGTTAGGATTAGATTATACTCTTGGGTTAAAAAAAAATTGTAAAATCCAATTTAAGAATGAAAAGAAAATAAAACAAAAGGTGATGGCAAAAGGTGAAAAAAGAATGATATGGTTAGGCAGGGATGGTTGGTAAATGGGTGGAATGGGCAGGCAATAACCATGGTCATGGACTCATGGTCCCTGGAAACTGTGGCGTGCGTGCGCGACTCTTTCTGCTTTTTGATGGAATCAAGGTCACACGGTTGGCCACTTGGACCCATCCCTTAAATAAATTACCTTACTTTTGGAACCCGATAAATATATAAACTTTAATTAAACCTTTATATAGTTTATATACTTGGTTACCAGAGAACTTTGGGAACACCATTTGNTATTTACGTCGTATCATAGAATCCGCGTAAAATTAAATTCCTTCAATCCCCAATAAAAAGTTATTTTTACTTTTATTATACCCATATAAATAAGATAGAATGGCAACGTAACTGTGTTTGACCCATCACCCATGCCATTTCTCAGCCACAAATACCTCCAAGAACGGACCCCAAAATTTATCTTTCCCCTCTCTTCCAGTTCCAGTTATGACTCACCATTCCATTCATGTTCTCAATTTTTTGTTTTTTTCAATACATTTCTTCATCGATTTCATGTTATATTTAAATTAGGTGTGGGCTAAGCTTTATGTTATTTTTTTATATTACATTTTTCTTTTAATTGAGTGAGACTCAGTAAGACTTACAGTGTAATTTTAGTATCATTGTGAATATTTTAAAAAATTAAGTTACTCAATATATGCTAGAACATATAATTTTTTATAAAATATAAAAATAATACGATATAAAAAAATGTGCTAAAAAATAAACTTGAAAAAATTATTTCTTAGTACGCTTTCTTATATTGTATCATTTTTATATTTTATAAAGAATTATGTGTCTTGACACATACTGTATGATTCAATTTTTTGAAATTTTTATAATGACACCAAAATTATACTGGAACTCTTATTGGATCTCATATGTAAGTGAGAGGTATAAGATAAGAGAATAAGATGATAATATAATACTCACCTTTAAATTAACATGTTATAATTTGAAAAACCTGTCAATTTCATCCTGTCTCAATTCAAAATGGAGTGAGAGATAGAAAATTAAATGGCAGATGAGTAGAGAGAAATGTTTTCTCCTATAGTCTTCATCAGTCATATACATGTCCCCCTCAATGGAAGAGATAATCTTTTATTGCTCCCCACTTCAGCACTTGTATATATTTTTGTTTTCTTTTTTTATTTTGAAAAAAAGGATTGGAAGACAGAAACGGATATCTAAGAAGTGAAATGCAATATATAAATGGATTAGCCATCATTGGATGCTCTAGGGATTCTTGACAATGGTTACGGTATAAGTGCCCAATAAGTAATAAACCTTTAGCCAAAGATGGTCATGGAAGCCCATAGCTTATATATAAGAATAAGAGGTTTAAGCTTTAAATCACAATTATGGAGTACGAAGCTATGTTGTTAAAAGGATTTAAGTATGATTAACAATTAAATTGTCGGGTAACCATAAAATTAAGCTACATATATAACTATCATAAGTAAGAGGATTCTTTGTGCCTTTCCGAGTATTCGTATTGTTTTAATCGAGATAGTAATTTTAAACAATGTTTAATGAAAGTATTTTGGGGAGGAAAGTTAATTAGTAGATAGTAAATCGTAAAATTCAACTAACTGAGCTATAGATTAATTAGTTACAAAACTCTCATAACAAGAAAATTGCCTCAAAATGAGGAACTCAAAGTACTATCTACATAAAGTTACAGTTGTGGATAGGGGTGTAAGCTAAATCGATCAAATCGATCGGTTTTCGATTTTATTTTTTAAAAAATTGATGGGTTCGGTTCAGTTCTCGGTATCAATGAAGGAAAACCAAAAATAAACTTCACCGAGTAGGCTAAAACGATTTCGTTTTGGTTATTTTGAAGTATTTTTTTTTCTTGAAATGGCTAAAACTGTTTTAGCTTTTGGCTTTCTTCTTGTTCAAATTTAGAAAAATGGCTTGTGCATATTTTTTGGCAAAAATTGACCAAACTGACCGAATTGGTTCGGTTCGATTTTACTCTCAAAAATTTGAAAAATCGAATCGATTGATTTGGTTGGTTCAGTGTTAATTTAGAGTGTAAACCGAATCGAATCGGATCGATTACACCCCTAGTTATGGATGCTTTCACAATAGCCAACAATAAGACTCCTAAAATTGGATTATTCACCTCAGATTTAATAAATTTGACTTTATCTAAAAGTTACGATTAGATTATACTCTTGGGTTAAAAAAAAATTGTAAAATCCAATTTAAGAATGAAAAGAAAATAAAACAAAAGGTGATGGCAAAAGGTGAAAAAAGAATGATATGGTTAGGCAGGGATGGTTGGTAAATGGGTGGAATGGGCAGGCAGTAACCATGGTCATGGTCCCTGGAAACTGTGGCGTGCGTGCGCGACTCTTTCTGCTTTTTGATGGAATCAAGGTCACACGGTTGGCCACTTGGACCCATCCCTTAAATAAAATTACGTTACTTTTGGAACCCGATAAATATATAAACTTTAATTAAACCTTTATATAGTTTATATACTTGGTTACCAGAGAACTTTGGGAACACCATTTGTACGGATGCTTTGTCTTTTATTCTCTGCTCCAATTACACCTTAGACTTAGACCTTATCTTCCTTCCTTTTCAGTTTCCTTTTCTTTAATTATTTTTTTATAATTAAAAAAATTATTTAAACTTCATTTTTTGTAATTTGTCTATTTTCAAGTGAAAATTAAAAATATTAATCCAATCCCATGAGAAGATGGGCCTTATAATGCCTTACTGGGTTCTGAATAGAGGCCTGAGTATTGGGCCGAGTAACCGATACAAATGAACATGAGCCCAATATGAGCAACACTATGGCCCAGCATATTGGCTACATTATAAAATTGAAGCATCACATAATTTTTATTGTTCAAAGTATAGAGACTAGAGTTCATCGTTGGTGGTAGAGGGTCCTCTGATGGTGTTTGGGGAAGACTTAATTGGGTAGGAGGCCTCCATGGCTAAACCACAGAGACCTTCCTTTGGTTGAACTCCACGTTGGATCCTTATGTAGCCCTTCTCACCCCATTCAGTACCCCACGAGTTCTTCACTATCCAGTACTTTGTTCCATCATGTGTGCTGCCATACCCCACTACTGCAACTCCATGATTCAACTCTTTCCCACACTCTCCATTGAACACTCCCTGCAATATTCACATAACATAAACATTATTCCATTCCTTTTCTTGTCATCTATCATTGATATTCATCACTTTATTATTAAAAAACAAAGATATAGAGTGGAGGAGGAGACTTGCTTCTGAGTAAAACTGGAAATCCTTGCCACCAGCATCCATTGAAATTGACACAGGCTGATTAGCAACAGCTTTCATCAGGGCATGCTCATCATTTTCTGGAACATTTTCATACCCATCAATTGTCACCTCAAGAGCATTTCTTATCTGCCAAAGCAACACAAAAAATAAATCTCTCAAATTAGGTGGAAATCAACATATATAGCAAATTAAGCAGTTAGGAGATGTAATTAATGATAAAACTAGTTGCAAACCCGTGCAATACACGAGCAGCTAAAGCAAAAGGGAGAGAAGACCCGTAAATAGAGAGAAGAGAAACAACACTGGCTTTAGATAACCATACTTCTAGGAAAAAGGCTTTCTATTAGGTTAATATAGTGATGATGACCTTGGATGATCCACAAGTTTCATCCTTGGCGCGGTATGGATAGTCCTTCTCAGTTGTAATGCCTTTGTTTTTCTTAATGAAGTCAAATGCATATTCCATCAATCCTCCGTCACAACCTTGGTTTTTAGAATTGCAATCAACCAGCTCCTGCTCTGATAAAGAGATCAGCTCCTTGGTTTTGATTTTGTTGATACCCTCTACTGCCACTACAGTTGAAAACGCCCAACAGCTACCTAAAACAATCATCCACATCCGCAAGTTAAATTAATGAAATGCTTAAATTGAAGAGAAAAGTTAAATGATAGAATTAATTAAGACGTACCACATCTGCCTTGGTTCTTCACACAGGTCACTGCTCCTTTCTTTCTCCAATCAATGGAGTGTGGAAGATCGACTGTTTTGTGATGCATGAAGCCAGTCTCTTTTTTGGTGCCGCGGAACATCCTGTAGTGACCAACTTTAGAGCCAGCATAGGAGTTAACGAACTCGTGGTTGGTCATGTCTGCAAATCCATTCAATTTTAACTTGTATGGCTTCTCCATCTGGTTCACCTTGTGAACATGCTTCACATTCTCCTTGAACACGTTGAAACGCTTCTGCTTCTCACCCAGGTCATGAGACACCGTGTGCTGGCTCCTCCATCTCTCGTACATGTCCCATAGACTCTCTTCGCTCTCCAACTCTTTCTCATGGAATTCAAAGCACTCAACTAGCCCCATTACCAGACCCAACCAAAACATCACCCATATAACATTCCTTTTATCCATTTCCAAGCTCAACTGTGCGAATAAACCACACAATGCTAACTTGAAATGTCCTTAAATTTATACACACAAGTAGTCAAGTAGATAGGATCAAGTTGAACAAGAAATTATGTCTTTAATCTAAAAATAAGGGGAAAAGACAGTATATTTTCTAGAGTTCAGAATCTAATTTTAGAAGTGAGATTCGTATACCGATGTTGTTATTCCGACTATACATGCCAACCACGTTAACCTGCTAACCTTGTCTGTACAAGGTGACGAATTAGATTTTGTTGCTAACTAGCTTTAGTTGCTAAACACGATATCTGCAAGCTTAGCTGATAACTGACAAGGGTGCGTAACCGGCAACTTTTGGAAAAGTGGCTATGCCGAACGAATTCCATGTGCTCTCTAGACTCCATTCGGAATACTGGTTTTATCCAAAGCCACCTCAAATTTCCAGTTCATCTGAAATTGTCTTCACCATGTTATAACGCAACAAAAGTAACAACAGACTATTTATCCTAAACTTATTCTGAAGTTTTTTGGCCTTACCATACGATTTAACAATGCATTTGCCACCACCATTGTCAGATTTTGACAGGTGATTCAGCTTCTTATTTTTTGGTTATATGACGATAAGGAGGTTTAAACTCCTGATCTCCTACGCATTATCTACATCTCTCATCACTAGACTACACTTAATGGCTTCCCATGATTCAGCTTCTCCAGATCCTAGAACTACCACTTGATGATATTAGAGGCTTAGAGCACGTGAACGACTAATGGGCATAACACAAACTAAACGAACCGGGTGTAGGCACTTCAAGGAATTTTTACTATTATCGCTTATGAACTACATTGATTTGGGAATATCTCATGCACCGCATAAGAGGGTTAAGGGACAATTTCAAAAACTTGTCCTGCTGGTTCGATCTAGACAAATCTTAAGTGCGCAATCATTTTAGATGAGGAAAAATAGATCGAGATACTCTAATCTTTAATATAAGATGGGAATTTCTTGCCATTTTTTCTTTTTTTGGTAGAAATTTCATACTCAGTATCGATTTCCACAATTTTAGTAGGATCTATGCACTTGGCATGGAAGGCCTCAATAGCAAGCCTAAGTATATGGTACAAGACTGATCAGATCAGAAAGAAAAAAGGGGAAAACAATTGACGTCTTTCCTCAATCATCAGAGAGAATTTGTCCATTCACTCATCTCTGTTCTAACGGGCAAAGCAGACAGCTAGGTGGTTCTGAAATCTGAGTCACGGAGGGAAAGATTGGCAAGGTTGCCTGAGGGAAAAGACTGACTATAAGCACACAGAATCGAATGTCAGACCTTATTTTCACTTGATACAGAGGATATTTAGAGATATAACATATATGCGATTTTAACCCATAGGTGAAAAACACTTGAATGCTGAGTGCAATGAGAAGCACCATGTCTAACAACAGACATGAAATACCATTTAAGTTAGGTGGAGACCACAAATACAATTACTGAAAATTTTCCTGATTTGAACATCTAAAGCCAATAAGGTCATATACAATCACTTTGTATGTGATTTCAATAATGTCAAGCTCATGGTGCAAAATTGCAAATTCAGTATGTAGAGAATGTTCTTATCACCTGCCTGTTTCAGGTACCAAACTTCTCCTTAGTGTTTAATAAAGGCAATGCAAATTAATGTCAGTGAATTTTGTAAAATAATGATGCGGACAATAAGAAAGCTGCAGTACAAGGCTTGATGGCTTTATGGCTATTCTCCATTCAACATCCTTTTATTTTTTTGGAAGTGCAGGTTTATCTGTCTAAAGAACAAGAAAGGAGTAGTGCAAACAAGGATGTCCATGGAAGAACTTAAATGAAAAAGAGGATTATGCACCAAAGCCAGATCAATGGCCTAGAGAATGTAGATATTTATATTTCAAGCATTCAATTCATGATCTGCTAAGAATAGCAGCTCACAACCTCAGCCAATGTGCATTACTCAGATTTTGGGAAGAAGGAGGAGGGGGGAAGAAGACATGCTATATATTCCAAAAACTACTGATAAGTAGTATTTTATGAAACAAGAAATTCATGTGTCAAGGACAATGATGGACATCCACCAAATAAACTTGTTATTCTCATGAGTACCAGATAATGTTTGAGAATGGTAATGCATGGGAAAGACAAAAAGCAAGGGGAAGTAAAAAGAAAAATTCAAACAAATTACAACATATTGATTAAGCAAGAGAATCCTTTCGCTCAGCCTGCTGCTGTAACAATTCTTCTCTGACTCTTCTGATCTCCGCTTCCTTCTCCAACCTCTCTTTCTACAGATAAAAACGTAAAAGGAATTCTTGAAGGATCAAAACAAATCACTGTCACATGCATGCTTATAAATTATTGCCGCAAATGAATTGCTGCATGCATCATTATTACACTTTCAATTTATAACAAAAGCGAGAATAAATGCTATAAGCAAAAGCTAAAATATAAGCAGAATGATTTGATAATCCCGGCGCCGAATGAAATACTTGATTTTCTGAAACTCGCCTGATCCAATACATTTCAGACATTTATCTCCTATTCACATAAGCGTCTTAAATTTTATAGATGATGCAATTTCAATACCTATTTTTTTTTTTTTTTCCTTCTTCATTTTCTTCGAAGGATTCCCCACCCCCACCACCCGGCGCCGAAAAATAAAAAAAAAAAAAAATAAAACCAAATAAGCTAACAATGTCCTGAGGAAAATGCCAGATTCAATCACGAACTCAGCCTCTATAACAGAACATTGATCATAAGCTAAGGATTCCGTTGATCAATATACACAGATGCTTTGATTTTCTAGGGTTTTCGAGGAATTGACCTGCCCCCAGGGGAAAGTAGCATCGAATTAAACTAAAATTACAGCGGAATAGATGCGAATGAAAAGAAAACCAACTCGAATTCTACGAGTTAGAAGGGAAGAAAAATTATACAGGGCAAGAAGAAGGAAAGGAAGAAGAGAAAGTAACCTTTTCATCCTGATGGAGAGCGATCCAGACATGGACCTTGTCCATGGATTGCCAGAATATGAAAGCTCCCAGCGACATTGCGAAGTAGGTGGCCACTTTCACCATCTTTCCGCTTCGATTGAGTTTGAGCTCTGTGTGTATCTAATCTATCTACTTACGCAACAGGACCCCCCACCATTGATTGCCAAGTTAAATTGGAGAAACTCAATCAACCATGGTCAAGATTTTGGAGGCTAACGCAAAGACCGTGCGAACCGTAGTTTCAGCTTTTGGGTCTAATCTGAGCTTTCCACAGCTCTGGGCCCAATTTCGGTCTAATATGGGCTTTTCATAGATCTGGGCCCATTTCTTTGAGTCATAAATCACCTTGTGTCACATATCCAGCTTAACTAAGATCCCTCCAGGAACCGAATCACATCCGGCCCATTGTTGATCTTATCGATCCAAATCAGGGTTTGACCCAAAAAAAAAAAAACAAGAAGAAGAAGGAGGGTCTCAATGATACTTACATTGTAATTTTAGCGTCATTGCAACAATTTCAAAAAATTAAGTCATTTAATGTGTTAGAACACATAATTTTTTATAAAATATAATAACATAATAATATAAAAAAATGTGCCAAAAAATAAATTTGAAAAAATAATTTTCTAGCGTTGTTCTCCTGTTACATACTAAGTAATTCAATTTTTTAAGATATTCGCAATGATACCAAAATTATTAGGTGGATCCCACCCAAATTCACCAAACTGAGGGAGGTAGTATAACCCTCATCTAAAAACAGACAAGTAATTCCTAAATGTGAGTTTGTTTTCAAAAAACTTAATTTTTTTTTTAATTTTCTAATGGTGTAAAAAGTTTTCTTCTTTTTTGGTATGGTGTAAGAGTCAACGGAAAATAACCCTTAATTGGAAACTTGGAATGACATATCTGCAAGTGGAAACTTATTTATTGAAATAAGCTGGATTGATTTTCTTGTTCTACCTTTTTCTAGTATTTCAATAATTTTTCCATTCGTCAAACAAAATAAACAAATAAGATTCCACAAAGTTAATGATGCTTGATACCTTAGCTGCTGGTATTGTTCTGATGCTCTTGGCAAGTGGAATATTAAGCTTGTGACTGTACTTTCATTGTGTGTTACAGAATTACCTAACATACATGACAAAGATGGTTTCATTCTTGTATATACATGATTTGTAGGTAAAGGTCAAGTGATACATTCTATTTGCTTTTGTTCCCAATCACTTGGATATAGTTACTATACTTTCTGTTTTGATACTGTCAACATCTCTAACTAAATTCATTTGAGAGAATTCAAAAGGGAGACTAAAATAACCTCATGCATAGTACTGTGTTTGGCCAGCTTATCAGAGAAGCTGACTTATGTGCTGGCCAAGTACAATACTATGCTTGAGGTTACTTTAGTCATATCTCTCTACTAAGTATCAAATCATACCAGTATCTGAAAGTGAGGGGAGGTGAAAGAATCAATGAATAATCCATTGGTAGGATACAAATGCCGGCTAAAGCTAAAGCTAAAAGTTGGAAGCATGGAACTCTATCCATATGGCACTAAGATAAGATGAACGTCAAAAATGGTAACGCAAACAAGAGGAATGGTGGCTATAATAATGTGGTGGTGTTATAGTTGAGTTATTTGAGTAGGAGTGGAAGATCAAGAAATTGGTGGCCAGATATGGGAAAGGGAAGCAAAGGTGGATTTTTTCGCTATGCAGATGGTACGGACAAGTTGCTATTACTCTTTGGGTCTTTGGGTTGCATTGGAGATGGCCTGCAAACCCCTATCACTATGCTCGTTCTTGGCAGTTTAATTAATGACTATGCAGGTCAAGAATCTCAACATTCTGTCTCCGCCGATACTATAAACAAGGTAACCTCAAGCACTGCCTTCTCTTTACTCTTTCTACCAATACTCTCTGTAATACATAACACTAGTTGCAAACCGTGTCATGCACAGGTAATTAGTTAAACAAAGAGAGAGAAGAGAAATAGAAAAAGAAGTAGAAAGAAGAGAGTGAGTACAATGACTTAGATAACCTTACTCGTAGAGAAAGTGTTTTCTTTTAAATATATTAATAGATTACTGAATTTCAGTCATNTCAGGTGCAGTAGTATATCATAAAAGTTCACGATTGTTATGTTTGGTAATCTCAAAATTCAAAAATACTAAATTTTGGTGAGAATCAATTTTCCATGACACGGGTTAACTAGGAGAGTTTTAATATTTTATTAAAATAATTATTGTTATGAAAATAACTGTTCTTCATGTAATTTTCAGTATGCTCTGAGGCTTCTCTATGTTGCTATTGGGGTGGGTTTATGTTCTTTTACTGGTAAGATTTGCCGCAACTCTTATATGGTTTCAATTTTTAGTGAATAGGCGAGCTGCTAGTCCTCTGTCTGCTAATGTATCTCCTTAATTAATTGGATCAGTTCATAACTGTAAAAGTAATCATATAATTTAAAATATATGAAATAATCAGGAGATCCAATATATGACATCTTAAAATTAAAGAACTCTAACAACAAACATTTAGTTCAACTGACAGCAAATTGAACTCTGGGTCTCTTGACTGTGATCAAGGTCCAATGAGAACATTGTTGAGAGAGAAAAAACCGTAATTGCTCTAACTTTTGAATGCCTAGATATAATTGTACATTTGATTTGGTCTTATAATTGAATAACCAATTTGACTATAGTTTTCATTCCATGAGTAGACATACATATACACTTGTAACATTTTGCAGAAGGAGTTTGTTGGACAAGAAGTGCAGAAAGACAAACTTCTCAGATGAGAACTGAATATCTTAAATCGGTCCTCAGGCAAGAAGTGGGTTTCTTTGATAATCAAACTTCGTCTTCCTCAACCTTCCAAGTAATTGACACCATATCTTCTGATGCCCAAACCATCCAAGACACAATGGCTGAAAAGGTTTTAACAAAATACCTTGCCCCTCTTTCTTTCAATAATCCCTTTTAAATTTATGACTGTTAATCTCATTTGTATTATATCTGTTTGCTCTAGGTACCCAATTGTCTGGTGCACCTCTCATCATTTTTTTTTAGCTTCTTAGTTGCACTGATCCTTTCTTGGAGGCTTGCAGTAGCTGCTTTTCCATTTTCAGTTATGATGATCATGCCAGCAATCATATTTGGGAAAGCAATGAAAGAGTTGGGATCTAAAATGAAGGATGCTTACGGGGTTGCTGGTGGCATTGCAGAACAAGCAATCTCATCAATTCGCACAGTTTATTCATATGTAGGCGAGAAACAAACACTAGATAGGTTCAGCTCAGCACTTGAAAAAAGTAGAGAGCTTGGCATGAAGCAAGGCTTCACAAAAGGTGTGGTGATTGGGAGCATCGGGTTGATATATGCAACATGGGCATTTCAAACTTGGGTTGGAAGCATTCTTGTCATGGAGAAAAGAGAACAAGGAGGCCAGGTGTTTTGCGCCCAAATCTGTATCATCTGGGGAGGACTGTAAGTATCAATTTTTCTGTAATAACAATATTCTAATATGATAACAAAGGAAATATGGAGCTTTCCTCGTCAAAAGTGACAACTTGAGCTTTAAATGTGCAGGTCTCTGATGAGTGCACTCCCCAATCTCACTTTCATATTAGAGGCAACAATAGCTGCTTCACGGATTTACCAGATGATTGATCGAGTGCCAACTATAAACTCTGACAACGAGAAAGGCAAGATCTTAGAAGGTGTGAGAGGAGAAATCATGTTTAAAGGGGTTGGCTTTAGCTACCCATCTAGGCCTAATACCCCAATTCTTGAAGGACTCAATCTCAAAGTGAAAGCAGGTAAAACAGTAGGCCTTGTTGGAGGGAGTGGTTCTGGCAAATCTACCATCATATCTTTACTTGAAAGATTTTATGATCCTATTGATGGCAAGATATTCCTTGATGGTTGTGATATAAAGAAACTTCAACTTAAATGGCTGAGGTCCCAGATGGGACTGGTAAATCAGGAACCAATTCTCTTTGCTACGTCCATAAAAGAAAACATTGTATTTGGCAAAGAAGGAGCTTCAATGGATGCTGTTGTAAGAGCAGCAAAGGCTGCAAATGCACATGATTTCATTATCAAACTTCCTAATGGATACGACACTCAAGTAAGCTTTTCTTCTTCTCTCAAATGATAGAATTCTTATAAAAATTGCTTAACTTGATTGCTGATAAAAGTGTGATTATGGTTCAGGTAGGGCAATTTGGAGCTCAAATGTCTGGAGGGCAAAAACAAAGGATTGCAATTGCAAGAGCCTTAATTCGAGACCCTAAAATTCTATTGCTTGATGAAGCCACAAGCGCTTTGGATGCACAGTCTGAGAAAGTTGTTCAAGAAGCTCTTGATCAGGCTTCCCAAGGAAGGACAACAATCATCATAGCCCATCGACTCTCTACAATCCGAAGGGCTGATTTAATAGTG
The DNA here is from genome assembly GCA_003255065.1 of Cercis canadensis. Lineage (NCBI taxonomy): Eukaryota > Viridiplantae > Streptophyta > Magnoliopsida > Fabales > Fabaceae > Cercis > Cercis canadensis. The sequence goes on from QAOA01005205.1 coordinate 413,793, forward strand.
GTTCTTCGATCAGGAAGAGTTGTTGAATCTGGTACCCATCATGAGCTAATCCAATTAAACAATGGGGAAGGTGGCACTTATAGCAAAATGCTTCAATTGCAAAATGAAGATGCAATGCAGGGCATGAAGAAGAGTGGGGAGCAGAGCACAGTAAACATGAGAAGTGCAAATTCAAGCTGGCAAAGCAGCCCAGCTCAGCTATTCAGTCCTGCGCAGCCATTTAGCCCCATATATTCCATCAGTATCATAGAGTCTACTCAATTCTCCTCATGCGATGACTATAACATCAAAGACTCAGAGAAATCTTCCCATTCAAGTTTCTCCCAATGGCGTTTACTACGAATGAATGCACCTGAGTGGAAGCATGCAATACTTGGGTGTTTAGGTGCCATTGGCTCAGGAATGTGCCAGCCATTTTATTCCTATTGCTTGGGAATAGTAGCTTCAGTTTACTTCATACAAGACAAATCTCGCATCAAATCAGAAATCAGATTATACTCCTCCATCTTTTGTGGCCTAGCGGTAATCAACTTCATTTCAGGCCTCCTCCAGCATTATAATTTTGCAATTATGGGAGAGCGGTTGTTGAAAAGAGTTCGAGAAAATTTGCTGGAAAAAGTGCTGACCTTTGAGGTAGGATGGTTTGACCGAGATGAAAACACAAGCGCAGCAATTAGTGCACGCCTAGCAACTGAAGCCAACTTGGTTCGATCCCTTGTTGCAGAACGAATGTCATTGTTGGTTCAGGTTTTCTGTAATGCCTCTCTGGCTTTCATACTCGGTTTAATTGTTGCATGGAGAATAGCCATTGTAATGATTGCCATGCAGCCTCTAACCATTGCTTGTTTCTATTCTAAGAGCGTTTTAATGAAAAATATGTCGGGCAAAGCTCGAATGGCTCAAAGGGAGGGTTGCCAACTAGCAATGGAAGCTGCCACCAATCACAGGACTATTACTGCGTTCTCGTCTGAGAATAGGATAGTAAATCTGTTTAAGATTGCTATGGAAGGCCCCAAGAAGGAAAGCATCAAACAGTCATGGATTTCAGGTTCCGTTTTATTAAGTTCCCAATTTCTGACAACAGGTTCTATAGCCTTAACTTTTTGGTATGGAGGAAGGCTATTAAATCAAGGGCTAGTTGAATCAAAGCAGCTTCTACAAGTTTTCCTTATCTTGATGGCCACTGGTAGACAAATTGCTGAGACAGGAAGCATGACTTCTGATATAGCCAAAAGTGGAAGAGCCATTAGATCAGTTTTCGCAATCTTGGACAGGAAAACTGAGATTGAACCTGAAGATCCTCAACATAAAAAGTTCAAAAAGGTAAAGGGCAATATAAAACTGCAAAACGTGTTCTTTGCTTACCCAGCAAGGCCTGATCAAATGATCCTCAAGGGCCTCAATCTTGAGATTGAAGCTGGAAAAAGAGTAGCATTAGTAGGACAGAGTGGCTCAGGTAAATCCACAATCATTGGGTTAATTGAAAGATTTTATGACCCAATAAAGGGATCAGTGTCCATAGGTAATTGTGACATCAGGGAATTTAACTTGAGAAAGTTGAGATCACATATTGCCTTAGTGAGTCAAGAGCCCACCCTATTCGCAGGAACTATACGTGACAACATTGTGTATGGGAAGAAGGACGTGTCCGAGAATGAAGTAAGAAGCGCAGCTCGCCTTGCCAATGCTCATGAGTTTATAAGGTAATAATCTCTGTTCATCTGTTAATTAATTTATTGCAATAGTTGCTTTTAACATGATGGCTAGTTGCTTTTAATATAACACAAAATTTGTGAAATGCAGCTCAATGAAAGATGGATATGATACTTACTGTGGAGAAAGAGGAGTGCAGCTATCAGGAGGGCAGAAGCAGAGGATAGCAATTGCTCGAGCAATACTTAAGGAGCCATCAATCCTGCTGTTAGACGAGGCAACCAGTGCTCTAGATAGTGTTTCAGAGAATCTAGTTCAAGAGGCACTGGACAAGATGATGATTGGAACAACATGTGTAGTTATAGCTCACCGTTTGTCCACAATACAAAGTGCAGACTCCATAGCTGTGATAAAGAATGGCAGGGTAGTCGAAATAGGATCCCACTCACAATTGCTCGCCATTCGACCAAACGGGGCTTACTACTCTATGATTAGCCTGCAAAATCGTCACTCCACTTGATTTGTTGCAGTTGCACAAATTAATAAACATTTCAAATCAATGTCTCAGGTAATTAATTAATAACATAAATAGTAATTGAGTGATATTAAGATCGTATTTAAAACTTATAGAATATGTGTTTGAATTCATAATTATAGTCAAAATTACAAAAAAAAAAAAAATTTAATGGCATGGATACAAGTTCTACTTGTTTTACTTCTCTTTTTGGAAAAGTAATCTAAAAAAAAATCAAGAAAGTGAAAAAAGAAGTGAAAGACAAGTCTCAACCTTATACACATTTCTTTCGTTCACTAAGTCCTTTAACTACTACTATTCATACCTCTTCCTCCTATTACTAACCTTTTACTTTCAATTATTTTTGACACATCACTATCAAACTATCATTTCCACTTCTAACTACTCTATCTATCACATTACAACATTTTCCACATTCCTAGTCATATTTTCAACTATTCCTTCTATTCTTTTTACACATAAATACAATTATTATCTCATATCTTAAACTAACAGTGGTATTAGAGCAGGTTTCAATCTTCGTATGGGTATTTCATCAAGAAAGATGGAGAAGGGCACCATACACAAAAAGAAGAAAATGGCTTCAAAGGAGAGCTGCAACACTCCCTGAAAATTCCAACTTCCTAAGTCTACCAAGTCTCCCGCAATTAACTACAAGCATGGGGAGAAAAAGAAAACTAGCTCAAGAAGATAAGGGGACAAGAAATAAGGTACCCCAAGTTCAAGAGCCTAACAAGGTCAACGGCAAGCTTCAAGAGCGTAAGAAGGCCAACGAAGAACCTCAAAACCAAGAAGGCAAAGGAAGTCAGCCTAACAAGGCAAACTGCTAACTACAGCAGCAGTTCTAAAAAATTTGTCAAAGCCACATGCAGTCAGGAAAAACAAAGAAGCAGCAGCAAAACTTTTCTTAAGCAGTAATCACCAAAAACATGGATTAAATTAGAAATATAACTAGGTTTTTAGAGGTGTCTGAATGTATTCTAATTGCCAAAAAAGAAAAAAGAAATAAAACGTCATTTTCTTCTTATCCAAGAAAATATCTTGTGGACGAAAAACTCTCATTTGTACTCATGATAGTTGCCTGTTTATATCTCTCTTCATTTGATTGTTTCCACAAAATTGTGCCTAATGGAGGCGAGTACAAGAATCGAGTATTATTCATTACGAAACTGGCAACAGCATTCAATTCACTGTCTTGCTGTAAGAACCCAGAAAACAACAAGAGCATAAAAGACACATAGTCTCGCACTCTAAACCGTACAACAAATCGTCTTTATTTGCTTCGCAAGCGGCAAGTTCATACAAGGTAGTGGAACTGTAAGTCTGTAAAGACTACAATAGTATAGCAACCATCGAAGCGACGCGTATTCTACGTTAAGTGTGTAGTGGAAAGTGCAACTTTAATGGCCCCACCTAATCTACCTGTCTCATTGGCTCTTTCTCCATGCATGGCCCAACCCAATCAACCAACAGTAGCAAGCAATATATAGCATGGTTGATGGCTTTCTCGTCCTGTCCTCTATAAACTATAAATAAAAAGATGCCCTTCTACGTCCACAAGTTCCAAGTTGGAACCTTGGACCCATCGTTGCCTCCTCTGCGATTATTTCTTCTACCTCTCCTCTATTTGTCCACTTAATTAATTTATACTCTCTAAGGTTATTAATTAATTCCAGCACCACCAGCCACCGCCGTCCGGCATGAAGATCCCCTCACTGTTAGGCACATGCTCCGCCAACTGCGCCACCGCAACTGACGAATCAACCATCTCATTACCCAAGCTCCGGCGGCCAGCCCTTGGTTCCGATACGAGTACCTCCTCTGACGGCAACTCTTCCTCGACTTCACGAGAAACCAGCTCCAGCTGCAACAGCCTTCACAGCAACCTCTCCATCCAAACCCTCCCATCTGTCCCTTCTCTCCAGAAACTTTCGGCCGAAGCCCTAAATTTCACTGTCACTCAACATTTCGTCAACTCCCTCACACCACAACCATCTCGCCCAGTTACCTGTTTAGCGGTTCACGGTAACCTCCTCTACGCTGCATCCGCCCACCAAATCAGAGTCTATGATTGTTACACGTGCACCAATCTCCATGCCTTCAACGGCCACGAATCGTCATCCGGCTCCATCAAGGCCCTCGCTTTCTGTGACGGAATGATCTTCTCCACTCACCAAGACTGCAAAATCAGAGTGTGGCAGTTCACTACCGATAGAAAAGCGCACCACTTGTTAACCACGCTTCCCACTGTTAACGACCGTCTACGCCGCTGCCTTCTACCCAAGAGCTACGTCAACATCCGTCGCCACAAGAAACGGCTCTGGATAGAACACGCTGACGCCGTTACGGGCCTGGCAGTTTGTAAGGGTATGATCTACTCAGTTTCTTGGGACAAGAGCTTGAAGATATGGAGAGCTTCTGATCTCCGTTGCTTGGAGTCCCTTAAAGCTCACGACGACGCAGTCAACGCTGTCGCAGTATCCAACGACGGGACCATTTACACGGGATCCGCGGATACACGAATACGGGTTTGGACCAAACCTTTCGGAGAAAAACGCCACGTGTTGATAGCAACTTTGGAGAAGCACAAGTCGGCGGTAAATGCCTTGGCCTTGAACGACGACGGATCAGTGTTATTTTCCGGTGCCTGTGACCGTTCCATATTAGTGTGGGAGAGAGAGGATTGTGCAAATCACATGGTAGTGAGTGGGGCATTGAGAGGGCACGGAAAAGCGATATTGTGTTTAATCAACATCTCCAATTTGCTCATCAGTGGCTCAGCGGATCGAACGGTCAGGATATGGAAACAAGGATATGACGGCAAGTACTGTTGCCTTGCTGTTCTCGCTGCTCACCAGAAACCGGTCAGGTCTTTGGCGGCTATTCCAGAATCTGATTCTCAAGGGTCTCCTTCTCCAACAAACGCCGTTTCACTTTTCACTGGTTCCCTTGACGGCGAGATTAAGGTCTGGCAGATTTGTATTACCAATCTGAATACTAACAGCTCCGAACCCACACATTATCCAAAACATAATAATTTCTAGAAATTAAAGCGAATAAAATGATTGAAAATAAAATACGCAAAAAAGTTGTACACATGTTTAATTTCTTTCATCGTAGGGCTTTCAATCCAATTTTTGTTGAAATTTGTGGATGTGAAATGTTCTTTTAATTCTTTGTATATTTCCCCTATCCAAAGATTTTAATTCTTTGCCTTATGCTTCATTTTATGAGAATTAATTATGTTTGTCTAATCAAGTACTTTCAGTTTTAATTATGTTTTTCTTTTGGGTACAAGAAAACAGTTTTAATTATGATGATAACGATTGTTAATCTACTAAATTTAATGCACAACTATATTACTGTTGAGGATAAACTTAATTTAATTTCTAGTTAAATATTTAATTACATAAATTTATATAATTTATGTTTTTATAATCATATAGATTGTATTCTGTGCTCTGTCTCCTGACTTTTGCGCATTGGCATGGGCATAGTACTAGTGATTAATAAAAGGAACTATACAACTTTATATGAGGAAAGGAGAAAAATCATTCCACATAAATGGAGGAAAGGAATTGGCCTACTACGTAAACATTTGCATATTAACAACCACAAAATATTCGAGTTTCCGTGGTTTCTTCTAAAACCGTGAACTTCAGAATATAAATTATGAATTAAAAAACTAAGGTTTAAATATACTGTATGTCTATATAGTTTGAATGAATTTTGAATTAGGTTTTTATAATTTTTTTTTTCCTCTTTTGTGGTCCTTATAATTTGAAAATTTTCTAATTAGGTTCTAACTATTATCTCCGGTTACAAATCTGTCAGTTTAGTGTTGATATGACAAACGACTTATTTATGTGGTAATAAAAAACTAACGTGGCGCCAAAATAACACAAAAATTGTCACTTCATCAACTTTTTTATTCACTTTTTTGAGCCAAAATTTGATGAGATGATAATTTTTATGCCGCTTTAGCATCACGTTGACTTCTTTTATTGTCATATAGACATGTCATTTGCTGTGTTAATACTAAACTCACGAAATTATAATCGGGGTGATAACAAGGACCCATTAAAAAATTTCAAATTATAAAAATCTCAAAAGAAAAAAAAAATTATAAGAATTTGATTGTCAAAATTATAAGGATTTGCAATACATTTAAACAAAAAAACTAATGCACCACAGCTGCATTCATAAATTACGGAGAAGGGCCACTGGGAGCAATACTGCCATACCTCATGATTTTATATTGCAAGAAAAATTAAACTCGATCCAACATCAGCGTTGACATGCGTGATTATTTTATTTAAAAGCATAAGCATATATAATTAATGCAAATTAGGATACATGACATTAAGTGGATCTAAGATTTAGGTAATATGAGGACGAATGAGGGCTTTACGAGGCCTACTCCACATAGGCGACCTTGGTTTTAACCGTTACTAGTAGACCTTTCATTGCTTATCTGACTACCAATGAAAGGTATTTGCTTTTTTCAGACTACCACTCACATGCCTTCCTCATAATATGCTTTGGTTTGAATCTAATAATCAATATTTAATATTAAGTTTCGATAATCTAATAAATCAATTAGCCATGCATGCGTGCATTTCCTTTAATTTATTATTTCTATTTTATAGCTAATGGTCGACTCTTCAATGCTTTAATATGTTTTAACCAAGAAAACAAAGAAGATAATGGATTATATTAATAGGGAATATATATATATATATATAATGTCAATGTGAAAACACCCTTAGTACCGCTAGTCTTTTTATGTATTACTGGCACTGGCCCTGTGCCGGGCGGTTGGGGGACAAATTGGGGCATGGTTTATCGATTATAATTTAGTTATTTGACTAAAACTCTCTTAAAATATATGTATGAAACGTAATATATATTGGGGATTCTATGATACTACTTAAGTATGTCATACTACACTGACGTAGCAAACATACATAATTTTTATATTTTATTATATATAAAATATAATTTATTTAATTTTTTAAACAAATTTAAAAATAGTTAATTTGTACACATGTCATTTATTTATTAGTTATTTTTATATAGTATGACATACTACATAAATATTAAAAATATCTAAGAAACCTCCAATATATATATATATGCTTTTGTATCTCTGTGTTCTAACGATGACTTTGTGACCAAGATCTGTATACCCTCTTGTATTTATTTTTTTCAAAAGCACGACGTTCAATGACTCATTCATCAAGAAGCGTCATTTATAAAGTTCAAAATTAAATAATTCCATCACAATTGATTTATTCCATTAGAGTTATGTTTGCATTGCATCTATGTTGTAAAGAAGACTAATTAATTAGACTAGTCTCTCTTATATCAAATCATTCTTACCACCAACTAGATTGTAGCTTAATGGTACTGAGGTCGTTCTCAGAACTTATAAATTTTGTATTCGAATCAAAAGTACAAAAAAAAAATCATTCTTATCACAGTTCTATATATTCTTGACACTAAATCATAAAACCCCTATATCTATCTAGAACTTTTTCTAACCAGCTGGGTTAATTATTTCTTCAAACCCCTCTATTTATTTAAGCATTGAAATATTAAATCATTTTGATAGGGGATTATTAAGTCTATAGCCAACTGTGCTAACTGAAATTAATACACAGATGATAAAACAAAAACATATATACAGTTGAGTAAAAGAATGGCACACCGAAGATGTCACATGTCTAAGATGTACATAAAATTTTATTAAAAAAAATAAAATTAAGAATCGGCTAATCCAAATTCAGAGTTTGAAATATGTATGATCTAATAACATGCAGAACACTATATTTTACTACTGACCTGGGTACTCTAAATTCCTTCAAATTAAGCAGTGACTAATTGGATATAGAAACGGTGGTGCCCACAAGCACAAGATAATCTATTGCTTATTCGTCACAAGTTGCCAACTTGCTTCTACTGATTAGATTCTTTGTGTGCATGAGTTGTTGTGACCTGATCATTCAATTTCATGCTAGAAGAGAGCATTACCTCATTATATTTTGGGGAAAAGCAATAGAGATATAATAATTAAACAGCCAAAGCATTGCCATTGCCGTTTATCCTAAGGACGGATCAATGATCTGAATGGGACGGCACTCGTGCCATTTGCATTTGCATTTGCTTCTCAATGTAAACCGGTAAATTGACTAAAAATATATATTTTCTCAAACTATTTATTGAAGTGGAACACTTTATAAATTATTTACATAAATTATGTACTTTTGGTCACGTTACATGGATAAGTAGTGTTTTTATGAGTGCCATGCAAAATAGCGTGATTTCACTTTCTAAGAAATTAAAAAAGACAATCATGCTACTTAAAAAGTAGCATAACTCTTGAGAAAACTCTCAAGTAGTGTGACACTAGTCATGCTACATTGAGAGTAGCATGACACTCATAAAAACTTCATCTCCTTGTGTAATGTAACTATATTATTCAGAAAATTGTATTATTTGTGTAAATAATTTGCATAATGCTCCATTTAAATAAATAGTTTACTAAAATGTATATTTTTAGTCAATTAACCATGTAAACCTGCAATATGTTCTTTTTTGAGTTTTTGTCTGTCTCTTCACAGTTTATCCATATCTTTACCTACAACTTGCTTTATTCTTTCCGTCCTTTACTCCTTGTTATTCGAACCTTGCAAGAAGAAGCAACAAAAATGGCAAAGTCTCTTTCGTTCCAGCTTATTAGATATGAAATTGTATGCTGTCTTCATCAATCGCATATTGTGTATGGGCAGATATATAAAATAACTTCAACCAAGAAAGAGTAATATGAAATTTTGACAAACGAAAGAGTATTGGGACATGGGGATCATATTTTATTTACTAACGATACCTTTCTTGTGGCCAATGTAAACCTTTCTTTATGTCATCTTATGCACGTAATTACATGCAGTTGTATGGTGCCACCTCTGCTCCACATGGCAAATTTGGAACTGTACAGTGTACACTTCCCTCCAAAATCATAATGCCAAAAATGGTGACATCAATTTTTGTGTTTAACACTCGTCCTTTATGGCTCTTCCTTGAGTTGTATTACAGTATTAATGAGCTTTGGGGTCTTGTTTATGGGACTCGTTTGGCTTGATCGCTAGGTGCCCGGAAGGTGATAGTTAAATGTGACTCGTAGCTACTGCATAATTGTAATAACAGATCCCACCCATGCTTCTCTCTTATTCAGGAGCTCCGAGACATGATGATTTGTAGCTGGGAGTTGGTGTTCAACCATGTTTACAAATAGGTCAACCGTTGTGCAGATGTTCTGGCCGGAGAAGCTCATTCCGGTGGGTTCTTCGTCGATCAGTTCTGGGTTCCCCGTCTTGCTTGCAGCATGTTTTGTTGGAGGATAGTGTTGATATGGCTCTGCATAGGGATGGGTTGATGAAGTTTTCTTTCTAGCTTTTTGGGCTTTGCCCCGTAATTTACCAAAAAACAAAAGAAATTAATTATACATCACAAGACTAAAAGAAGGAAAACGAAGACGTGCTTGCATCATGGAAATTCGAGCCCAAGTACGGAAAAAAGGTAACCCATTAATCCGTGGACCATTTTACAATTTGGGCTTAGCTGCTTTATATTAGAGATACGCTGATCTCAGCTGCGTGGCCCAGCTTAATTTGAATGGCATTATCGTTATACGATGGAGAAACAAGGGTTATTCTGTAGGTAGCATTCATTCTGTTTCTCTATAAAGGCAGAGCACCCTGGTTCCCGTAAACCCTAACGCCGCGATTAGTTCGAGTTACTCGCAGATGATCGCAGTGACAGAGGTTTCTTGTATATGTTTTATGGTCTCTCCTGGTTATTCTTGTTTGAATTAAATTATAGGTATGATCGCTTTTGATAGGCGTTGCGTTCTTGTCTGATTTACAAATGCAGAAGGACGTGTCAACGAAAGCGTAAATCTACTGCAACGGCGACCTGCTTCTTGTTTCTTAAACGGCTACGAATTGTTTAATGGTCGTAGTTTGTTTGATGGTCGTTTTGTGACATTTTATTCTGTTATTAATTATTACTTATATGGTTGCTTCTTCTGGTGAACCCTCCTTCATTTGCAGTGGGGGTGTTCTTGTTTCCGAAGCATACATTTATCTGGAAACCAATCCTTGCCAGTTTCAAACAGCATGGTGTAATTTTCTCCAGTTTCACTATGCTACCTGTCTACTGGTACATATAATTATACATGTCACTCAAGTCAAGGCAAAAATTTCAAAACAACATCATAATGAATCTGTAATTTTGTACAGATTGTGTCCCACTTCCACCCAGGTGGATGGGAAATACAAGTTACAAGGCATTTGGTGTAACAGGGTATATGAAGTCATGTGTTTGTTTGTCTTGCTTCTTTTTTCTTTGTCCTAGTTCCAATTAGGGCCGTACGGTTTACACTTCAAACCTTGAACCACACCGAACCGATCATATCGGTTTGGTTTGGTTTGGTTTGGTTTTTATCAGAAAATCTGTATAAACTATTTTTTTAAAATTTGAACAAGAAGGAAGCCAAAAGTTGAAGCGGTTTATTCTTGATTTTCTTTCATTGAAATTGAGAATCGAACCAACCTTCTCAATTTTTCAAAAAGTGTAATCGAGAATCAAATTGGCTTTCTTGGTCCAAAAAAAATTGAAAACCGAACCGATCTTCTCAATTTTCCAAAAAGTGTAATCGAGAATCAAATTGGCTCTCTTGGTCCAAAAAGTATAGAAGAAATTAAGAAAGGTAAGGGAGCTAGTAACATTTTTTGAATAGTTTTACTCTAAAACAAAGTGCTCTCTAGTTTGGGGCCAATAATCTCTTCTTTATTTTATGGGAAAGTGCTTGGTCTTGCATTGTTCATCATCAAAACAACACTTTGGGGCCAATAATCTCTTCTTCTTTATTATGATAGCAAATAATTACAATAATGAGAAGTAGTGAGAAAAAAAAAAATCAATAACTTAATACAAGTCTCTATTTTACTCTATGCTTACCATTTAAGATTTCTTAAAGAATGATGTTCATAATCATAGTTAAAATATCATAGTAGATCCTAGAATTAAAAAACATAATAAATAAAGGTTTCAGTTCTAGTATAACACAATAATATAGTGCAATAAATATAAAAAGTAATATATTAATTAAAAAAAAAAGTTAGGTTCGGTTTCATATTCCAACCCACTACCAAAATAATCCAGTAATTGCCCATCTTTAATTGATTTGTGGGGAACTCCCTAGTCTAAGATAAGAGGTAACACATTTTGATGATTTTCCTTATTAATATGTTCATTGGAGCACAACAAACTTTTTCATGATGCCCTTGCAATGTTCACAAACTACAGGTTCTTCAATGGGTCCTACTCCTTCAGTAGAAGGAGATATGTAAGAGTGATTGCAAGGCCCAGCAAGAAAAGGAGAGCGTAGGAAATATCTTAAGGCAGTCACTAATCCAAACTTGTGAACATTCTCTCCCCACTCTGCATATTTGTCCAACAATTCCAAAACGTGTCTTCCTTGAAGCCTTATAATGTCTGCTGAACTCCCCCTTCCAATCACTGCCCACCCTTCATCTCCAGCATTCATTAATGCTGACAACTCTGCTAGCACATAATCAGAACTCACCGTCTTACCATGTCTGAGTATTGATCTCCCCATGCTCTCCAACCGAAGCCAAAACAATTTTGCTCTTGTAATTGACACCATGCTTCCCATCATGCTTTTTACATTTTCACTTAGCCCACTGTTACCAACATATATTGTTTCCAGCTGCAGGCCTCTTAGTTTGAGCTCCTCTATTCTACTATTGAATTCTCGAACCCATGCCATGTTGTCACTCCCATAAATGCAAATGTTCTTGCCTTCACGAACCTGTTACCAATTATAAATACAATGTAAAATACCATGAATAAAATAAAACATTTACAACAATGAATCTGCTAAACTGTTGTGTTTTATAATAAAAAGACATGGTTTGAGTTAATTAAAGTTGTAGTCGTACCCAGTCAGCAAAGATAGGGTCAATATTATCTAGCATAAGTTGCATTGTCAATTTCTCTTGTTGCCAGAGCTCTTCCTCTAAGGCCGAAAACAGAGGAGCTCCAAGTCCCCATATTTTTAGCATATCAAGTGCATTCGAATTTGTAACCTTCCCATTTGAATCCAGCACTACCATGATGGGTTCTTTATTGTAGTTCCATTTTTCCCTTATCCATTTTACCACTGCTGAGCTGAGTAACCATGGTTTCCGAAGGGAATACCAAGGCAATGAACCTGAGAAATAATTGAAACTAATATCTTCAGCATCAGTCCAGACATCGGATGATGATGGAATGGGAAACCACACAATCTGATAACTCTTCTCCAACATGTCATTCAAATGATGATCATATGTTTGCTGAACCAGTAATAGTAATTCCTCCTCTGTCATAATTAACTCTGGCTCTGAGATCAGCAACAAAACTATCTTATTTTTCAGTTCAGGCACACCAAGCTGTGAATAGATAGAGAGTTAAGAATTAGAAGAAAGCATCAAAGGTCATATGTTCCCTAAGTTGCTGAATGTAGTAGTGTTATTTTTTTTTTTTTTTTGTTAACTCAGGAACCTAGGTTTGGCTCCAACCTTTGGATGGAGCCAGACTTACTAAACCTGGAGTGAGTCATTTCTACTCCATAAGTGCCGTTGTTAAAGTACTTAAAGCTGTAACTTTATATTGAAAGTACTTTGAGACCCTCATTTTGTTAATAACACATCTCGAACATAAGATCTTCTTCTTGCGAGAAGGGTCTTGTGACCAACTTATCTCTAGCTCAGTTAGCAGTGTTACTTTATTATAAACATAGCAAGTAAAATCTTTATCAAGAAATAAACAAACATGAAATGAAAGAGCTTAAAACCTTTGCTTGTGTTGCACAATCCTTGAGCGGCAAGTAGTCCTTCAAAGGAAATAAGAAACGGAGAATCTCTTGATTATCCAATTGGCCAGCTTGATTATCCAATGGGCCAGTAAGACTCAATAGTTTATCCCGCAATTTTCTCTCTGAAAATTTATATTAATACATTCATATCAGTGTGTAATTCAGAATTGGTGCGCGGCTAATAATTAAGACTTTGCTGAATCTACAGTGTAACCTGTTTCTTTTTGACACGCATCCACTTGCCCTCTGAGAATGTTGCATATGTGTCTTAACCTATATGTGAAACTTGAGAGCTCCCAAGCCGCCATTATTGTTGAATCTGAATACCTGAAAGAAGTTAAAACATCAAAACAACTCCCAAGTCAAAATAGTTTGAAGTTTGAAACTAGCAATAATTTTGAATGACTAGACCACTCTGTCAGAAGAATAAACGAAATAAATTGTTGATCTGCAAGCCAATTCAAGGGGTAGAAGCATGCACTTGCTCATGTTTCTTGGTTGTGAAATCTGTGACATGAGAGGAACATGCCAAAGTGCTTCTGGTGATCCAGCATACAGCTTTGTAAATGTGAAGCTTTGTGACATGTAGTATCTCGTCGCTCAGCACCACATCTGGAAGTGGCAGGGACTCAAACTTGATGATACACTTTGCCACATCCATCATAGTCTTAACCAACAAGTTCAATGCCTTTAATTGTGGCTTCAGTGGCCTTAAGTTTCTGGGCAGCTGCCTAAGCCTACAAATTGAAGCTGCCAGAGCATTAGAAGGGTTTAGCCTCACAAGTTGCCAGAATTCACCACATCTTGCAGCAAAAGCTGCAACCATTAAAACTACTTTTGCATCCCATCTATAATTCCCAAGCAAATCAAACAAACCCATCATCGTTGACCTCAGATCACCTTCACCAGAGCATTTACAGAGCATCTGCCATTAAAATAGATATATTGATTATCTGTAAAAGTGCTTGTGCATACATCACTATAGTTGGACTTAGGAACATGAAATACCTTGCATGAAATTTTTCTGATGATGCATCCAACTGATTCAGGACAACCAAGTAGTTCAATTTCACTTATATCACTCTTAAAAATGGAGGTAAAATGTAAATTAGGAACTACCTGAAACAACAGCAGCCAGCTGAAATTATAATTTGAACTTGAACACATATAATATATGTACCTACATAATTTAAACATAAAATCCGAAGTTTGTTGTCACATTGCATGCTGTAAATTAACATATAATAGTGTTTTTATGATATAACTAACCTTATAGGTGATGATGATAATATCATGAAGACATATATATCCTAAACCTTCACGAACTTAGTGACACAGGCAAACACAACAATTTTGGATGAATTATATTTATCAAAAAGTGCTTATAAATTCATCCCAAACAGAAACAAATTCCTGAGAATTGAAGAGCTTATGATAGAAGTATGCATGGTGAATCAGAGTGTTAACATTACTTCTGTTTGAGAACAAGCATGGAACATGATGTTGCCTACAACGCGAAGCATTGTCTCAGAATCCAGCCAACGACCATCTGGATCATGTGCAAGGAAGAGTTTCTGCATCAAAATATCATCTTCTTGTGTAGTTGAATTTGAGAACAAGCGCACAGATTGATTTTTCAGCAAACCCATGGCCCAACAGTGGGGAATTACATCTCGTAATAATGGTTTAATGAATTATGTGAGGTTTTATTTATGGTTGTAGATATCCTTCTTTGATATTTATAGGGTTATGTTCTACAGTTCTGGTTAAGCTTCAATGAAGCTACTCCTTTGCTTTAACCTTCTATAGTTCTTTAAGAGTTGTGTCATTTTCACACTTGCAAATACAAACTTATTCTACACTTAAACACATCGTTATATATACTTAAAAGAAAGCCCTTTATCTGCGAGTAAGGTTATTTATAATTATTGTATTCACTCTTTCTCTTTTGTTACTTATTTATTTCCCTTCTCTCTCTTCACAGGTTTGATTTCTCCATTTAACTAATTGTCCATACATAGCATGGACTTGCAACTAGTAGTATATCTAAACTTTAACTAAACCCACACAACACCCACTTAAATTTTTTTTTCTACAACTCAGATTTTCTACACCTCTACCACATCTAACTATGCAATTATTTCGTTTTTCAAATGGGGACACCATCACTCTGTCTCTGTCTTCTATAAAACAGTACCTAACTGCCTATACTAGTATGGGGCAAAAAGAATTTTTAGCTTTCACTTTTTCTTTTTCTTTTTCTTTTGAGCTTTGGATGGAATCAACTTTAATTTGCACACTTTCAGGCTGTGAAGTGATTACTCTAGCAAAATAACACAGGCGAAACAGAAGACTGATATTAAAAATCCCATCAATATTATCGATTTGGACTAAGTTTCTCAGGAAACAAAAGGCGTAATATACAAATAAATTCTCTTCTTTTCTATTGCTGTTGCAAAGAAAAGGCAAAGGAGACTTCTGAAATTTCTCTTTCTATTGCTGTCACTTTATGATTTTGTTGTCTAAAATTATGTTGAGTTCCATCACTTCCCATCGTACCAAGAAAGGAAATGAAATCTACTAATAATGATCCTCAGCACTAACCTCCGCAGTTCATAGTTTACAATGAGGGATGGTTCTGTAATTAGTCGAACCATGCTGATGCAGTTCCTACATGAAATGTAGAGAAGACTCAAATGAGTTCATGAAGGATTACATCATGATAAGGATAAAACTTAACTAAAAGATAAAATAAATTAAGAGAAGATAAACTCAATCTTAATAATAAACTAGTCTTGATAATAATAAACTATTTATCTAGATAAAACATAACAAAGATAAAATCTTAATCTCTAATCAACATCTAATCTGGATTAACATCAACAGTTCCTACATGAAATGTAGAGAAGATTCAAATGAGTTCATGAAAAATCTGTCAGAACAGGTGTTGCACGTATATCATAACTTTTTTTTATAGAATCCCCTAAAGTGTCCCTCATCAGTCAAGGCAATGCAAGATTCACGGATTAGTGAAAAATGCTTGGGAAGCTTTTTAATTGCTGAGGGAAGATTTATAAGACAGACGGAGATATAGTAATTTGTGCTTTTCCTTTGTTATAAGGCCAACAAGATGGTGCTTTTTCTTCTTTTTCAAAGATTGATTCTAAAACTCTAGCACTATGTAAAAGATATTGAGATGTAGAGTTAGCTAGTTCCGAAAGAAGCATGGTAACTACATGTCATTTGTCAACCAATTTATTCACTGTCAATGCTCAAATTCTAATACGTCAACCACTTAATCCTATTTACATTGCTTAATTTCTTAAAACGTTCTGCTTGTCACATTAAACCAACCCTGTTTATATGTACTATGTTCAGCAGAAAAACTGTAGTAAGCATAGCTTATACCCAATCAGTCACCTCACAAAGAACAAGATCTTTCTCTTACTCTTAGAACACCTAAGAATCCCTCCAAACAACAGACTCTTGATTAATGATTTAGTGTAATATAATTACAGCTCCAAATGACACCCTTATTCTTGATTACTCCATAAGAACTGTTTGGCCCTTTTACTAATTTCCATTGTTAAAAGTATTTGATGTAGTTACTCAACAAAACACCTAAATTTAATATAAAAACACTTTTCGAATGGAGTATCAAAACACAAATTAACTTACTTTTAAGCTATTTATTGCATTAGAATTTATGCAATAAGCCTTTTTTTATATATATAAGATGTTAATTAAGTTGTTTACACAAACGAGATCTTAGAACACGTAAGAAACTCTCCAAACAAACTCTTGAGTAATGATTTAGTGTACTATAATTACAGCTCCAAATGACACCCTTATTCTTGATTACTCCATAAGAACTGTTTGGCCCTTTTACTAATTTCCATTGTTAAATGTATTAGATGTAGTTACTCATCAAAACACCTAAATTTAATATAAAAACACTTTTCGAATAGAATATCAAAACACAAATTAGCTTATTTTTAAGCTATTTATTGCATTAGAATTTATGCAACAAGCTTTTTTTATATAAGCTCTTAATAACGAGATCTTAGAACACGTAAGAAACTCTCCAAACAACAGACTCTTGATTAATGATTTAGTGTACTACAATTACAGCTCCAAATGACACCCTTATTCTTGATTACTCCATAATGAACAAGATAGCTTCATATGCTATGTCGGTCACCGTTTTCCGTGATTGCATTTGCATATGAAAAGTTAGCCAGCGCACCAGTAAGTTACCATAAACCCCTTTTGTCCATGCCATTTGATATTATTGTATGGAAATTTGTTCTGTTTTCTATGGTCTTTCTTGGATCTACCTTCACGTCCACATCTTTAAGGAAAAGAAAAAGGCTAGGTTACCTGAAAAAGGAAAAGGGTAGAGCACAACATATGAGCTTGATTAAATTAAGAACATTCTTAGGTTTACAATTGCAATTGGTTCTACAACCTACCATTGTTGACTGCCTTCTAATGTCATTAACTATTTCACCTAGCCCCTCCAATCTGGCATCAATGCTTATAGTAAAGTTGATTATTTAAACACTTGTAATTTAATAGTGATGCTAAGTACATCAACAAACGTTGAACTTGGACAATTAGCCGAAGCACCATGAGAAGAAGAGAGGTTATTATGTACCCAGTGGAGTGGGTGTGTGGCCACTTGCGTTGCTGGGACATATGCATAGCCCTGCTAGGCTTGTTCATCTTTTGTTATGCGATTGAGAGACTCACCAACAGAGGCCCAATGTTATGGCCAGTGTTGGGGATTGCACCATCGGTTTTTGGCCATTTCAACCACATGTACGATTGGGCCACTCAGTCTTTGATCAAAGCTGGTGGAACTTTTCACTTCAGGGGTGTGTGGATGGGAGGGGCCCATGGTATGGTAACCCTTGATCCCCATAAAATCGAGTATATGCTGAAGACGAATTTCAAAAACTTCCCCAAAGGCAAGTGCTACAGGGAGAGGTTTTTTGATCTGCTTGGAAATGGCATTTTCAATGCTGACGGTGAATCATGGAAAGAACAGAGGCGAGTAGCTGTCTCGGAGATGCATTCAAGTCGTTTTCTTGACCACTCATTTGAAACCATGCAAACTTTGGTTTATCAAAAGTTATCGAAATTACTAGAGAAGCTGGTGATTTCAGGGGATAGCTTTGATCTCCAAGAACTGCTACTTCGCTTCACATTTGATAACATTTGCATTGCAGCCCTCGGAATTGATCCTGGGTGTCTGGTTCTTGATTTACCCCAAGTCCCATTTGCCAAAGCTTTCGAAGAAGCCACAGAATTGAGCCTTTTCAGATTCATAGTGCCATCTTTTGTATGGAAACCCCTTAAGTACTTTGGATTAGGATACGAGAAGCGCCTTAAGGAAGCCATACAAATCGTGCATGATTTTACCGACAAGACTGTGACAGAGCGAAAGAAAGAACTGAGTGAACGTGGCAACTTAGAGAATCATCCTGATCTCTTATCTAGGCTATTGGAGATTCGAGCCTCCCAAGAATCCCTTAAAAACATCCATGTATATGCGAGAGATTTTTGCATAAGTTTCATTTTAGCAGGGCGAGACACTAGCTCTGTGGCATTGGCATGGTTTTTCTGGCTACTACACAAAAATCCAGAAGTGGAAAACAGAGTTCTGACTGAAATTAGGCAAATTTTGGGTTTCAGAGAGTGTAAGAAAGAAGAGCCCAACGAGGTGATTTTCACAGGGGAAGAATTGAAGAAAATGGTGTATTTACAAGCAGCAATATCAGAATCATTGAGGTTGTATCCATCAGTGCCAATTGATTTCAAAGAAGCCATGAAAGATGATATCTTTCCTGATGGCACTATCGTCAAGAAAGGTAGTAGGGCTCTTTATTGTATTTACTCAATGGGCCGAACAGAATCCATATGGGGAAAAGATTGCTTGGAGTTCAAGCCAGAGAGGTGGATTAAGGAGGGGCAGTGTGTGAGCGATAGCCAATTTAAATACGCAGTATTCAATGCTGGTCCTAGGATGTGTGTGGGGAAGAAGTTTGCTTACCTTCAAATGAAAATGCTAGCTGCTCCAATCCTGTTGAGATATCAAGTTCGTGTTGTGAATGGCCAAAAGATCATTCCCAAGTTGACCACCACTCTATACATGAAAAATGGCTTGTTGGTGACTCTTAAGCCCAGATCCGCACCTATTGCATAGTTTTTTATAAAATCTCATTGTACCACCTTAATTAGTAGTCTTAATTATAATTTTGGTTATTCTATTTTAATAACTTGAATTTTTTGGTCCCTCTATTTTAAAAATGAACAATTTAGTTCTTCTATATTTATAAAATATGCAATTTTAATATTTTTATCTTTAAGTCAAAATTTCTTAGGTTTATTTCAAGGTGTAAAGTTTTCTAATTCATAATCCTATCATTTAAATTAAAAAGCTATGGCTTGTGAACCTCTCAACAAAAGTATAGCTCAATCTAACGGTGAATGAAACTAGATCTATGATTAAATGAAAACTTCTAGTTTTGACATTTTGGGCTAAGTCACACTGTTGGATCGAATTGAAATTTTGTAGGTAAATTCGCAAGATGTTATTATTCAATCTGAATGATGAGATTGTAAATTGGAGGACTTTACACCTTAAATTAGACTTGAAAAATGATAAAATGACCAAAATTACACATTTTATGAATACAGAAGAACTAAATTGTTAATTGCTAAAATAGAGAGATTACAAAGTTCAAGTTATTAAAATAAGAGGACTAAAATTACAATTAAGCCTAATTAGTATCCTAGTCCCCCTTGATATTCAATATGATTTTATATATAACTTACATATAAAGAGCCCACGAAATTGCTTTTCTACATTGTTCATTGTAATGTAATTAAGAAAATCTTTACATTGAGCTGAATGATTCCCCTGCCGAATCACTTGTGGGTAATGTTAATTTTGTTGAGACTGAACTCCTTGTGCTGTCAACAAGTTTGAACCACTGGGTTCCAGGATTACATGTTTGATCTCTGCTCAAGCATTTGCAAGTACTGGTGACAATGATGTTGTTGGAGTCTACATCTAGACAAACAGTAGAGCCATCTCTATCTTTAGATGAGAAATGCATCTTAGAATCTGAGATCATTTCCCATCTTGAATTAGGACCCGTGCATATTATTCCAAGTTCTGCTGGCCGCCCTATTTGGTCTGCTTGTAAGCAGAAATATGTGCCCGTTATGGTTAATATCTTCTGGGGTGTGTATTTCCAGTGCTCAGCTCTAGAGCAGGGGCCCAACCTCAATGGGTCACTTAGTGATTTTCTTACGACGCAGAGACCCGTCAATGGATGAAAAATCACTTTGTATGATCTGGCTTCTGATATGCCTGGCCCTGCATAAAAGAACAACATGAGAAAATAGAAGCAGCCAAAAGGGGAAGAAGAAGAAGAAGAAGAAGAAGAAAAACAAATGCAATAATTTTATATACCTCGGAAAGGAGGTTGGAGAGCAGAGATCCTCTGTAAGAAACTAGTATTCCTAACCTGGGACCAATCCCAAGTAAGAAGTCCATAATACTCATTCATTCCTACAACCCCTTGTCTGATGTAGTAACTCCCAACAAGAGTCCACAAGGCCCAATCTAAGTCATGCTCGGCTGCCACAGCCATGAAACAGTTCAAGTACCTGTTGTCATTCTCGTTGGTACCTCTTAAGTCTACACCAAACTCACTCACAAACAATGGCCATCCTTGGTCCAACAAAAAACCAGACGTTCTCATCACATTTCCTGCCACTTGTCCACACACTTGGTTTGGGTTTCCTGATTCCCAAGCTCGACCGTCAGTGAAGCCATACCAGTGCACCTCGAATACTAGTTTTCCATAGAAACTCAGCTTCACTTGTTGATTCCCAAGGAATGATAAGTCATTATCATAATTTAAGCCTGAAAGAATCACTAGAACATCTGGGTTTGCTGCATGCACCGCTTCTGCTCCTTGTTCCATATACCTTAGCTCATTTCATAACCAAATCAGACCAAGGATTCATCTTATACATGTTTTTATGCTTTTTCAGTTTAAATGTGAGAATATTTGGGACTATAGTGTCAAAACTAGGGGATAAATACTAGGAAAAATTAATCAATTAAGTACCTGTACCAATCGTTAACATTCTGTTTGGGGCCTCGGAGCTCATTTCTCAAGCTCATACCCACCACGTTGGTGACGCCATTGAAAATGGTGGCCATCTGAGTGAGGCCGTTGATCCAGAGGTCTGTGTTGAAATAACGGTCACCGAAGAAGCCATTGCCGTCGAAGTTACTGCAGCACCACCCTGGCTGGGTCATGTGGTTGTCCAAAATTACCATTACATTGTTATCCCCGAGACTTTTCACCACTACCTGAAGTAAATTACAAATATAGATATATTATACTTTTTTGGTAACGTGTTACCAAAGTTTTGGATAAGTTTAATCATCTGTAATATAATAATAATTGCCTCCATCATCATTTATCTACAATAATTGATGTTATCTTTATCATATTCAGGATCAAATTTCAAACCAAAAGCATACCTCTATTTTTTTTTAATATATTTTGATTATAACTTTGAATTTAAAGACATAATATACAAGTCTTACAGACGATCTCAGTATCACTCAATTATAAATTATTTGTAACTTTATTTCAACAAGTCATTTTCATGATTCTTAAACAAACCTGATCGTATACTTTAGTAAGAGTGACTAAGATTAATGTTTGCCTTGCCCCTCAACTTTGTATAGTGTAAACAAAAGCACTTAAAGAAGTAAGGGTGGCTTTCTATAAGGTGTCTTTAATTTATAGACTAGTAAATTAAATTAAACTAAACATTCCCATTAAAACTAGGGACACGTGGAAAAAAACTATTAAATTATAGTATACTGCAAAAGCACAAGTAGCAAATTAAGAATTAAATGTCCCCGTTCACACATAGTTTGACTAGTTGACGAAAGTGGTTTACCTGGTAAGCTTGTATGAGGGGGAGATCGATGATGGAGGGGTTGTTTGTCTGGATACCAGCGATGGATTCAAGGAGGCCAAGGTTCTGAAATGACTGTCTTACAGTGAGGGATGCCAGAGAGACACTGTTGAGCAACAAGAGTGGCCAAGTGAGCCTAACGCAATTGAAACCCATGGCTTTGATTCCCTTTGAAATCACATCCACAGGTTCCTTGCTCAGACCCTCTGCTACCATGGTTTCCAGATGGGACACCCAATTCACACATGCCAGCTTCACCCTCTCCCCACTTTCATTCACAATCCACCTTGAATTCGTGTATAGTGGTAGACCCTTCACACCCTTGGTTTCAACTATTAGCGTCACAAGGGGGAGAACAGAGACAAGAGTGAACAACATAAACAACAAACACCTCCCCATTTTGCTCTTTGTTTTTTGATCTCTGCACACTCCGGTTCTGGCTATATATATACAGCGCCCAATTTAAAATTTTCTCTCTTTTTGTCTATACCTACCGTCTATTACCCAAGAAGAAGATACTGATGGTGATGTTATCGTATGATATCATATGCCACATTTGCCCTTAACTTTTTCTTATAATTCTTGCTTTTTAATTTGGTAAACTTCCTATCATTAGTAATGACCACAAGATTATCTTAAGCTGAGAATACTATTATGTATATGAGGAGAAATTAGAATAGTTAAAAGAACAAACTAAGTTGCTAATTGAGCTATAGATCAATTGGTCACACGGCTCTTCTTGCAAAAAAAATAATCTTGTGTTCGAGACATTTTTATTGATAAAATAAAAGTCTCAAAGCGCTCCCCTACACAAAATTATAACTGTAGATGCTTTAATAGTAGGACTCCTAAAGCAGAAATGGTTTGCTCCAAATTTAGTAAGTCTAGCTCTATCAAGCCCTGATCCCTAAGTTATCAACAACAACAACAAAAATTAGGCTCAAAATCTTCTAATTTTCTGGAAATTTCTTTGAATGCTTATTCAATTTTTCTAATTCTCTATGTTACTTTAACAATTCACTATCATTTTTTTTTTTTGCTTCTTTTAAGTTATATTTAGCCTTAAAACTTGTTTCTAAAGAAGCTATAATTATTTATAATTCTTTAAAACAATGTGACGATGCTTGAGTTAAACTCGAGGTCGAGCGAGATCTTGGAGGTTGAAAAGATCTCAAGGGTCGGGTGAGATCGAGCTAATCTGCACAAGTAGAAATGAATGTTCGAACTCTTGTTTTCGGGCTTTGAAGATTAAGTTAGGTCAGTCTGAGCTAAAAATATGTCATTAATAATAAATGAGTCAAAAGTCTCGTACTTGTAACACACGTTATTTATAGGGATGCTGAGAAAAATGAAAATAATATGCTGGTAGATTTGACTTGGGCCTTTCGTGTAATGGGCTTTTTGAATTTGAGCTTAATGCATTTGATTTGGGCTCAAGATAAAGCCTCTAATAATGAAAACTTAATATAATTTAAAGACAATGGATTTCTTTATCTTACTGAAAGGTGATTAAATTTTTTTTGGGGCTAAATAATTATTAATTTGTTCCTTGACATTATATCAATCCACCATGATGTTTCTCGTTAAAGAAAATAAGAGTGGCTGAGGCTCAGACGTGGACGTGCAGGATATTATCAAAAGGGCATAAAATTGGAGGACGTGACTCCGTGGAGTTTGTCGTCTTGTTGATGAAACATGTTGCCATTATAAACACGCCAAGTAATTAGAGGATCTACGATCACGCAATCTATATTCTAATGCAACGTTCTTGCATTAATGCAATTAACAAGTATCTTCCTTGGGTACAAAGCGATGATGGCGGCATGGATTTCAGGATTTGCCTCATTGTTGGCTCACTTGCAAGGCAATGAAAATAATAGGCCTTGTTGCTTCTGATATTGGCTTAGTTATACTCGTTTTTCTTCTTGCTTTGCTTCTAAAAGGATAATACCCAATCAATCATGTTGCCATTCGAATTGTGGATTGGCCACAAGCTTGACTCACATATGGGCGCTTCGATATAGGGAATATTTTAATATTTTTAAAAAAAGTAAATGTGAGAACGATTGCTATAAGGGATTAAATTTTTATAAAGGTTTTTTTTTAGATATTTTTAATATTTATGTAGTATATTATACTATGTAAAAATAGTTAATGTGTGAATGACATGTATATTTTTTTTTGGTCTTTAGCCGAGGTATCCTCAGGCTTTGCTTAGGACTAATCCTCCGAGGTACTGTCAGGCGCTCTTTATATAGCGGGGACCTCTCCCAAGAAGATTTGCTGTATTCATAAGGGCTTGAACTCGAAACTACTTGCTTAAGCGACCAGAGCCCCTTCCATTCGGGCCAACCTTCGTTGGTGAATGACATGTATATAAGTTAACTATTTTTAAGTTTATTTGAGAAAATAAAATAAATTATATTTATATCTAATAAAATATGAAAATTATGTATACTTGCTATTATGACATATTCATATAATATCATAAAATTTCTGAAAATTTATTCTTAAATATAAAGGATACCAGAAAATAAAACTTTCTCATGAATAGAAAATTTTTGGGTTTACTAAAATTACTCAATTGCTCATCGTTTGTTTAAAACATTGCCGTTTTGCATTTGAAAACAAACCACCCAGCCTCATTGTGTTCTCCCTCCCTGCGTTCTACTCGTGGGGTGCGTTAGTGCGTTCTCGACTTCTCGATGCAAGGATGAATCTTCTTCTTCTATCTTTATTATATCATTCTTTTTGTGCGTATATTTCACTTGAATCAAATATGAGAATGAAACTTCAATGAAAATACGGCATATTATTTTCGACAAAATTGAGTGTTAATCAAATATATTTTGTTAATTTTCTTGAAAATTCTATTTTCAAAAATACTCTGAAATGGGACCAAACACAACCTTAAAGCGAAGATGACTAAATTTGCTATTTTTTTTCTCTTAAATAACTATGGAATGTTCATTAATAAAATTTTCACCTCAATAAACCCGATTATCATCATAAATAAATTTAGGGAGTCATTATGTTTACACCTTATTTTACTAATGCAACATGTCTAAATATGAGATAGATTAAATTGCCCTAATTTAATATAATTTTTTTTAAACTGACTAATTATAATATTCTTTTTTTATCTCTTATTAATTGTAGCTTTATTTTTTTTTAATAATTACCTCTAATCTCATTATTAAATGGTAAATATATATTTCTTAACTATTATCAAAATGATTTATGCATATGAGAAATCCAATTCAAATAACAAAATAAAATGGGATAAGAGGAGACTTTTTATTTAAAAAGAATGGAATAAGAGAAAGGATCAAAGACTTCAACATTGTAATTTTCAGTCTTAATTTCATCACTACAACAATTTTCAAATTAATTCCTAGTTTTTTTTGGCTTAATTGTAATTTTAGTCTTTATATTTTAATAACTTGAACTTTTTTGTCTCTCTTGTTTAAAAGAGAATAATTTAATTCCTATATATTCATAAAATGTATAATTTTAGTCATTTTATCATTTCTGAAGTCTAGTTTAAGGTATAAAGTACTCCAATTCATAATCTTACCATTCAAATTGAAGAGTTACGTCTTGCGAATTTTCTCACAAAATTTTAGCTCAATCCAACGGTGAGACTTATCCTAAAATATTAAAATTAGAAGTTTTTATCTAACTACAGATCTAGATTCATTCATTGTTAGATTGAGCTAAAATTTTGTAAGGATATTTACAAGACGTAGCTATTTAATTTGAATGGTGTGATTATGAATTAAAGAATTTTACACCTTAAAATAGACATAAGAAATTTTGTCTTAAAAATAAAATGATCAAAATTACACATTTTATTAATATAAAAAAACTAATTTATTTATTTTTAAACAAGAGGGATCAAAAAATTTAAGTTGTTAAAATAAGATTATCAAAATTGCAATTAAGTCTTTTTTAATATTTTTTCTGCTTGGGCAAAGAGGAGAAAGGTAGGAGCGAGCTCACTAGTGTCGTAAAATGGGAACTGCGGCAATTAAGGAGTGATGTCATTTAGTATTTCAGCTCATGAGGAGTGACATCATTTGCCAAAAGGCATCACTTCTTGAAAGATAAAAAAAAAATGCACAATTGCATCACTTCTTTGTTCTCTTCTCTGCTGCATTGACAGGAGAAATTGTGTCACTATTTTTCTATATTGCATGAATTTGAGATATATTATTTTCTTTCTCTATGCAGGATTGCTAAGCAATATTTTAAAAACTGAACCGTTGAGCAAACGGGTGTGGCAAAAAATTGTCAGTCAAACCGATTGGACTAAACGATTGAACCAGTTTTAGTAAAAATATATTTTTAAACTCATGTTGATAAGTTAATTTTATACCGCTTATCTTATATTAATCTAGTTTGATTATTGTTTGTTTTAGGGTATTTTAAGTTTGATTCTAATGAATTATTGTTTCTTTTATAGGTTTTTAATTTAGAAGTCATTTCAGTGTATTTTAATGTCAAAAAGAGCAAATTTTGATAAATTTGGTATGAAAGCAGCAGCTTGGGCATTGCAGCTCCCGCAACTCACCAAAAGTCAAAATTAAGCAAAATCTCGGAGGCTGCAGCACTCAATCTGGAAGCCACAACCTCTGACTGTCAACTTGTGATTTGACTTCTAAACTTTCTATTTTTATTAGGGTTTCTATTTTATTTTAATTCATTTTTCTTTTAAATTTCCTAGAACTTGTAAATAGGAGTTTTAGAGACTAAATTAAGATTACACATATTTTTACACAAGAGGCAAAAAGAGAAAAAAGATCAAACTTGAAGATTGAAATTTTACCTTCTTCTCTTGTACTTATGTCTAAATTCTGTGTAATCATGCTTTCTTTTATAGTTATAAACTAAATTCCTTTATAGGGTTATTATATAGTCTAGTTAGAAAGATTTGTGATTTTTTATTTCTTTAATTCAAGAACATCTTTATTAATTGTCTTCTTCTTCTCAATTCTTTATGCTTCTAATTATTTGATCACCAACTAGTTAATTAGATAATTACAATTAAACTGTGAGGTAATTTATAATTAAAGATCATAGGGATTAAGAATATAAGTTACATGTAAGATAAAGATATACCTTCATGATCTATGTAGTCAATTAAAGAGAACCAAATAATTAAATGAATTTTTAGGTTATTCGTAATTCACATAAAAATATAAGGGTGTGTTTGGATGGGGTATTTATAGAGTGTAATGTATTTGTAGAGTGTATTTAAAATACAAATTTCGAATTACACTGTTTGTGTATTTTTTTAAAGTATTTCTAAAATTTGAGTGTATTTTTATAGTGTATTTCAAAATCATAATATGATGTATTTCAAATTCACTTAAAACAGTGTGAATTTGAAATTCCTTTTTTTTTTTTTTCCACTAAGCCCCGATACCCTCCCCCTCCCTCGACCCACCAAAGCTCCTCGCTCTCGGCACTGTGCTTGTGCGCAACCATCAGCCAACTTCACCACCGCCGCCATCAACGCCTCCACCCGCAGTACCGCCACCGCCAACACCACCACCCATAGCACCTCCTCTCACTTTCTGCGGGTCACAACCTTCTACCGTCGCCACTTCAAGTATCGAAGGCCAGGTAGAGTTCTTATCCCCTGCCACCCATATTCTGATTAGATCATTGTGGGTATTTCTAGAGATTGAAATTGAGTTGGGTATTTCACTTTATAGCTTATGTTTTTGGGTTGGATACTTGTACATTCTTGTTTCATATGAGGATTTGGGAATTCTAGTATTTCCGTTCTTTTTTCTTTACTAAATGTTAGGGTTGGAATCCTAATTTGAGTTTAAGAGCTCTTCTACTTGTTGTACATGGATTTGATGAATCCAAGACAAGGTCAAAGGTCGCGATTCTGGTGTTTTCATTGTTTTCTTTCAGTTTTGCCTGTTACTTGCCTAATAAATTCTTCATAGAATGTGTGTAATATTAGTAGAAAACTAGAAACGTGTATGGACTTATGTTCTATGATTAATTTGTGTTCATTAGTTTTGTGTCATACTATGATTAATTTTTCCGAAAGCTGAATCTGTTTAGCATTTTTCTGTTTTGCTTTGTTCAGAGCATTATGTAAATGCTATTATGTCCTTAGCTTCAATTTTTCCATTTGACTGACTTTTTATTGTGAATATGTTCCTTTGTTTTTTTGAAGCTCTCCATTTGATTTTGGATTAAGTGATTTAATCATAAGCATGTTTCTGCTTGAAAGGTGTTAAATTTATTCATGAATCTATCTCAAATGTTTGAGTTTTCCTGTTTATCATGAAATACCAGAAAATATTGTAAAACTCAAAATGATTAGCTCAGTTGCTTAGATTCTGCTATGTAATATGTTTCCTTAGTTTCCTTTATTATGTTTTCATGTTTGGTTCTGATCTTCTCTCTAAGGACCATATTTGCTGGTAAGAGACTCTAGGAAATCGTATTTCCAAATGTTTGGTTTATAATTTGTAGATCTTCTATTCTCTGTGACATTGTGAAATTCTTGCTTGCCAATATGGTCTTGTTTTGCTTCTGATTGTTTCCCTTTCTCCATTTTGATTTTTGATTATGAAATCAGAGTGAGGTATAGATAGTTGTTTTGGTGGCTGCTTTAGGCAAAGTTAGCTTCCATATGTTGGACGTGCATGAGAGGGCTTTTATAGGTGAGGATTTGTGGGTTTCTCTTTTGTTTTAGTTTCCAATAATTAGTCAGAGACATGTGGACACAATAATGCTTGTGCTTATCATGGAGAATAATATTGTATTGCTCTAAATTTCAACGATTAGCACTCTAATTTAGCATGGGTGACAACTCAATTCAATTTTGTTTAAAGTCCAGTGTGGATGAAATTGATATCTGTACTTGTATAATAAAGTATTCATGTTTGTTTGAAAAAGCTTGCCAATAGAATTCTCTTCCTTCTTCTATTTGGACATGATCACTTGATAAGTTTTTGGTTTTTTTTTTCTATTGTTTGGACATGATGAGTTGTTTACATAAACTCATCAAAGACACCCAAGGATTTTAGAGTCAAAATTAACCCCATCTACACCTATCTAAACGGGGTCTGAAACTGGACTGAATAATAGAGGGCTTGTGTTGCTTGTTTCTTTTTTGGGCTGTGTTTGTGTTTGTGTTGTATGCGTCTGATGCTAGAAACGGAAGGAAAATAATAGTTTGCAAACCTAAAAGGTTGAGAATAAGTGGCTGAACCCATTGGCTTGGCTCAGTTGGGTTGAAATTGAAATTCAGAGCAAAAAGCTGGCGCTTATCATGGAGAGCAATCTCAAAATTGCTCTAAATTTCAATGGTTGGCACTTAAATGGTTTAATATATATAGCATAGGGGACAACACAATCAACTTGTGATATAATTAGCAAAAGGAACAATCAAAGAATAAGATTAAAGGATTAAGTTAACCTTTTTTCTTTTGTGAGCTGCAATATGGTGATTTAGATATTCCAAAAAGACATGCTATGACTAGTTGTGTATATGCTTGTGTCCATATGTACGTTGACAAGCTAACTTTGTTTGGAGAAGCTTAATTTTGAATTACAAACACATCATTATTTTTATTTTGTATGTATATATGAAATATTTTTGGTTCACTAGCTACAAGGTATACAATTATTAGAGGTAGTTTAATTCAACCAGTTCTAATAGAATTTGAATTCTGTAATTTTTTTCTCGAGTATCTAAAGCTCAATCATTGAGATATACATATCAGAAACTGTGTAAATGAAATTTGACTCATTTTCACTTACTGTTGAGCAGGCAACTGTTGCTTCACTGTCTGGTGTAACTGCTGGGGCTGCTGCTGTTGTTGTTGCTGCAGCATCTGCCTCTGCATCAACTGCTGCTGTATTTGCCGCTGCTAATATTGTTGTTTGAGCCGTTGAGTTTGCAACATCTGCTGTTCCTGCTGTTGTTTCATTTGCTGATGTTGAAGCATACTGGAACCTGGCTTAAGGGGACTTAGATTTGGTTCGAGCAAATTCACCCCACCTTGCGATTATAAGGAGTTGATGTTAGTCTGTGGGGAGCACTCACAGGATTTTGCAGTAGACGACAAAACCAAGTGGGAGGACAAATGAATTATAATAGCAGTGATTTCTGCTCTTTTCTTGGTTTTATCAAACTGCACATATTGATCTCCGCCATTGGCATTGGGGTGTAAACAGATAAATGCTCTTTCAAGTTTCAGTCAGATATTGACTCTGTAAATAGCGCTTTATTTATGTATTGTATTGTATTATGTTCTACTCAGACGAAGAACATATTGGTTATTGTAACTTTCCAACTTCTGTAGATTATCTGATCATTAGCAATGTTGGAATGAATTCCTTCTCTATTCTCAGGCAACTTTCAATCTTAACAGTATGTTCCATTAGTTCCCTTTATATTATTGATATTGATATATTTACACTAAAGCATGCGTGATTGCCTTTCGCAGTATTTTCTGTACTAGTCAGTGCCCTTTATATCATAATGTTTTGAACTCTAACATGATGTTTTGAATATTGTTGTAAAATTACTCTTCTTATAATAAAGTGTATCCAAACAAAGTATTTTATAAATACATGTATTTGAAATGCTGCATTTCAATTACATGTATTTGAAATACACAAGAATTTGTCAAATACCCCATCCAAACACAACCTAAGTGAATTCATAACTTAGTAGTATGTTTGTTTGAACTTGGAAAAGACTAATGGATAATTTAGAGTTCTTGACTAGCAATTAGGAAGATAATTCTTAGATAATGAAATAAGAATAGCAAATCAGAATAGCTATGGTAAAATTAAAAATCCTAAATAATTCTTATCCATCTTTCAATCTTGTTTACTATTCTTGCATTTTAATTATTGTTCAATATCAATTCTTGATTTTTTTGATTGTCTAGATAAAATTAGAATTTACCTAAATTTGGTACTTATTAGCTACAGCTTCCGTTAGGGGTGTAATCGGTCCGGTTCGGTCCGGTTTTCACCCCAAACCGGACCAAACCGAATATGGAATCTCGGTTTGGTTCGGTTCGATTTTTGAAAATTTTGAGATTAAAACCGAGTCAAACCGGACCGGTCTGAATCGGTTCGGTTTGGTCGGTTTAGTCAGTTTGGACAGAAAACCTGCAAAAGTCAATTTTTTGTATTTTAACAAGAAAGCAACCAGAAATCATACACATATAACCAAATTAACCAAAACAAAATACAAATAAATTATCCTAATACACATAAAATCTGTAAATCAATAATTAAATATCAAATGTAACAATTTATTCCAAATTTCAATGTTGATTAAAATTCTAAATTATAACAAATAAATCAACAAATTACATATCATCCAAAATCATAAAATATCCAAATTACAGCAATAAATAAATCAACAAATGAACTTTTAAAGTTCTTCTAAATTACATATCCAAAATNATAAGATAAAACATGATATTTATCTTGCTTCCCTCTCCACCAGTTAAGGATATTAAACTCATCATGCTGTTCTTCAACATCATCCTCTAAGTACCTTTCCAATTCAGATTTCCTCATATCTTTTTGCTGACTCCGCCTCTTTATCTGATATCGTAAGGCCACACTTGTAGTTTGATCACTACTTCCCACAGAGGGCATGCTCACACTACTAGAATCCTTTGAGTCATTAGGGATAGGATACAAACTTGAATAAGTTTCAAAGAGCCTATGCAAAACCTCCTTTAATTTCTCTAGCATATGACCTCCCTGTTCTCTACCATACATATCTTCAAAACAGAATTCCACAAATGCAAGCTTATATCTTGGATCAAGCACCACAGCCACAAACAAGAAGTAATTCATGTTATGCCCATCATCCCAATATTTATCAAATTTTCTTTGCATTGATTCAGCCATAGACCTCA
Organism: Cercis canadensis; assembly: GCA_003255065.1. NCBI lineage: Eukaryota > Viridiplantae > Streptophyta > Magnoliopsida > Fabales > Fabaceae > Cercis > Cercis canadensis. Next base: position 445,861 of record QAOA01005205.1, read on the forward strand.
ATACAATATCACCACATTGCATCCAGTTCTGTAAGGTCAGCTTGATTTCACACAGTTTTTCAAAAAATGCATTTGCTGTAATATGCAAAGAGCCAGAGAAATCAAGGGTAACCTCATAAAAAATCTGCAGAAACTTTATAAACACACGTGCACGTTCCCAATCATCTGAAGTTGGAGGGAAATCATTACCAAAAGAAAGTATATAATGAGGATCATCATCCTCAAGCCGTGTAAAAGCCTTCTCAAATTTTACAGCAGCTTCTAACATTAGATAAGTTGAATTCCATCTTGTTGGACAATCAAGACACACAGAATGCTTACATTCTATATTTGTAAAATCAATAGCTTGCTTAAAAACAGCCATCCTAGAAGGAGATGCCTTCACATACTTAACTGCTGCCCTAATTCTAGCAATTGAAGGGTCTATCTCTTTTAAACCATCACTAACAATCAGATTTAAAATATGAGCAGAACACCTCAAATGCATGAATTCCCCTTTCAAGATAGTGCCATTCCAATCATTTAACCTCCTAACCAAATATGCAAGGGCAACAGTGTTTGAGCTAGCATTATCTACGGTTATAGTGCAAACCTTAGAAATGCCCCAATCCTTAATTGTCCTCTCTAGAGCTTTCCCTATTGTATCCCCTTTATGATCAGATATTAAAGAGAATGACAATATTTTCTTATTTAACTCCCAATTACAACCAATGTAATGCGCAGTCACACACATATAATTGAAGTTTTGAATAGATGTCCAGCAGTCAGTTGTAAGACAAACCATTTGACCAGAAGATGAAAAATAATTTTTCAGTTGCTGCCTCTCATCCAAATACAGTTTCATGACATCTTTAGCAACAGTTATCCTAGAAGGAACCTGAAACTTTGGTTGTGCTACATGCATAAAATTTCTAAAACCTTCATTCTCCACAAACTTAAATGACAATTCATCTGTACATATCATCCTAGCAAGTGCATGTCTACATTCTTCTTGACAAAAAGAAACCAACTTCATTGTCTTCTCATTCCCCTCATCTTCCGGTTTAGACATATAACCAACTTGTCTTTGTTTCTTATCAGTTTTTTTATTACTAGGATTTATTGGACAAACAGGCAAATGAGACTTCATAGATGAAGTCCCATTCTTACCAGAAGCAGCTGCATAAGACTTCCCACAATAGTTACATGCAGCTCTCTTAGAGTTTTTAATCCTAGTAAAATGACTCCAAACAATAGACCTGATTCTAGAGCTAGAGGATGCATTAACTGTTACCTCGGTGCCTTCTTGGTTGTCATCAATTTGCATTTGACTGCTATTATCACCTAGATTACTTCCCACAAGTGTGCCCGTAGATTGGATTGTTCCATGGGGCATGACTTCAAATTCTTTATCCATATTCCAAGTTGCACAAGCTGTTCCATTAGTAATGTTCCATTAGTAATTGTAGCAGCTACTAATCAGTCTAATATAGCCAAATAAGTTTTACTAAATGGGAGAAAAGTAAATAGTCAAAATAACATGACAGCTAATAGTGCATTTTCAAGTGCAATTTTACTGCACTATAACAATCAAATGATAAGCAAATAGCATACAAATAGAAATAGGAAGACAGAGCAGAAAGTGAAAGGTACAGGCAGATCATTTAGTGCACATGCTTTCTTCCACCACTCTATACCTTATGAAGGAGAATATCCTTCAGCAGTTAAAATATAAAGCAAGATTTAAACACCCTTCAGAGTAAGAGAGTGCATCCCTGTTTATATGGGATTTGAAATTCAAGCATCATTAAATATTTGCATCCACATTCGTAAAGCTAAGCCTCAAGAATCAATATTCAAAAATTTAGGACTGCTTAGAATAAATAAGCTTTGGAAGTCGAAGGATCGAAAAACTTTTAGAACAAAATGTGGCTTGGAAACTTCTTCTTTCCTTCGTATTTTCAGTATATTATGAATAGAAGTTGCCAGAGAAACCTTGACAGTCTACCTTTAATAGTAGATTGTACAAATAAACCATAATTGGTCCAATAAAATTACCTCCAAGCATATGATTTAAGACTTTAAGCACAAGCAATACACGATAACAAGCTTAGTAACCCAGACCACATGCTTTCCAAATATCATGATAAACTTAAACTCCGCATTTAATATTCATACAAAAATGCAGATAGATACATGTAAAATAGAGAGTGACAGATACCTTTAGTAAACTTCTAATACAGAGTCCACAAAAGCAAGAACATTACACCAACAAATGAGCTGAAAAAATTACAGCTTCCCTAATCAGACTGGTCTAACCTCTAGAGAGCAATGGATGCTGAAGCTAAATCCTCAGGAGTCACAGGATCGTGCAACTGCAGTCACAAGCAAATATCTAGTAAGGCAATCTTAAAATCCTATGGCAGTAAAAAACATTAGTTTTTTTTCATATTTTAATATCTTTGGATTATTTGAATCAATTTTAATAGTCATATGTTACCATTAGACCACATCAATAAGAGGGTGGTAAACAAAGAACAAACACAACATAAAAACATAAGTCTGTTTTTCCAACAACATGTGCGTAAAGGATAAGTAGAATTTCCACAAGCAATGCTATGGCACCTACGCACCTATGCATCGTTCATTATACAATTTCTTTGTTAATTCATTCTAACATAAGAATATGTAAAATACTGATATCCTTTAACACATAAAACAAGCCACAATCAACTAGAACACATAATAACAGAATCTCAGAGATACCTATGAGCTAGGTAGCAGAAACCAGAAAGCAGGAGCGAGAGCAACAAACCAGAACCACAAATTGAAGGTATATCCAACATATATTGACAGAAATGAAGGTGTATCGAACCTATATCCAAAGAACACATAATAACAGAATCTCAGAGACACCTATGAGCTAGGTAGCAGAAACCAGAAAGCAGGAGCGAGAGCAACAAACCAGAACCACAAATTGAAGGTATATCCAACATATATTGACAAAAATGAAGGTGTATCGAACCTATATCCAGAGAACACATAATAACAGAATCTCAGAGACACCTATGAGCTAGGTAGCAGAAACCAGAAAGCAGGAGCGAGAGCAACAAACCAGAACCACAAATTGAAGGTATATCCAACATATATTGACAGAAATGAAGGTGTATCGAACCTATATCCAGAGAACACATAATAACAGAATCTCAGAGACACCTATGAGCTAGGTAGCAGAAACCAGAAAGCAGGAGCGAGAGCAACAAACCAGAACCACAAATTGAAGGTATATCCAACATATATTGACAGAAATGAAGGTGTATCGAACCTATATCCAGAGAACACATAATAACAGAATCTCAGAGACACCTATGAGCTAGGTAGCAGAAACCAGAAAGCAGGAGCGAGAGCAACAAACCAGAACCACAAATTGAAGGTATATCCAACATATATTGACAGAAATGAAGGTGTATCGAACCTATATCCAGAGAACACATAATAACAGAATCTCAGAGACACCTATGAGCTAGGTAGCAGAAACCAGAAAGCAGGAGCGAGAGCAACAAACCAGAACCACAAATTGAAGGTATATCCAACATATATTGACAGAAATGAAGGTGTATCGAACCTATATCCAGAGAACACATAATAACAGAATCTCAGAGACACCTATGAGCTAGGTAGCAGAAACCAGAAAGCAGGAGCGAGAGCAACAAACCAGAACCACAAATTGAAGGTATATCCAACATATATTGACAGAAATGAAGGTGTATCGAACCTATATCCAGAGAACACATAATAACAGAATCTCAGAGACACCTATGAGCTAGGTAGCAGAAACCAGAAAGCAGGAGCGAGAGCAACAAACCAGAACCACAAATTGAAGGTATATCCAACATATATTGACAGAAATGAAGGTGTATCGAACCTATATCCAGAGAAATTGAAGGATACAAACTCACAGTACCTTATGAAGAAAAACCTAACCGAATGATTCTTGGCCAAAAGCTTCTCCACGATGGCGGCGACGGAGAGGTGGCAAAGGCGACGACGGCGAGGCGGCAAAGGCGACCACGGTGAGGGCTTCAAGTTCCAGTATGGAGGATAGTTAGAGAATGGGAGGGGCGAGACTTGAGACTTCAGAGAAGGAGAGGAAGAAAGGGGAGAAGAATTTCTGATTTGGGTGAAAGTGGAAGTGTCGAGGAGAGTTAGGGTTAGGGATAAGACTTCAGAAGAATAAAACGACGTCGTTTCCCTTAGACTCGGTTCGGTCCGGTTTATCACCGGTTTTCTTCATAGGAACCGAAAACCGAACCGAATGCTTCGGTTTTTTAAACATTCAAACCGAAAACCGGATCATATCTCTTGGTTCAGTTCGGTTTCCTCCGGTTCGGTCTGGTTCGGTCGGTTTTACCAGTTTGGCTGACTTCCCTTTCACCCCTAGCTTCCGTAGAATGATGCTCTACTCTCATTTTATTACTTGAAAATGATAACGTATACTAGCATTAGAGTTTTACACAACAATTGTATACTTATATTCAACGGAGTACAGCCACAACCTTCCTTTCAACTTGGCATATGTGTGTTTCAAAATGGTGAATCATGACTCTTTAGAAACAAATTAATTGAAATTATATATATAATTATTCTTGGATGCTATTTCGAAACATAAAGATGGTTACTATTGTCAGTGGAGGGGTTGGAACTTAGTAGCTTTGTTGGGCAGAAGCAATGTCCTTTCTCCACCTTCCTAAAGGTAAGGCATATAAAGCAATTTATAATTTGTTTGTAGGTATAAAACAATTAACCAAAAGATCCTAAAGTAATTGTTTAATTTATGAGATCAATTGCTCTATGTATAAATGTCAATTTTGTATTCGTGAGGTAAGCCTACCGACTAGCAACTATCACCACAAGAAATTTCTTGGATTCTAACAAAATTTTTTTGTTGGAATTTCGAATTCTAACGAAAATTCTAACGGAATTTGGGTCATTGGAAAAATAATCATTTGAATTGTAACATTCTAACATTCCGACGAAATTTTATTGTTAAAATTCTGTTTTGACAAAAAAATTCTAACGAAAAATCCCATTGGAATTTCTTTAAAAAATATATTTAATATATAATTATTTTTTATTTTTCGAAATTCCAACAAAATGGAGAATTTTTTAAGTTTTTTTTTTTTAACTTTTAAAGGTCAATTTTTAAATAATATTTATTAAAAATAAAAAAAATATCATTTACAAATATCTTTTTTATTAAATAATTTCTATAACATAAATATCTATTTCATTAAATAATTATATAAGTTAGTAATATATTGAAATGCAACATTTTAAATACATGTATTTATAAAATATCTTATTTGGATACACTCTATTATAAAAAGAGTAATTTAACAAAAAAGCAAGATCGCTATTAGTATTCTACGAAGTATGATAACTTACAAATGAGGGAATTACACAGTAAAAAATTATTGTTAAGGAATCTTCATGAAACATCAAACGTAAACCTAAGAAGTAATACAAGTGACATTATAAGAGGTAACTAGTCATCATACTCTCTCTAAGCAAATTTGTTCTCTGGATAAAAGACAGCTACAACTTGATTCCCGCCAAATTTTCATCCATTCAATCTAGCACGAGCATTTGTAGAACCATCAACATCGGCATACTCCAAAAACACTTGAAACCACAAAAAAGTTAATTTGCAACAGTTGCTATAAACAGCCATAGAAAGTACTCCCCCAAAAACAACCACAATTTGATTAGCATATATATATTGTTATTGCTCAAAAGCAAAGCACATTTACAAGCTACTTGCACATAACTTAGCATTCCCAAAACTTTTGAATAATCAGAGTAATTTCCAATTGATCCTATCATATTCCTCTTTCAACTCATCAATAGAGAAGAAAAAAGAACATGTCAGAAAGAACCACATACTGCTCTTTGCCACCGGATGTTTTGACCACCTCTCTGTCTCACAGAACCCTTAGGACAAGGATAGACCTATTGATGATACCAATAGGCTAATGTTAGAGGAGCTAATTGACAAAAGTCAACCAGAAATAAACAAAGCTATAAAAAAAATTTATCGAGTGATTGACATCAATTAAATCATTTCCTAAAAACAATAATTTCTTCTTCCTATCATGTTAATGAGGTACAGGAGCATTATTTTGGCAAAAAGAAAATCCAAGCAATTGAGTTCTGTTCAGTGCTTATATTGGCTGTAGTAATTTAGTGGTCCAAAATATGTGACTGATATATAATATTTCCAAATGTAGAGTGTACAAATTTCTATCCTACATTTAGATTCTTCCTATGAAACAACTGAACAATATTATTGGCAAAGCAATGGATAAAATTGATCCAGATCCAATTTAGTTACATAGTAACAACTATCAGTCAATCCATTTTTCCCCAAATTTGACACCTTTTGGAGTTCTTTTGAGTGCCAGTTGTCCAAAAAAAGCAGTAAATAGGATTGGCACAACATTTGGTAGAAGCTAACAGAAGATTCTACGAATGTAAATATAGAGGCCACAAATCTAGGAGCATTTTTGTAATGGAAATGAGAAAGAGTGCTCCTTTTGAAATAAACAGCTGCTAAGTCAAGGGAATATTAGATATTGAATGTGTTGGTAAGTTCATGGGAAGTATCTGCTGCTAACCTCTACAGACAGATCTAGCTCAGTCAATGCCTCTCGAACCCTTCTACAAAAGGGACATGCCTCTGTTGACAGATAATATTTGAAAGATTTAACATAGGACAATTACAGATCCCATGACATATTGAACAACAGTAATGCATTCTAGAAGTAGGTAAAAACCTTAGAAGCATCGAGACACGTATTTCCAGCACGTACCCGTTTCGTGGATGTGTGCGAAACATGTTTCACTGAGCGGAGACATTGAAAATTCATTTTCCTAGGGTTTTTTTTTTTGAACGTTTCTAAACTTGGAGTTTCGTCCAAAGAAACGAGTGCGAAACGCAAGAGGGAATCCCGGTCAATTGAGTACGACGTCGTTTGGTGGCCTCGTAACTTCTTTAAGTGGAACGGCGCTGTTTGGAGATGACCGGTCCCTGCCATTAGTGGAACAACCCCGTTTTCGTCCTCTGTGTGATGCCCAAGTAGCCAAAAACAATGCTATATTGAAGTGAGCCCCAATTTTCTTCCCCAACCCGCATTCAAAAATGATGAACCAAGATCATTGGTGATAGTGGTGATGGAAATGATGAAATTAATAGTGTTATGATTTGAATTTTGATTGATAATCTATATTTTAGGTTAATACTTAATACTAGTTAGTTGTTATTTATTTGCTAAGGAGTAAGGATTAATGATTGATATTTTTTAATGCTTGAGAATTTTAATATTGTTCATTCTATTTAATATATATATATATATACACGTGGCGTTTCCATATCCTATTTTTTGAAAAATTACCGTACCTACGTTTCGTACCCGTATCAGATACAAAACGCGTCCTGTCCCTGTGCAACATAGGTAAAAACTAAAAAATAGCTGGAAGATCCTTATTATGAAGTTTGTGCTAAGAAATTCTTTTTGTCATGGTATAATATTTCCAGCATCGATGCCGAGATTAGTGCCAAGTAATAGTGATATAGTCAACAAAAACAAACCATCAATTCTAATAAATTTTTGTAACTACTAACTACGTGTTAGTAAGAAAAAGAAAAGTTGAAGGAGCATACCAAATTCAAAAAGCTGCAACCGCATAGGCTACTAATGTAGCAGAATCAAATAATAGCAGTATATAAAACTTACCTAGAATGATTCCTTCTGCTCCTCTATAATAAGAACTTGTTAAGGTTCTGAACCTTTCCTGCCCAGCTGCAACAGTTATGTTGCTTCAAGTCAATGTACCGCACTGGACAAGTTCACATGCACGAGGAGAATAAAGGCAGGAAATATCCATAGATCTAAATCGGTAGTGTTCTAAAGCACTAGATTTGACTGCAAATTGCCAGTGTCTCAAATTGTCAGTTTCAATCTCTTCCCACCTACTGTTAGCAACTTGATCTTAAAATCAATACCTATATATAACGCGTAATATAAAAAAGGCTTAATTGTAATTTTGGTCATCTTATTTTAACTACTTGAACGTTTTGGTCATTCTTATTTAAAAATGAACTATTGAGTCCCTTTATATTCATAAAATGTATAAGTTTAGTCCATTTATCTTTAAGTCAAAATTCTTAGGTTTATTTCAAGGTGTAAAATTCCATGATTCATAATCTCACTGTTAGATTGAAGAGCTACGTCTTGTGAATTTTTCTATTAAATTTCAGCTCGATCTAACGGTGAATAAGTCTAAATTTTTGGTTAAATGAAAACTTATGGTTTTGGTATTTTGGGCTGAGTTTCACCGTTAGATTGAGCTCAAATTTAGTGAGAAGGTTCACAAGATGTAGCCTTTCAATCTGAACGGTGGGATTATGAATCAGAGAACTTTACACCTTGAAATAAACCTAAGAATTTTGACTTAAAGATAAATGGACTAAACTTGTACATTTTATGAATATAGAATGACTCAATAGTTCATTTTTAAAGAAGGGAGACCAAAACGTTCAAATGGTTAAAATAGGGAGACCAAAATTGTAATTAAACCTATAAAAAAATACATTTTTTACTCACAAAGTGAAAAAATAAATAATAACAAATATTCAAATGAGCTCAAAATGATAACTTTCACAAATCTATCAAAAAAAAAAAAAAATTACTTTTGCAAATATTAGAATGAAAATCAATGACAATCATAAAAGTAGTGAATCCATTAAGAGAAGGTTGTTCAAAATCAACCAAAAACTTATAAGAAAAATTCAAGTGGTAAAAAGAATTGCTGCCCACAATACTTTATGTAAAAATTGTACCAAATTCATTGTTAATTAATTTTTTACTTATTTTGTTGATTAAGAATATAAAAATTATATCAAATTTGATATATTTTTTTTTTGAAGATTTCTTAGATACTTTTTATATTTACGTAATATGTCATACTACATGAAATTAACCTATATGAGAATGATATGTGTATAAATTAATTATTTTTAAATTTATTTGAGAAAATAAAATAAAATATATTTATATTTAGTAAAATATAAAAATTATATATATTTGTCACGTTAATGTAGTATGGTATACTCATGTATTACCATAGAATCCTAAATTTTTTTTTTACAAAAATAAAGTCCACGAATTTTAGTATTAACTAATGAAATTATCCCTAAAAAAAGACTAATAAAATTATATTGTTTATAAAAAAAATAATAAAATTATATTCCAGCGTAAAAAACCAGATATCAATTTCCTAAGCTAAAAATTGTTTTACCCTTTACAAAAGAAACAGACTAGTGCGTCACCTTGGAGTGGGATTCTTGCAATGGTGGAGCTGGGCATTTTGAGTCTAGAGTAAATCAAAATTTGGGAACTCGATTTCTTGATTTCGTTCCTATTGCTACTCTTGAAAAAGGCTCTATGGGGATCTGGGTTTTTGAGCTTTTGAAAGCTTGATGATCGGAGAGAAAAATTGGTGCCCTGAGAGAGGAAAGAAAAGATAGAACCTCCATCTCGGCGAGAACAGAGGAGCTTCGCTGCCACCGTAAAGCGTTGAAGCTCAAAGACTTGAGTTCAAGACCACCCAAAGCTCACTGCCGCAGTCAGTATCAGAGGCACCTCAAGTACTGTTACCACATCGCTGTGTCCATTCCAGAGCTTCGAACACCATATTTATCGTTTGAGGTACTTTCCATTAGTTGGTTTGAGTGTGTCCATTCCAGAGCTATCAAAGGTACTTTCATATTGCATACATAGAATGCCAGTGCCTACAAAATGAAATTTGATAGTGATATTTACTTTTTGCTTGCTAGAATTTCTGATTGGAGTTTGCCATTCTGTATAAGGTGTTACGAGCATTCTTCTTCTCAGGTTGAATTGCTGATTATTGGCTAATGAACAGGGCTTAAACGTCAATTCTCCAAACATTAGGCTGCTGCTTTGAGTATCGAATTATGTAAGTTTGTTTTCTCTGAACATTCTCATGATGGTATGATGGTATGATGGTATGATGTTCTGATTCTCTTGGGCTTTTTTTGAAGTGTTTGAATTAATGTTTCAAAAGAAATGAAATCATTATGTCGCTAATTAGCCTTTGTTTGGGAACAAATGGGAGGAGAGACAGAAAATGAAGGGAAAGAATTTAGGAGTTTTTTTTTTAAAAAAATTCATGTCCTGGTGTTTCAAAAGAAATGAAATCATTATGATGATATGATATTTTGATAAGGACAGTTGTTTAATTTAGATTTATTGCAATTTCATGTCCTGGTGTTCTTCATATATGGAGAGATTGGTTAGTAGGATTAAGCCTAAGTAATCTCCTCATTCCTCTCTTGTTCCCAAAGCTTCCTAAACAAGAGGATATCACTTTCTCCCCTAAATTTTATTTTTGTCATATTTGTTTCCCTCATTTTCAACAATTCCAAACAAAGAATTAGACCTATTTTTCAATATAGAGATCAAAATCAGATTAAATTAACTTGATGTTCGTTGATGGCAAGTTTTACATGTCATTGGGTTTTGAATCCATTAGATCTACATACACCTTATTCTTACAGGGAAGGTTGTTCTGTAGACCCAATGGTCATTACGAACATTTTCTTCTTGACATATAGTTAATTTATTACTTTCATTTGGTAAAGATTGTAGCACGCAGGGTTCATTACCAAACATTTTCTAGGAAGCTAAAATGGGATTTTGTTGTACATTGTCCTGACTTGGGGTATATATTTTAGGGGATTTGTCAAATTAAGCCTTCGTTGTCCACAAAGAGTTCTTGGCATCTCTGCCGACCCTGAGCCAGATTGGAGTTTTGATGATCTAGTATCAGAGCTTAAGGCCTTGGAGATGAAGATTGGTGCTTCTTCTACTCGTTCTCTGCATCTTACTAAAACAACATCATGGTACTATATTGTCTGCACCTCTTATTTGTGTATGTTTTATGCATAAGAGGAGTATGATCTCTCCACAAGCTGTCAAATAAATAATTTTTGTTGTGCTCAAGATAATGTGTTTGTGGTCTGAGATTTTCCATTGTTCCTTTGTTTTAGGGAATTGTCTGGTGGAAATGAAATTGAGAGAGGTAAACCTTTCAAAATTAATGCTCCTGAGTTTGAGATGGAGGATACAGAGAGTGAGGATGAGGAGGACCAAGCTTTAGTGACTGGCAAACGGTTCAGCTGTGATGAACTTGATTTGAGGTGCGTACTTCTTGACTCTTAGCACTGTTTGCAAATTTTGAACTAGATGAATTTTTTATATGGGAACATCTTGAATCTATTTCTTTGTAGGAACTATATGGCCTGATAAAATTTTTCTGATCTAATCTGTTGGTTTAATGTTATTTTCATATTGTTTCTTAGTATGGTAGAATTTTTTTTTCCATTGGATGATGTGACAGTAATATTTGTACTTCATTTGATGTTTCAGTGACAGTGATAATTCTGACATTGTCTCAGCTATTGAAGTGCAGCCCTGCTTGATGGATGAAGTGGGACAGGTAGAAGGTGCCCTGTTTGAGTTGACACGTGAACATCAGCTTAGGGTTCAGGTGGGTTATCTTGTTGATATGACACACTTTGTTATATGTTTAGTTACAGACTCAATAAGTTGTCATTCTTGAAGATAATATAATGTATAGTCAATTAGGAAAAGAAAGTCATGGTTTGTCTCATATCTGTATATTAGACTTATTTGTAATGTGCCGGTGCTGGATTGACAGGATGAAGTTAGGAATCAAATCTCAGCAATGGAGATAGCTATAATGAATGAAAGCAAGAAGTATACTGCTGCCTTTCATCGGATTGAGAAGTATAAAGAAGCAAGGCAGGAATTAGATAAAAAGCTTGATACTCAATATCAACGTCGAATGTAAGATTTCATCATCTTCCCCTCATCCCATTCTTTTTAAGGCAATATGATACTTTACTTTCTCCCTCTTGTCTTTTTTTTTTTTTTTTTTCTCGGAGAGTCACAATGGATAACTAGGAAATATAATCTTATGCACAAGACAGGCTAACCTGATATGAGTTTTCACATGCTCACAGTGCTTTATTGGTGTTTTTTAAACATTGTATTGTTTGCATGATACAGTTTTTATTATGCATCAATCATGTCTGAAGATCTTTTATCATTATTACTTTTCTTTGGGGAAATTATATGTTTTATAATTCCCATAAAAAAATGTTGGGTAAAGGATATGTGCTTGTTTTCTAGGATGAAAACCAACATACTGATACATCTGAAAGTAAGGGAGAAACAGAGATAAGGGCTGCACGTTTGAAATTGAATCTTTTAGAAGACCATGCAAAGTTGTTGAATATGTTGTGAATTTTCATTGTTTGCTAGATGCATAGCTGGTTGTGAATATGGTTTTATATGATGAATTCATTTTTCTCGTTCTAATTGGTAAAATTTTACCATGCATATTAGGTTTCTAATATTCCACTGCATTCCATTTCTAAAATACGACTTAAGCATTCTTTTGGAAGCTTGATTTATCTGTTGAATTTGTTGAAAATGAAGATACTGATCCTTGGCATCTCCTTATTTTTGTAGTGCAGAAGCACTTGATATTCACTTGACTGCTGTTCAACGAGACCGTGAACTCAGATCACAAATAGAAGAAAGAAAAATAAGAAGTGATGCTGCTCAGGAAGAGGCCAAACGAAAGGAAAAGGCTCTGAAAGAGGAAATGGCTCTGCAAGAGGAAAAACGACAGCAAGAAAAGGCTAAAGAAGAAGCTGAGGTATCTCAACTTTGCCTTCTAGTTAATTATCTTTTTTGGAAAAATAATCTTTTACCTTTCATTTTGAAGTCAATTCTGTAAAATTTGATGAGAGTTAGTTATCAGGTGTGTTGAAATTCACTCTTTCTGCATGTACACTTTGGATTTTATTCTTTTTTGTTTCATTACAAAAATATTTTGGAGTGCTAAATTGCCAGAACGAAACTTATTTGTTGTATTGTTTTTGGATTCTGCCTTTTCCCTTTGCTTACTGCTACTTGTCAGTTGTATCCACACTGATATTCATGTCTACTATGTGTGCCAGAAACTTATTTGTTGCTGCTTGAGTTATTATTTTTCAATTTTGGGGTGTAGATAGCTGATAAAGCAAAACGAGAAGCTGAGAGTAGAGCAGTGGAAGCTAAAAGACGAGAAGAAATGGAAGCCGTAGAAAAGAATAAAAATGCACAAAGGGTTACTGCCAGCGAGATACAACAAGAAGCAGCATGGCATCAAACAGATTCTGCATCCAGCGTAACAAATGCTGAACCCAAAGAATCTGGTATTATTTTTCTTTCATTTTAAATAAATAATAATATCATTGTTCTCTTTTAGAAAATATTTCTACCAACGTCAGTTTTGTACTTCATATTCTTTTGCTTCATATCTGATATGCAAGAATATATATAATTCTTTTGATATGTCTATGCCACTGAAACTCAATTTTATTCTCCCTCGTCTAACTGTTACTTTCTGATGTTGAGCAGTTCCATCTTTCCTACCATGTATCATAGCTACTTTATTATTGTTCAAATAGTATCAATTTTTAAAGTTTCAAGGTCTTCATGCATTTGCTGTTTAGTTCACATATGTGCATGTGGGTGTATTACCTTGCCTGTCTGGATTAAAATTATTGTCATGGTCTGATATTTCAAATGGCCTACACATTGTTAGGTAATGTGTACCGAGCTGCTGCAAGTGCTTTAAATCTAGAGCATGGAAGGCTACAGAAACTGAAAGAGCTATATGAGAGAAACCTAGCGATAAGGTTGAGTTTAAAAAAGGTATAACTGGATGTAGATACTGGAGATGTTAATTAAATTTTAAAGCGCTTAATTCATTATTATTTATGCAATAATTAAATGCTAATCTTTCGTGCTTTGTCCAACACCTATTTTGGAATGGAATATTCCTCTTCTATATACTAGAATGTGTTTTCCATGGTTTTTATACGCACTCTTGTGTTAGAAGTGAAAATGTTCCCTTTTCCACCTGTAGTACTCTTTCACCTCATAAGAATTCTGCTTGTTTCATTATCATGGTAAATAGTAATTATGTATGGAGTTCCCCATATCATACTATTTATTGATATACTGACTTGTTTCTCTCATGATAACTTATTGTGTCTGAATTTCTGGTTAGGATTATACCCGCAATGAAAATCACATTGCCAGGCTAATAAGGCAAATAAGGGGAGTAAGAGACAGTGTCAGGTGTGGTGAATGCTTTCATCTCAGTACTGCATAATGCTGTTTACCAATTTTTTATTACTGCACTTGCTTTTGAGTGGTTCAAGGGACAGAGCTTTTGGTGTCAATGCTATTTTATGTCTCTTGAGTAATTTTGTTTTACACTTTATGATTTATGGATAAATTTAAGGGCACCTGTTTGATTTAACAATTACAAACTGCCATTAAAAGTATTCCCAGATAAGATAACTTTCATTGACATTATACTTTCCAATTTAGTTTTTTGGTAGCATGTTCCTTTGATGTATTTGGTTGGAGTAGAATGCTCCTAGTTTTAAGGGTTTTTCTTTTTCGGATACAGGACAGGACTAGAGAGCTCTATTGCACTCATGTTGGCTTTCTTAGTCTGTTCTTTGAGGAGGATATTTCATCCTCCTTTCTTCATGTTCTCCACTTCTACTTTATCTTCTAAAGTTTAGGGAGTGGAGGTGGTAGAGTTTTTCAAGAGATCCCCCACCAAACAACCACAAAAAAAAAATAAAAAAATAAGACTCCATTTTGGTTAGAATAAACATGATATCAGAACTACATATGAATATCTTTTTCTGCATATTTTGCAGGTCAAAAGCAAGTGAGCTTATAAAGCTTTTGAATGATCCTCAATGTCCTCAGTCAATCAGCATTGAGATATTTGCTAGGAAGGTAAGTTCATATTATTGGCTATTCGTTTGCCATTGTTTCTTTTTTGTTTTATTTGACTAGTGAGTGAACAAAGAGAACAGATGGAAAACTAAATGCTTTTCTCTATAATGGGTCAACAAGTCACTTGGTTGAAATTGCTGATTCATATAATAGAATATGGAAGTTAGCATTTAAAAGCCCAAACAGCTGTAAACTATGTTTAGCCTATTCAAAGTCTGTTTGTTTTTAATCTGGATTTTATACAATTAATGCATTTTCTTTATGATATGATGTTTACTATTTGATCAAATAAGAATTCAGTTTCAATAATGGTTTTGTAATTATTTGCTAGATAATTAGTATTTTTATATGTGGTATAGTTGTTGCTGTTATATTTTTGAAACAGATTTCAAACGAAGCTGTGCAATTTGAAATATTTACTGTGGATAAGGTCTTTATCATCATTTATTGTAAGAAAAATGACAGAAACTCAATTATATATTAGAAATTATCAATATGTCGTCCATAAACTAGTGTACCCTTTTAGGCAATGAGATGTTAGAAATTGGTAACCACTATGGTTGTCTGCCAATTAGTGGAGTTAGATATGAAAACCTCTCTTCTTACCAACCTTTTCCATCCTATTTTCTGATATATTTAATGGTCATATGCGTTAATGTTATAATACTTTTGTGATATACTTTACAGGTAGTTTCCTATTGTGAAAACCCTGGTAATGCCGCCTTCGCAAGTGCCTATGTCATTGTTCTTGTTGCCTCTCAGGTAGAACATCTTTAATCTCCGTGGCTTCTGAGGAGGATTTTATAGAAACAAGCATTCAATGCCTTAAGTGATTGTGAACAAATGTTATGGGGTCAACCCTATGCTACATGCCGACTCCCAATTTTTGAATGGAAAACCTCTATTCTTTTATAATGTTGAAAATATTTTTCAAGCAAGGTTTAAATTAGAGAAGTTAACTTTTCTTTTCCCCTCTTATGTTGATTTGTGAGGCAGGTTCCACATGTTATGGATTTTGTGCTTGCTGAGTTCCACAAAGTCTGCATTTACACTGTCCCAAAGCACTTAGTTTATAAGAAGGTAATTTATAAGAAATAAGAATGGGCCAAGTATTCTTTTTTTTTTTTCTATCCTTATACTATGGATGTTGTGGCATAAGCGTGTTCACAATAGTTGGAGGAACAGTTTCCTGCAGTGAATTTCTGTATTTTACTGTTTTAATTTTTTTTTGAATAGAACTCCCATGTATATTTATTCCTCTATTTCTCTGTTTACCTAAATATGAGTTTTGAGTCTTGTTAGTGAAAAAATGAAGATTAATTAAAAAATAGTAAAAAGTGGGATGATGCAGGTGGTTAAAAAAAGAAGAAAGTGTGAAGAGAAAATAGGAGTTTAATTATCTGAAAATTTAATTTAATTTATTTTTTTATTACATTGATTACCCTTTTTTTTTTTTTATTAACTTATTAACGACCATTGAAATACATAGGAGTGTTTTTGAAATTTTTGAGACCAAACTGAAGATGGAAAACTACAAGAAAGTTTTCTTAGCAGATAGATTGAAAGTTACATGTAGGGGTTGGGCACCATGGCACCCCTAGCTTTCCCCTCCAAAATAAATTTATGACATTATGTGTAGAGACAATCAATGGCCACATGAAGCGGAATGTAGCAATGTCAGATGATAAATTTATATTTCAAACTTTGTTTTCCTTTTCGTTTGATTCTTATGTGTTCTATTTTATCAGTTTAAACTGAAACCATATAGTATTTCAGTTATGCCTGAAGGATAATCACGTATTCTGATGATATGCATGAATATTTGTTCCGCAAATCTAGTTTTCTTTGCATGGAGTACTTTGCTGCTGCTTATGGCTTCTAAAATTTTCCCTCCCTTCTTCAGTCTGCCTTTGAATCAAAGGAGGCTTACTTCAGAAGAATTGGTTACCGGGAAGATGATGGGAAGATTGAAGATACAGAAGTTTATTTGAATCGATTAGAATCTTACATGAAGCTGTATGGTGCACTAGTTCAGGTTTGTAACTTGATACTCTAAAGAAGTTCTGAAATGTTTTCAAGGGCCATTTAGATTGAAGCATGCACAATTTTACCACCTATGTTGCAGATCAGTTTCATTTGGCTGCGCAGCTAATACTTTACTTTTTTTTTAATAGACTGAAATTCAAGGTGTTCAAAACTTACATGGCTTGCAAGAAGGTTGGGCATGGCTTGCAAGGTTCTTGAATGCTCTCCCACCCAATATATATACTGCTGTTTCTCTCAATGCATTTTTGCAAGTAAGTAAAGTAATATGTTGATGTAATTTGATAAATGGGGTTCTTGAGTTTAAGAAATTCTGTTTATCAGATGGCAGGATTTGCTCTCTTGAGAAGATATAAATCTCAGTTCAGGAAGCTGCTGAACCTCGTCTCTGACAACTTTTTAGTTGCTCTGAAAGCACGGAAAGAACCAGGCTTGACAAGGATTATTGCGGAGATGCAGTCTTACTTAGAAGATAAGAAGTTCCTTCAAGAACCCGAAGGAAGGAGCCTGCAGTCTAATTTGTTATCAAGTGTATTGGCGGCTTAGTTTTAGCAATAAAACCAAGCTAGTTCTCATCAAGGAACTACAAATTGGAAATAGGGTCATTTTTGCTTGCTGGTAGTCGTGTCATTCAATTTTGAGTAAAAGATTATTGCAAGATTGAAACGGTGAGTTTCATTTTTTATTCTGAGTTGATGGTGTGGCAAAAGGAAAATCATGGATGGGTGTTAAATAAAATGTAAGGTTGGGATTTTATTAACAGGAGCGCTCACTGAATCCTGATCTATGGGAATTTACGAGTGCATTCATACTGATATAAGACGAAAACTAAATAAAAGGACTCAGACCCAAACGATTTTTGTACAAGATGGTTCCATGAGCGAAGATTTCTACTTTTATTAAGTGTCTTTAAAATTAACAAAGTAATTTTTACTAATAATTGTCTATGTCTAGTTTCTAATCATTATAACATAAAACTTGGTAAAATGAATTTCATTTTTCATTTTTGTTTTTTATCACAAATGGAACACACATTTGAAGAGATACTTCAATTTTTTTTGTAAAAAGAAGAAGTAAAACTTTTTTCAAATAGGGAAGTGGGTATGAGGAGAGGGGTTCAAGAAAATTCGGCTAAGGGGCAAGGAGGAAAGAAGAAAAGGGGTTGCAACCTAAGATGCAGCACCGAAACGCCATTTTTAGCCACGTACTTATTTCGAGTATGGAAGCGAAATGCAAAACGCGTCTCCTTCTAATAAAATGCAAAAAATTCATTTTTTTTTTTTCATTTCAAAACGCTTTGTTCAGTGAAAAAATGTACCATTTCGTGAAAAAAATGCATTGAAAAGCACAACTAGAGAGACGATGGTCACTAGAATAACATCGTTTTGGGGAGGCCGAATTTCCACTTAAGCGGAACGACACTGTTTTGCTTGAGAGGTAAATTCAAACCTCTCGAAACAATGCCGTTTTTACTTTAGCCATTTTGAGTTATTAGGCTCATTTACATGAGCTGAACAAAAATTAGATTTTTTGTTGGACATCTACATTTTATGATCACTTTTAATAGTATTATGCGTGACATACCGATATACTCTTATTTTTTGAAAAATATCATACCCACATTTTATACCCGTATCGAGTATAAAATTTATATCCGTAACCATGTTACATAAGTTGCAACTCACAATTCTAGCGTATTTGGCGAGATATGTACACCTCCTTTCATGAAGATGTATATGCGGTTCCATAGGCAAAGCAAAGCGAAGGGTTTCTCCAATTTCATTCAGAATTAACCGCCATTAAGTATTTATTGCGTTGTTGGTGTCGTTATTCGTTATGCCTTGTGCATTGTCATTTGCCGCCAAAAAAAAAAAAGTAAAGAAATCGATTATTTCCTTCCCGTACACACTCAAAGACTGAAAATCCATTTTCATTTACAGTAGCCTGTCATTTTCTAACGTCACCTCCCTCAGAAGTTTCCTTTCCATTCAATCCATCTTTCGTTATGGCGTACGTGGATGTTACGGACATGCTTACACATCCACTAATTGGTACCTTTAATCGGCCCGTTAAAAACAGTGCCCACAAAACTCATCTGACGTGGCATCATCCAGAGCACCTACTGTAATTTACTTAATGCAGTCACATTGACAAGATAATTACTTAATATTTAAGTTTAGTTCTATTAAATATACTGTAATTTTAATGAATTTTAAATTAAATTTTTGTTTTTTTTTAAAATTTTATAGTTTTAAAATTTTTTTTAATTAAATTTTTACTATTATCTCTAATTATAATTTTATCAATTTAGTATTAATATAACAAATAACTTATTTATGTGATAATAAAATAAGTTAATATAATGTTACAATAACACAAAAATTATTATTTTATCAAATTTTAACTTAAAAAAGATATAAAAAATTGATGAAATAATAATTTTTATGTTATTTTTGTGCTATATCAATTTTTTTTATTATCACATAAATAAATTATTTGTTTTATTAATACTAAGTTAATAAATTTATAATTATAAATGACGATAAAAATTTAATTAAAAAAATTTAAACTATAAACAAAAAAAAACTTAAAATTCGTACAAACAACAATATTTAAACTTTCAAAATTAATATTAATTTTAATTTTTAGATTAAGAAAAAATTACACAACACTAATTTTAATAATTATTTTAATTTATTTTTAACTGAAAGAAAATAATCAAATAGAGGAGAAAGGACGGAGACTGGTTGGTAGGAATTGCTGTTCTTCTTTCCTAGACTAAGTTCCCTTCAGAATTCGGTTTCTCAGAATTCCCACATAATTTCTCTTTCTTAGCTCCAATTTCTAGGGTTTCCTATTTATCTTCAACTTTGTTTTGTGCTCTGGATCAGTTGTCGTATCCTAAAAACACATAAACCCACCGAATACAAAAGCCGGCGATTTGATCCAAGTGTAAATGGAGGCTTGCTTAATTGATCGGCAATAGCATTTTACCATCGCTTATAGATAAATTTTTATGTGATATTTAAATGGCGGGCGCCGCCAACGAAGATGCCGATGCGGTCCTCAGCGATGTCGAGGAGGGCGACGATCCGGCTCCAATTATGATAAGGAATCCGGTACCAGAAGATGTCTCCGTTGACAAATTTAGGGAGCTTCTCGCTGAGCTCGATCGTGAACGCCAAGCTCGCGAGGTGGCGGAGAGCTCCAAATCCGAATTGCAAGTTTCATTCAATCGCTTGAAGGTGCTTGCTCACGAGGCCATTAAGAAACGCGAAGAATGTGCAAGGCAGAGAGATGACGCTTTGCGGGAAAAAGAAGAGGCTTTAAAATCAAATGACAAAGTTTTGGCCGAATTGGCGGAGATAAATAGATTGAAGGATGATCTTTCAAGGCAGAGGGATGAGATTGCCAAGCAATTTGATGACTTGGTAAAGGAGAGAGACGCTCTCAAATTAGAAATTGGAAACTCCACGCATATGCTGGTGACTGGGATTGACAAGATATCTGCTAAGGTGAGTAATTTTAAAAATTTTGGAGCGAATGGTTTGCCCAGATCGCACAAATACACGGGTTTGGCAGCTGTAGCGTATGGGGTAATTAAGAGAGCTAATGAGATTGTTGAAGAGCTTGTAAAACAGATTGATGCAACTGCTAAATCTAGGAATGAGACGAGAGAGCAGATGGAGCAAAGGAATTACGAGATTGCCATTGAGGTTTCTCAGCTGGAAGCAACAATCAGTGAGAAAACTTCTGTCGTTGAGAATCTGGAGAGAATACTTGCTGAAAAGGATGAAAAAATACATGAGATTGAACAAGAGATGTCAGAGTTGAAACAAATAGGTAGTGACTATGATGACAAGTTGAGTAAGTTGGAATCGAAGATAGAATCACAGAGGCCTTTACTGATTGATCAGTTGAATTATGTGTCAAAAATTCATAACCAGATTTACGATGTTATTAAGGTAATTGATACAAATAATTCGGACTCGTCAGAGTCCTTGTTTGTCCCTCAAGAAACAGACATTGAGGAGAATATACGTGCCTCTTTGGCAGGGATGGAATCTATATATGAATTGACTAGAATCGTTGTTGAAAAAGTAAGGGATTTAGTTGAGGAGAAGAATCATGAAATTAAGACTTTAGATGAAACGGTTACTCGATTAGTCAAGGAGAAAGATCAAATTGGTTCATTACTTAGGAGTGCTTTGTCAAAGAGGACGACATCTGATCCCTCTTCCAGAACAAAAGAATTGTTTCTAGCTGCAGAAAATGGTTTGAGGGAGGCTGGGATAGATTTCAAATTTAGTAAGCTTCTTGCAGATGGACAGAATTCAGCTTCAACTGACAAGTCTGACGTAACAGAAAAGGAGGAGGATGAAATATACTCGTTGGTAAGTACCTATGAGTGTATTTGGATTTTTTTTTTCTTACCTAAGTGAAGTTAATTATTTCAATCTTAGTATGCATTTTGAAGTTTCGTATGAGTTATTTGTTCATGCATTGTGTACAGGCTGGTGCTTTGGAGAATGTTGTTAAGGCATCTCAGCTTGAGATCATTGAGCTGCAGCATACTGTGGATGAGTTAAGGTACTTAACATCAGAGTTTAAACACACAGATGTTTGCTATTTGCATAAAAGAAAACCTTCTCCTCACGCAGTGGAGAGTATGTATAATTGCAGTCTCTTGTTGTGCTGACCTGGTACTTTTTTTGCTTTGCATATCCCTTAACTGCATTAAGGGCAGAGTTGAGTTTACTTAAGCAGCATATAGAGGCTCAAACCAAAGAGCTCAATCATAGAATGCAGCGGATAGAGGAACTTGAAGAGAAGGAGAAAGTGGCAAATGATAGTGTAAGTTTGCTTGTCTTTTTAAAAGTTTTGCTTCGGTTTTCCTAGCCGTGGTTGATTTTATCTGATATTCATATATTCAGATTGTAGATTATGCTGTATAGCCTCACTGTATTTGATGCTTCTCTGGCACTAAGTATAACCTTGGCCTATCTATGATGTAGGTTGAGGGGCTAATGATGGACATTGCTGCTTCTGAAGAAGAAATTAATAGATGGAAAGTAGCAGCAGAGCAAGAAGCTGCTGCAGGCAGAGCTGTTGAACAAGAATTCGTGGCACAGGTTTCCTCCTGGTGTTAGCAATATTTATTGACACGTTTGGTATATTTAGTTGGCTGATTAGAATAAAATTTTAAAACTAACATGGTTTCTGCTCTTGAATTTCTCTTAACATCTAAAGAAATAACAAGTGTGCTTGGTGAATGATAATAGGATATCTGATGATAAATGATTTTCACACAATAGAAATCAAGGTGAAAGGCATTATTCTCTTTTTTTTTTTCTTCTGTTTTTCTTTTTTTGGTTTTTTGGGAGGTGGGGAGTGGGGGAGGGGGATCATTAAGCGTGGCTTTAATGCAATTGATTGAATATCATTGAGTCTGGCTTTAATTGTGCAATGAAATTGAGGAATGGAAAAATTAGTATTACTAGTAATACATTATTCCCATTGAGTTCATTATTGGCGTAATCCTTTATGCATTCAATTCAAAGTGTGATGCTATCCCTTTTTTTATTAGAAAAAATATATTATAGGACTACGGTCTTTCTGAACAAGTTCATGACAGTAATTACAGCAGGTTTATTTTTCAAGTAGGGATTACAGAATCCCACTCGTGGGACTTTTTCACTCTTCCTGCTCATTAAATTTTCAGTTTTCGTTGAACATTCATATTCATAATTACTAGTTGTAAATCTGCAGTTGTCAGCTCTTAAGCAGGAACTTGAAGAGGCAAAGCAATCCATGTTGGAATCAGAGAAGAAACTAAAATTCAAAGAAGAGACAGCAGCTGCCGCCATGGCAGCGAGAGATGCAGCCGAGAAATCTCTCACATTGGCAGATTTGAGGGCCTCTAGGCTAAGGGATAGAGTGGAGGAACTTACCCATCAGCTTGAAGAGTTTGAGAACAGGGAAGACTCGAGGGGCCGAAACAGGCCTAGATATGTGTGCTGGCCATGGCAGTGGCTTGGCCTGGACTATGTAGGAGTTCATCAGCCTGACACACAACAGCAGACTTCTAATGAAATGGAGCTTTCTGAACCTCTCTTATGATTATTGTACCCTTTTCTATTCTTTTTTTTTTTTTCATCCCGTGTATTTATTTTGATCTCTTCATCATTTCTAAATGCCACCAAATTGTAGCTTATAGCATCAACATGTTCAAATATCTCATAATGCCGCAATGGGGGGTTTCATATCACAGCAGCTTCCGGCCTGAGTGACTTCTACTGTTAGAGCTGCTAACTGGTTGTCCTTGCCGGCTTGCCCTGCGTGATTCTTCATCAAAGCAATTGGCTACCTGGTAAAGCCACTGACACATGGACTGTTATTAACTCCAAGTTGTTATACGTACTAAATATATTGCGTAGAGATGGTTGTTTGTTCAAGACATGTCAAAGGAAATGTTCAGCATCTGTTAATTTTACTGTCTAGTGTTCATCTACTTTGGTCCACTTAGCAAATACGCTTTTGAGAGCTAGAGATTCGGCACCCTTCTAAATTTTATATTGTATTGTACAGGTGGGTCGGTCATGTTACCACGCCGCTAGCAGCCACTTCATTTTTACCTGGCTGGATGGGGTTTTATTTCCCTCTTTTATCTCACTTGCGTTTTATACATATGCATGATTTGTTCGGTTTTTTAAGTTCGGCATATGTTCTGAAATTTTAGGCTAGCATTGTATATTTAGAAATTTTTGGGGCTGATTGGCGAGTAAAAGCACTCGTGCAGTATCTTTTTTCTTTCTCTTTCTCAAATAAAATTGTAGACGTTATGAAGGTATCGATTTTCTTATATAGTATATTAAAGCAGGAAGCACAGCACTATAAATAAATAAATAAAGTACAACACTATAAATAAGGGGAGATTTCACATATATTTTCAACTGGGTGAATGATTGTAGTACTTTTTTCATAAATCCTCATTTGTAAATTTAGATAAAATTTAAAGTGTAAATTAAACTAATGTTCACAATGCAATATTTATGGAGGTTTTTTTTTATATATTTTATTGTATGTCATATTACATAAAAATAATTAATATATAGATTACATGTATACAAATTAATTATTTGTAAGTTTATTTTAAAAAAATAAGATAAATTAATTTTATATCAAATAAAATATAAAAATTATGTATGTTTGTCATGTCAATGTAATATAACATATACATATAGTATCATAAAATCTCCTAATATTTATATATATATATATATAAAAAAAAAAGGTTTTGCTTTTTGGGTACATAAAAAAAAAAGTCTTTCAACTTTAGTGAAGATGTAGATTCCTCCTAAAACCATTTTGAAGTTGGACAACGTTCCATGTTATTACATTGTCCAAATCTCCTCCAATACAAGAACTTCGTCTAAATTAAAAAATGGAGCCAGTTTGGTGACAAAAAGTTTTACTCCTTTTACCTTTTGTTAATGTGCAAATTATCCATAATTTTTTTCAAATGACGTAATCTTTTTCCATGTTGTCAATATCAATTTAAACAACCATTACAGAAGGTTTGATTTGCATAATGTAATAATGCAATATGTAAATTGGAAAAAAGTTTTAGAATAATATGAAAATTAATTAAAGTTTAAGAGTACTTCAATATATGCATGGATTTATAAAAATAATTTATTAGATCTAAATTAAATTTTAAATATTTTGTTGTTTTTGTAAAACATCGTGGTTTACTATCCAAACGGGGCCTAAGAAATGAGATGTGCGCATAAAGAAACGAACGGTCCAGATTAACCATCCATGTAAAACCAACGAGCAGAGACGGCTGAGAATGAAGAATGGTGTTGGGCGTGATTCTCTTGCTCAGAAGTGCTTCAATGCTTTCTTAAGAATCAATGAGCCAAGCTGACATTTAAGGTTTTGTTATCCGATGGAGATGGACTACGTTACAGACTTTCCTTACTCTCAGATGGATCGGCGACCCAGGAAAAGGGCAAAGTTAGCTTGGGAAATTCCTCAAACTCAAACCCACTCTAAGGTAATAATAAATTAAAAAAAGATACTTTGTTATCATCTCTACTGATAAGCTTTCTTAGCTTTTTCTTATTCTTTTTCTTTCAAAAATGATTTTGAAAATCCTTATCGATCTGCTCGTTTCAATGCAAATTGTTTAGAATTTGAAAAAGCAGCGGATTTACAAGAAATTTTAATAAAAATTCAATCAGCAGTTGGCAAATTTTAATTGGATTGGAGGATAAAGCCATAAATAAAACGATCCCTTTTACCTCCTATTGGTTTTGTCTGATATGTTTGTGCGAATCAGCCCTTCAAATCCAACTTTATGTGCTGTCGAACATAGGACTCTAGGAAAATGTTTAACTCTTTTGAGATGAGTTAACTGTTTTTGTTTTAGAAAAAAAAAAAAAAAAAATATGCGGAAAAAGGATCTTGATAACTGAAGTGGATGAATTTTCTATTATATCTTGCATTTGCTCGGAAGGTTTGGATTTTGGACTACGAGTTTTTGGAGCATTTAATCTAGGCTTATTTGGTTATATTTTGTGAAAAAGAATATGCTATGCACCTGAATTTGAGAATGTCTGATATGATATTTAAGTAAGCTTTCTGAGCCCTATCATATTATCCTCCTGTATGCCTGACAAATACATCAATTGGTTTTAATCAAAGAAAATAAAATACAGCTGTTGCCTGTTGGCTGTTAATACACATGGCCTTTTGCAGTGTATTCTTGATTATCTCTGTGACATGATTACAGTTTGATTTTGATTATCTAATGGTAACTTATAATATGTATACTTATGCTTTAATAGTTTTCTGCAGATAAATTTTCACTTGAATGATTGTAGACATTGTAATAAGTTTCTTGAAAGTGTATGGTTTAAAAGGGGGGAATAAGTTTTCAATTGCTGTTTGCTTAGTGAAGTATGAATAAGTGGCTGTGTGTAGGCTCATTCAGGAATTTATTATGGACAAGAGGTTGCTAATGTGACAAGCTTTGGAACTTCAAGGGTACTCCCAGACTATGCCGGTCTATTTGTAAAGGGATTGGCTGAGAAAGGTTCTCCCCCATGGCGAGATGATGACAAAGATGGACATTACATGTTTGCCCTTGGAGAGAATTTAACCTCACGCTGTAAATACATTTAACCACCATTGAAGGGTTTTTCCGTTCTTTCTTTTATAGTTAGACTTACTTGTTTTGCTTGCCGAAAATTCTGAGAGTCATACTAAGACAGAAGAAAATAAACTTGGCCAATTAGCTAGAGAATTGGTGCATTTTCCTTCTGTTTTTAGTTTTTCAATATTTACTTCTTAATTTTTAAGAATATTTTATTTAAATTTTCAAAGTTACATTATGCATAAATATAGGTCTTATGCATGTATATTCTTTCTATAAAATTTAAAAGGTATTTCATAGTTGTAGACATTATTAGTTTAGAATTTGTCAGGTTGTATGATTGCTCCATCTTCTGCATATCAATTTAATGCCTCCAAATATTTTTCACCCCATGCGTTCTTGGAGTTATTTAACATATGAATTGAAAAGATTTGTGAACTTGTTATGTAGTTTGTGATTTTCCTACTTGAATTTAATCCTTTCCATTTAATTTTCTTCTACATGCCTATGAAAAATCATCCTCTTAATAATTTAAGAACACTATTTTTTTGCTAAACTTGGCAAATAATGGAATTTTTTTTTTAAAAAAAAAAAATTTATGTCTTAGTTTATATAATTACTGATGCTGCATAATCCTCATGTGCTTTGTTTCTGTACTTGCAGATAAGATCCTCAGAAAAATTGGCGAAGGTCACCTTCTGATTCCTTTTAGATTTTATCTGATTATGGATTTAATTTTAATTTTATTTTTTTCTTAAACTAGCTGTTAGCTGTTTGCAGGGACTTTTGGTCAGGTTCTGGAATGTTGGGATAGAGAAATGAGGGAGCCGGTTGCCATTAAAGTTGTACGAGGTATTAAGAAATATCGTGAGGCAGCAATGGTAGAAGTTGATGTGCTCCAGTTGCTTGGGAAGTATGACAGGAATGGCAGTCAGTAGGTTTATTTTCTCCGACATAATTTTCCATATTGGCTTTACTATCAGTGGTCAATTTAAGTTTATGTCCATTGTTAAGTCATTTTATCCTTTGCAGTTGTGTTCAAATACGGAACTGGTTTGACTATCGTAACCATATTTGTATTGTGAGTATCTAATTAACATATGGTGACATCCTTTCCAAACTTCACAAATATTTCTGGGGGTTAAGACTCTTCAGTGAAATTTAAATGGTCTTAACAGGTATTTGAGATGCTTGGACCAAGCTTATATGATTTTCTCCGGAAGAACAATTATCGCCCATTTCACGTTGATCTTGTCCGAGAGCTAGGCAGACAACTGTTGGAATGTGTAGCATGTGTGTAATTGTTGCTTCCACTGTTTCTATTTCTAAACTTGGTAGCAAACAGTCATTTGAGTGACATAGTTTGGCTCTTCTTTCTGCCTTAGGGATATTATAATTTGTTTGTGTTTGGTTTATCCAATAAAGTTCTCTTTAATTGTTAATCTTTTCCCTCAGGAAGGCTTTTGTATCTCTTATTCTGCTTTTATGGTATAAGCCATTATAGTGGTTGTGAATTTATAGAGAGATTCCACCCCAATAAGGGAGTGGAAAGAGTGGAAACTATGCAATGTTATACAGTGCTTATGTTGGCAGTGTTTCTAAACTTGCAGTTGTGCATGATTTGCGCCTCATCCACACTGACCTGAAGCCTGAGAATGTACTTTTTGTTTCCCCAGAATATATAAAAGTCCCGGACTACAAGGTATATCTGCTTTCATGGTGTTTATTGCTTAGATTGTGTTTTACTAGTTCTTCAAAGATAAATGCTGGTGATACAATCTTTCCGCTTTCCGAATTGCCTACACTTTGGTTCTAAAGCATCTTTTGTCAAGTAAATTCAAAATTGTTAAAATTGCTTATCAATATTGCAGGTTACATCCCGTTCACCAAAAGAGGGTACCTCTTATAAGAGACTGCCAAAGTCAAGTGCTATTAAAGTTATTGATTTTGGTAGCACAGCCTATGAGCACCAAGATCACAACTATATTGTCTCTACTAGGCATTATCGGGCACCTGAGGTTATCCTAGGTATGTTAATATTTCTGTTATACACCTGCCATTTTCATGGTTACATCATTTAAGCTTTTATTCTTGATTAAAGGTAATTGTAGCTTAATTTATTTTTTCAAGGTCTTGGGTGGAGTTTCCCTTGTGACATATGGAGTATTGGTTGCATTTTGGTTGAGTTGTGTTCGGTATGTTAACATCCTCAATAGTATAGTGGTCTGTGAGGCAGACAACTTCTCCAAATTTTATTTGATGTGTAGTGTCATGGACCGGAAAATGCTTGCAGGGAGAAGCTTTGTTTCAGACACATGAGAATTTAGAGCACCTAGCCATGATGGAGAGGGTTTTAGGCCCAATACCTCAGCACGTGTTGAAAAGAGCAGAGTACGTAACCTTCTAATTCTTGATTTAGTATTATTTTTGTTGGTTTATTTTAATATCTATATAGACTTTCATGACTTGCTCGTACTAACTGCTTCTGTCTTTTAATATGTTGCACAGCCGGCAGGCAGATAAGTATGTGAGAAGGGGTAGACTGTACTGGCCAGAAGGTGCAGTATCTCGTGAAAGCATCAAGGCTGTCTTGAAACTACCTCGTCTTCCTGTCTGTAAAATAATTTATTTGTCTAGTTCAATGTCCCTTTTTTCCCACTCTCTGGTCATAGTTTGTGAATGTGCTTTTTTGACTTCACAGAATCTGGTGATGCAGCATGTGGATCACTCTGCAGGGGATCTTATTGACCTCTTGCAGGGTCTGCTTCGGTTTGACCCCTCCAGTAGATTGACGGCTCATGAAGCACTCAGGCATCCCTTCTTTACCAGGGACCATTACAGGAGATTTTAAGACAATGATCTTCCTCTCGCTCTTACCCTCATAATCCCCTTTTTGGGGAATGATCCATGTTTGCTTGGGAGTGGTGTATTTGGTTATAGTGGTTGTCTAAATGATGATTATTTTTTCTTTTCTTGGTTTATTGTCAAGAATAAGGGGTTTTCTTTCCCTTACTGATTTGTTTAGTTTTTGTAGATAAATTCATTGTCTGGAGAAGCTTTCTCCGAATCCAATTTTGTACGCATCAAAATCTAATGTATAAGCATCTTGCCTTGTGGGACAAGTTTGCTTTGACCTGTTGTATTATAATACGAGATTCTGAGTTAAATTATACTTCAATTTCTGCAAAGGCCCCATAAGTGGTGTGTTTGATTAATTGACTACGTATCAGGAGAAATTTTGCATCTTTAAGTAGTAAATACGAGTGGTGAAAGTTAAAAGGTTGATGGTGATATCGTTGTGTAGTCCTGGAGAATTCTTGGCAAGACACAATCAAGATGCAAATTAGTGGTTAAAATTTGATGTCAAGATGTTATTGAAAGCAAAGAAAGAATGTGACAATTAAGCAAAATGAATTTCCCCAAATCCCAAGGCAAAAAATAGTACCATATTTAATTTGACAATGTGTTCTCAGCGCCAAATTGCTCCTTCAACGTTTGGTTCGGCATTTCCTTTTGATCATAACCCCATCGGGAGGGCGTGTGAGCATGATACTGCAATGACCATATAGGTTATAAGAATACCTTAAGATGCTTCCCAAATTGGATCTTGCCCTGAATACTCCTTTCACTTCAAACACAACGCCATTGCTTTCCATCTGCCTCGTTAGCCGTTGGCTTTCTACCAACGGAAGCCGAACTTGACTTGTGACCAAATGAATATTAGCAAGCCTAGATTGAGTCTTTGTTGCCGAGAAAGGTTCAATATATTGAGAAGCAATAAGGGTGCTTCCATAGTAGAGATCAATAATCACGGAGCTGAAGTCCACATGCACCTTCTTGTTTGGATTTGTGAAGTTTGCGAGCACTGTAAGATCGGCATTGAGTAGATAACCCGTGTCAAGGTAGGCAGCATTTATAGTGGCAGCAGGTACATCGAAACGAGGACTCTGAGGACGAAAAACAAGATACACTATGAGGACTACTAACCCTCCAATTATTATTACAAGCCAAAATATTACGCAGAAGACAGCAGCAAACCACGTATGAGGTTTGGTTTTTTGCGGCGCGGGCACCCGGTAGCCATGTATGTTCCGTCTATGTTCATGGTGAGGTTTCCCCGTGGGAGTAGCCCGACCAGGCTCAGGGTCGAGACGACGTGGGTCATGTATTGGCGGTGGCACCTGTGGACTACTTGGCTTGAGGGATGGTTCTCGAATTTTCACCCGAGGCCGCTGTGATTGATTTGGTCGATCATCAAAATCTGTAGGGGCAGGAACCCTTGAACCACGTGGTGGTTGGCCACGGTGGTCTTGCTGCTGCCCTGGTGGCACTAGTAAACCAGGT
This sequence comes from Cercis canadensis, assembly GCA_003255065.1. Taxonomy (NCBI): domain Eukaryota; kingdom Viridiplantae; phylum Streptophyta; class Magnoliopsida; order Fabales; family Fabaceae; genus Cercis; species Cercis canadensis. The sequence continues at coordinate 476,365 of QAOA01005205.1, forward strand.
CCAGGTGGATGCAAATGATCTTCATGCGTAGGTTGCAACGGTCTCGAAAAATGAGGGTTGGTTTCTCGACGAGACATTCTGTTGTATTATGTCGTATAGGAATAGGAATAGGAGAATGACGAGGTGGGGAAGGCGAATCATATGGAGTTGCTATTAAGCTAATGAGAATAAGGATAAACTATTCATAACCAAAAAAACAAAATTTAAAGATAAAAGTAATGGAGGATGACTTCGTGATAACTTCAAGGATTATTCATGTAAAGGCAAGGAATCAAACATAAGCTAACCATGTGGGGCAAGCAATCCTGGTGGTGTTTCCATTTGCTTTAACTGCTGGAGTTAAATATTTATAAACTAAGTGATACTAACCTCAGATCAGATGGCTGCTGCTATAAAGTGAAAACAAACATTATGGTTTTATTTAACATTTAAAATCCCCTGCACAATTAGACTCTTCAATCAAATGCAAGACTGATTGGAAAAGTAAAAAAGGCAAATTGCGAGCTCCAGTGCACCTAATAAAGGAGAAACACCTGATAGAAGACAGGAAAGGACACTTAATTTAGGAATTTGGAAGAATCACATTGTTAAATAACATTGGCGTATTCAAGTTATCAAACAGATAACGCAGACATATGAAAAACATTGGAATAAGTTACTACATATGCGGCCAGAAATATAATTCAATCATAAGCAGTAATAACGGCCGGTGCAAATGGTACAGCTAACAAAAATTGAAATTCAGAATTCAATTTGCTTTTCATCTAAAAGATCTTGCCACCTTCATATTTATCAATCCCTAAACACAGATTGTACACCCAATGATTCAGCAACAATCATCTCCATTTCAGTTTCATTTTTCTGTCTTCCCCTTGAACACTGCTGCTTCCACACCCAGCAGGTTGCACCTCATCCCCTAAACAGAGTAAGAAATAAGGTGAGCCAAACTATAGAACCTAACACTATACGCAAGCCCAAGACATGGACGTTGATGACTTTATATATTCATACATTAAGATTCATGGCCAAATATCATGAGTTAGAATTCTAACTCCATTCTCGTAGAACTTTGGCCTGGATATGTCAGATATAAAGAGACCTGCACACATAACGTCAGCTATGAAACTAGGTTAGTAAATGAATTTTGCTTCTTCATCAAGCAGAGATGGAAAAAGATAAATGACTATCTGTGTACTACCACCTTCATATCCGGTGGCAAGATTTTAGAATTGGCATTCACAACTTGAAAGTTGACACTGTATTTGACTGCGTAGAACAAAATCAGAAGTGGAGCCTCCAGAATCTGAAATAACATCAGTGCATCATTAACTCAATTCAAATCAAAATAGAAGCAAAATCTATATTAAATAGGACGTATACATCCTATTTTGCTATAAGACCATGGAGAATAACCTAGTTTACAAAATAATGTGCATAGAATTTCAGCCTTGGTTTCTTTAGGCAAAATAGAGAGGAAGGGCTGTCAGCCACTCCTCAATCCTGCATAAAAATACTTACAGCTTGAACATAAGATTACATGTAGAAGTTGATTTGAAGTACATTGTTAGTGCTTGCCAAAAATAGCAGTTGAGTCCCTTCCAGCTCTATCACTTCCTGACAGTAATCAAGTTGAACAAAAAGGAATCTTCACTCTTCTGAACAAATAAATATGGAGTTTTCCATTGTAATCAAATTGGTACTTCCAATTGTGCTTGCTACAAATTATTTTTAGAATCAGTTATTCTTCTAAAAAGTTTCTTTCACTTCATCTGGCCTTAAACTCAACAGTCCCTTTAATCTTTCAATTCAGAAATAAGCACCCTTTATTTCCCTACATCAGCTCAAATATTTAACTTGATAATTCGGCTTATTATGCTGGTTGTTGTTGTAACTCAGGTATTTCTGTTTCAAAGTGTTAGTGAATGTTCTCTAGGTTAGAACTTGTTGTCAGGAATAAGCACTTTTCCTCAATATATTCTGTCATTAATACATATATCATCCAGCATTCAATGACCTAGGGCTAGGGTATAGTTATAGGCTAAGTTGCAATGAGAAACCACTCTGTTCCAACTTCTTAGTCACAATGCAACTACAGAAATAAGCATCTATTTTTACTTTGTCGGTATGTAACTTAATGCAATTGCTGCATAGAAAGTAATATAAAAACATTTCAAGCATAGATGAACCCATAAGCTAGTTCAACAATAAAGTGAAAACTTACCGAAAAACATGAGCCGTTAGTTGCTCCCAATCATTCTCTATGAATTCAGCTGTCCTATAGAAACATCATGCAATCCACAAATTAAACATACACCCAATCATTTTTCTTTGTTTCTTTTCTTTATTTTGTTTCAAATAGGAGTGGAGGCAGAAGAGGGCTTTATCATACACAAGGTTGCAGTAACTTTTCTACTTGTGAGAATGTGCTCAAATTAAAAGTAGAACCATACTTGGATGAGTGTTATGTTCTTGGAGACATTTCTTTAAAGAAGCTTAAAGTTCCATGATCCACCCTGCATATACATACAGATGCATCACAGGCTAATTACAAAGATCGAAAATAATTTAGGAGGTAAACACGTGGTGACAATGGAGAGACAGGGCAATGCAGAGAACAGGCCAGCTCTATTGGCCTACAATCACGTAGAATGAACCTCAATCTGGGCCACGAGCCAATTAACAGATTGAGACTCATGCAAACTCGTACGAAGCCCCATCAATTTCAGCCTTATTTCCCGAATACCACTATCAGTTTCTGTCAGATGAGAATCAAATGCATAGCTCACAGGTAAAAAATAAAAAAGAAAAAAAAAATAGCACAGAAAGTGAATAATCAGTTAATCACAATGTTGACACAAACAGTCACCAATCTATCCATCATGAGAATGGTTTGCCAGCAATACAAAAAAAGAACTTGCACACAATTACTTTCACCGGTGGAAATTAATCATAACACGGTTGTCCCCAGTACCCTACCAGAGGTTGGCCAGTGAGTTAGTAGTATATTATATCATGCAAAAGCACATCTAAGAACAAAGGCAGGCACCACTATGGAATTTTATGATGAGCTGCATGAAGATTTGATAAACAGATACACAGGTGCCATTACATGCAGAAAGAAAACAACTCTACCAATTTGCTAAGTTTTTAAGGAGTGAATGAAGAGATAACATTTAAGTAAGGTGTAAGCCTCTTAACAAAAAAACGTAAGGTGTAAGGCTTACTGTCAGAATACATATATATTATTAAAGGGAAAAAGGTGACGAAGTTGAGAGGATCAAAAGATACAAACCAGTTTCATCTTTCATGTGGCAACACCTGATCCAATGGCATTGACTAGAGTCTCTGAAAGACCTCTGTCAAGTGTAAAGCCCTTCTCCATCATCTGGTCCCAAACCCTACAAGCCAATTGAAGCTTGTTTTCCCTTATGAGCCCTCCAATGATCAATTTGAAAGTTACTTCATCAGGATAGGATGCTTTCATCTGCATTTCATCATATAGGTGCATGGCATCTGTTATTCTAGAAGCCTTGCAAAGCCCATTGATGAGGGCATTGTATGCGACCACATCAGGACTTATTCCATTCTCCACCATATCACGGAAGACACTATGAGCCATGTCAATCTTCCCAGTCTTGCATAGGTGATCAACAATTGTTGTATAAAATATACGATCAGGTACCAGACCCACCCTTGTCATTTGATCAAGAAGATCCTTGGCTATATGAGAGTTACCTTCTCTTAGGAAGGCTTTTATAAGGATTGTAAATGTCACCACATCAGGTTGAATTCCCTTCCTATCCATTTCCAGAAACACTTTGTAAGCCCTTCTAGTGTGGAGTGCCTTACAAAATGCTCTTATAATAGTGTTGTACGAAACTACATCACACAGTCCCAGTGTTTCCATCCTGTTCACCAATGTCAAATAAGCTTTATCCAGCTGGTTGGCTTTACAAAGACCCTTAAGCAGTTCATTGTAACTATATACATCGGGCTCCATCCCACTCCCCTCCATCTTCTTCATCAACATTGCTGCCTCATCAAGCATTAGCTCATTACAACAATAATCCAACAAGACATTGTACGTGACCAAATCTGGCTCGCACCCATTTCTCCTCATAAACGATTTGATTGTCAGAGCTTTATCAATCCTACCCATGCGACAAAACCCGCTTATTAAAGCATTGTAAATCAAATTATTGAGCTGCACACCCCCCTTGATTACACTGACAGTAAGCTCATAAGCCAAATTGACCTTTCTACCCTTGTACAAACCAATCACGAGCGCTGTGCAAGCCTTAGAATCCGGGCTTAACCCATTGTCTATCATAATATTCCATATTTGAGTGGCTTCGTCGAACCGTTGGGATTTACATAATGCGTCAATGATTATGGTATATGAAACGATATCAGGTTCTCTCCCTTTGTCAGGCATGCTTTGGAAGACCTCTAAAGCCATTTCTAATCTATTCTCGCGACATAAAATATTCAAATAAATGTTAAAAGCCCAAATGTCGGGGACACACCCCAGCTTATCCATGTCTTGGAGAAGCGTCTCTATGAGACTGAAGTTCTTAACTTTGCACAAACCAGAAATGAACCTTGAGTAGGTAAATGGGGTTAAGGAAAATCCTTGAGGAAGCATCTTGTAGTAATAGTATTCGGCCATATCGAAGCGCGATTGACGAACCAAAACACCGATGAAGCGGTTGTAATCTAAGCTGAAGACACGGCAATTTGATTGGGTCATTTCGTCGAACACTTGGATGGCTTTGTCGATGAGTCCTGCTTTAACGTACTTGGAGATTTGAGAACGGTATATGAGGCGGTAAGCGCCAAGACTATGATACATATCAGAGAGAATGCATAGCAAGTGAATGAATTAGAAACAATCAAAGATTGAATCAGAGAGAAACGAAGTGAAACACAACGCTTTTCGTTCTTTTTTGGGTTAGCGAAAGAGGAAAAAAAACAAGTGCAAGAGGAAGCCACTGCCTTCTCCAGTCGGGAAGGTGGTGTAGCCTGAGTTGAGCGACTCAGTGCTACCGGCAAGAGGTCAGGTCACCACTTACTATTGGGCCATCAATAGATGTCCAGCCCAATAAAATGGGCTTAAGACTTGGGCTACGCTCCCTCTCGACATTATGGTACCAGCAGTTCAAACTTAGATATTGATTAGGTTTTTTTTGGGCTATGAGATATTTGTTGGGCTAAGTCCACTGGTGTAAGGGCTGACCTTAACTATTCTGAGGTACGCTGTTTTTTCAAAATAAGAATAAAATAATTTTTATACTAATTTAATATGTTATCAGGTAAATTTATCAAAATAATACCATTTAAAAAATTATTTACGAATTAAGGTTAGTTTTGAAACTATTTATTAAAATTGATCACTTTTTTCACTCAATACATGTTAAAAGCATTTTTATCAGAAAATGCTAAAATATTACAGCGTTTTAAACAATAAATATTAAAATATAAAACACATTTTCTATAAAATAATAATAATAATAATAATAATAAACTATTTTTTTTTTTTTTTTGTAAAAAACCCTAAATTGTTAAGGCTCTTGACAAGTTTCTTCTAGGAAAAAATGCCAAACGTTTCGACATTTTCTATGGGAACACATTGTTTTGGTTCTACAAAACATAATTTTATTTTTGAAAAATGTCATTTTGTTTTTGCTAAGCGCTAATACTGTAGCACTTCACAAAATAATTTTTTTTATAAGTTTCATTGAAATAAAGTGGCGGATCTCTTTTATAAATATTCATTCGTTTACATTTGTTGAGTGCGTTCATTTTGAAGTGTTAAGTGCATTCTAAAATTTGGAGAGGAATACTGTGAAATTGTTTTGAAATATTGAATGAAGTTGTTCTGAAGTGCTAAAAATGTACAAATTTGTGATAGCTAACAGTACAAGTTAAAATTTTAGAAATAGTTCAGGTACATTTAAATTTTTATTTTGATTTGATATAGTTAGATGTATGTAATTTTTATTAGTATTTAGTCTATATTTGATGTTAAATTTTATTAAAAAATAGGTTGATATTGTAAAAATTTTAATGATATGTATTATTGGTAATTTATGATAAAAATGCTTTTTATTAATTTATTATAATTATTAGATATATGATAGTTTTTAAAGTGTCATATATAATGGTCTTAGACCTATTAATTTGAATCTGAAGAATAGATGTAGACTACAACATTTATAATTTTATGTTCATTGAAAATTGAATATTTCAACAAATTCAGTTGTTGAGAATATTATTTATAGAGTTTCAGTATCTATTAATCAATTATTTTATAATGTTGTTGAGTTGAGATATGATAAGAATATTGAGATAATGTTTGATAGTCATAATCAACTTAAATCTTTCGATCCAATTGAGATATTTGTTGAGGCGAAAACTATGGATAATAAAGTTTGTAGAGATGATGGTGAACCTAAAAGTGTTGATGCAAATAGTCATTGTTCAATCTTTAGTTCTTATCCTTCATATAGTCAAACAGGGATATATACGAAACCTTGTTATCAAGTGGAGCTTGGTTTATATGAATTTTAGCATGGTTTGATTAATTCCAGTCAAACTCGTATCCTTGAAGGAGGCTATGTGTATGAATGTAATAATCTGTGATTGAGTTCGAATGTTCGCATAAAAATTATTGAAGAATATGAAATTAGAGACAACAAACATGGAGGTGTGCAACTGAATATGAGTAGGGATAAACCTCAAACTACAAATTCAAGATAACACATATACTTTTTCAATTTAATCATTTCTAATAACAAATTTAATATAACTAATATACTTTTTAAATTTAATAATAATCATTAAAAATTTAAAATAATAATCAATTATACTAATTTAATAAATACTACTAAATAATTTTTATTAGTATTTAGTCTATATTTGATGTTAAATTTTATTAAAAAATATGTTGATATTGTAAAAAATTTAATGATATGTATTATTGGTAATTTATGATAAAAATGCTTTTTATTAATTTATTATAATTATTAGATATATGATAGTTTTTAAAGTGTTATGTATAATGGTCTTAGACCTATTAATTTGAATCTGAAGAACAGATGTAGACTACAACATTTATAATTTTATGTTCATTGAAAATTGAATATTTCAACAAATTCAGTTGTTGAGAATATTATTTATAGAGTTTCAGTATCTATTAATCAATTATTTTATAATGTTGTTGAGTTGAGATATGATAAGAATATTGAGATAATGTTTGATAATCATAATCAACTTAAATTTTTCGGTGCAATTGAGATATTTGTTGAGGCGAAAATTATGGATAATAAAGTTTGTAGAGATGATGGTGAACCTAAAAGTGTTGATGCAAATAGTCATTGTTCAATCTTTAGTTCTTATCCTTCATATAGTCAAACAGGGATATACACGAAACCTTGTTATCAAGTGAAGCTTGGTTTATATGAATTTTAGCATGGTTTGATTAATTTCAATCAAACTCGTATCCTTTAAGGAGGCTATGTGTATGAATGTAATAATCTGTGACTGAGTTCGAATGTTCGCATAAAAACTATTGAAGAATATGAAATTAGAGACAACAAACGTGGATGTGTGCAACCGAATATGAGTAGGGATAAACCTCAAACTACAAATTCAAGATAACACATATACTTTTTCAATTTAATCATTTCTAATAACAAATTTAAAATAACTAATATACTTTTTAAATTTAATAATAATCATTAAAAATTTAAAATAATAATCAATTATTCTAATTTAATAAATACTACTAAAAAATCTAAACTAATAAATTAATTTTATTAATTTAATAATTACGAACAAAAAATTTATAAATAACTAAAACAAATTTTTAATTAATACATTTAACAAATTTATACTAAAAACTTAAATTAAAATTTTATTAATTTTATTGTTTCATATTTCATTAGAAATATAATACGGTTACAAAGTTAATAGAAATAAATTTATTGGTCCAAATAAAATCGTTTCATGACAGTTCATTTTTGTAAGTAGAGATTGAGAAAGAGACAATAAAAGTAAAAAAAGAAATACTGAAAATGAGAGGAGAAAGAGAACACTGAGAGGTGAAACAAATAAATGGAGAGGACAAGAAAAAGGCGGTGAACGATGAAGAAAGGGAGAGGAGAGGAGAAAGAAAGATGGGTGCAGAGAGTGAACGGAGAAATGGAGAAGAGTGCGAAGGGAAGGGGGCGAAAGGGGAAAAGGAAAGGGTAAAAGGAGAAAGGGAGACCACCTTGGGAATGATGAAAATGCAAATTTGAATATATGTTTTCCTATAGAAAATGCAGAGTCAAATATGCGTTTTATTGTCTTTCTAAAAAGAATTTTGTCAAGAGCCTTAACGTTTTAGCGTTTGTTACAAAAAAAAAATTTAAAACAAAAAATGTGATTTATATTTTGGTATTTATTATTTAAAATATTGTAATATTTTAACATTTTTTGATAAAAATATATTAACGTGTATTTGACGAAAAAAATAATCTATTTTAATAAATAGTATTAAAATTAACCTAAATTCGTAAATAATTTATTAAATAGTATTATTTTAGTAAATTTGCCATGTTATCACTCTTGTCAGGCCATATATTAAATGTAAAGATCAACTCATCAAAGTACTACTTTTCAAAACAAAAAAGTAAAAAATCAAAAGGAAAAGGTTAATTTTCAAGCAAAAACATCGCATAAATGTCCTCAGTCAGTGATTACTTTTTTTTCCCCTCTTTCTTTCTGTTTGCATCTTTGATATTAGTGGTTTGGAATTGGACAAACTTGGGTTGGTGATGTATAGTCCTTACAAATGTTAAGGTAATGTTTGGTATAAAAAAAATAAAAATTTTACAGAAATTCTATAATACTATGTGAATATGTCATATTATATTGACGTGGTAAATATAAATAATTTTTATATTTTATTATATATAAATATAATTTATTTTTTTAAAATAAATTTAAAAATAATTAATTTATACACATATCATTTACATATTAACTATTTTCATATAATATGACATATTATAAAATATTTAAAAAAAACTTCTAAAATTTTATTATCGAGTATTTTAAAAATAATTTTTTATCTCTAGTATGAAACTTAATAAATTCTTAACATTCCTGTTACCGAACACTCAAAGGGTATCATGTAATGACGTCTTTGCCAAGATAATTCTAAGAAGGCCTGACAGGTCTTGGGGACCAGAAGGAAGTAACGCAATTGGTTTTTTCTTGCATAGCCACCTTTTTTGACTTTTTTTTTTTTGTCATTTTGTATATATATAACTTGTTTTGTCTTAGAATTTTCTCAGTCCCAGCCCTCCATTGACCAAAACAGTGGTGGGCACATCTTTTGCACGTGGAGCTACCTAAGAATTCTTACAGCCAAAAAAAAACAAAAAAAGCCTCAGCATTCTAAAATTATGTTCCATGACTGAAATTGGAGTGAAGACCAAATTGTCTAACCACATCGGCCAACTACCAACGAAACGATTTTCATTTCATAATTTAATTTAAGGATAAAATTTAGATAAAATTTTAAAAGTGTTGTTGATGTTGTTTTTTTTATTAAAACATAATATGTGTATTATTTTTTACACATCAGTATCATTTCATCCTTTATCTTTATGTTTGTACCGTTATCTTAATTTTTTTTGTTAGAACACAAAATAAAAACTGAGTTGTTGGCTTTTTCCTTATGAACAATCTTCATTTTTTTTTTTTTTACCATGACCAACAGTCTCAATCTCATTAAACAAAAACAAAAAGAAAAAAACAATGGATGAGTGGTTGGAAACTCACTCTCAATGGCTTACAGGGCTTTCACTTCCTACCCATCTTACTCTAAGCTTCTACTCCTCTATACTCTTATGTTTTCTTTGTTTCTTTGCAAAATGTTTACTTTCTTTCACATTTTTATTTTTTTGTTCATGTGTGCACTCTATCTCCTTTGCTGATGAAATGTGTGAAGATATAATCAATGTAAATTCTATCAATTTCTACCAAAAGGAAGGGAAAGACCGTTACACTTCATTTTTACCATTGAAGATGATAGAAGGAATTTAAGATCTTAATTCTTAGAGGTATAATGAGATTGACATGTGGATGGTGGAGGCCAAAGCAAAGGTTATTCATAAGGAAGAAGTCAACGATTCAATTTTTATTTTGTATTTTAATGGAGAAAATTGAGATAATGGTATGAACATAGAGAAGAAATATGAGATGACACTTAATAAAAGAACAACACCATTTATTATGAGATTGACATGTCGATGGTGGAGGCCAAAGCAAAGGTTATTCATAAGGAAGAAGCCAACGATTCAATTTTTATTTTGTATTTTAATGGAGAAAATTGAGATAATGGTATGAACATAGAGAAGAAATATGAGATGACACTTATATGTAAAAAATAATACATATATTATGTTTTAATAAAAGAACAACACCATTAACACTTATAAAACTTTACCTAAATTTTGTCGAATGCTAATATTCTTAAACTTTGTCAAAGTGCATGGTTTCTAGACCAAAATAGTGACATATGACTCTGAGAATGGGGTGCCATTTCTCGTGTGTTTTTCTTTTTGGTTGGGATTTCTCGTGTGTTTTCTATTCTACTTGTTTGCTGCTGGTCTGGTCCCTAGTAAGGCTAGTGTCTAGACTATAGTTGGAGGTTGGACCCTTGGAAGTTAATGAAAGCCACTCAAAGTTTCCAAATTCAGTTGCATGCTGCGAGATAGTTTATGCGTAGCTTTCAGTTTGACTAAACCTTGGGATATTTGACCCCTCATAGAAACTCCATGAGGGTGCCTAATCCTGTGATTATGTGAATATTCTTTTTGCCTTTTGCCTTAAGAATTAAGATCCCTTCTTTTCTCATCTCAGAAAACAAAACAAAGAACAACCGTTTTCACATTTATTATGAGATTTGATTTTTGTCCATGTAAATCTTGTTGATCTAGCGTTAGTTATCACTTAATCTCTTGGACGGTTTACTCTTTTTTTTCGGATTTGGATTCGATCATGTGACATGAGTTATGTTGTAAAGATTTAAACCGTATATTCTATTAAAACTCATATGAACTATTAAAGTTTAATGTGTTTTAATAATTCAGATGAACTTTAATGAAATGTACGGTTTAGATCTTTACAATATGACTAATGTCATATGACCGGATTCGAGTCTTCTTTTTCCTTAGTTTCACACAATATGAAGGAGTTTTTATATGCTCTTGCATCCAAATTTCATAGTCCAAGTGGCAAATTGGCATCAACGTTTGAGGTCGGCCAAGGAATATCTGACCTAGAAATAATCCTTCATGTTGGCGTATTAATTGGTCGCCACTTTTAAAATCATTTAATTCATTCGACAAAGTTTGAATATGCTCTTGTAACAACAACAAAAAAAGGTTTGAATATGGTCTTACTTATAAAACTAATCTATTGCGATAAATCATCTTTTACTCTTTGTGATTTGAATTCATTTACTTAGTCTACATTCCAAGTTGCTGAAAATGAGAAAGAAGTAATAATTAATATGTCTTTATCAACAAAGCAGAGGAATATATGGTCTCCTATTGACGTATTAATTTTATAATATGCCTTCATTTTAATTGGCATGCATCACTCGTTCAAAGAAACTATGTGAATGATAGCATTATTTTAAAAGAAATTATGGAAATGAAAGCAGGAAATTCCTAGGATTAGAATAGCTCCCTCAATGAAACAATTAAATCTCAATAAACAATAATCACATAGCATTGAAAAATAACTACACATATAAATAAATTAAAGAAGTTGTTATTTTCACACTCTAGTTATCTAATGTCACATATTTTTAAATATTTAAAGATATATATTAAATTATTTTCATTCAAAAATAATTTTTTTTAAAAATTTGACTAATCACAATTAGTCAAAATTAGAAAGAATATAATGATTAGTCAAATTTTAAAAACTTTTTTTATTTTTGAATGAGGATAATTTAGTCTATATTATATTTAAACATTAAAGAGTGTTTGAGACTAGCAAACTAGGGTGTGAAAATAATAGCACCCTAAATTAATCATATAAAATTAAAGATAATCATGTATACTAACAAAATAATCATATAATACTAAAAAATATTTTAAATATTTCATACAATATAAAAAATAAGTAAAAATATTTCATGTGTAAAAACAAGTAATCTGCCAACTGAGTTGTAAATCAATTAGTCACAAGGCTCTTCTTGCAAGAAAATGATCTTGTATTCGATACCTCTCATTAACAAAATGAAAATCTCAAAGTGCTCTCTCATATAAAATTATAGTTATGGGTGCTTTGACAATATAACCCATGAAATAGGTATGGCTCATTCCAAATTTAATAAGTCAAACTCCATCTAAAAAGTGAGAATGAAGCCTTGGTTATTAGGTTAAAAAAAAAAACAAATACTCTTTTTCTATAACTTTTAAAACCAATCAAAAGTTTTCTCTTTTTTTATTTGTTCTTTCCGAATTAAAAAAAGTAGAGTGCTCCTTCCCGTGATAACGTGGCAGTTTGACGCATTCTCTGGTTGGACTAAGACGACCAACCGCACCGCACCCACTCCTTCACAGTTTGCGAACTCTTAACTCTACCGAAATGCATTGGTTTCGTTTCAGGGTTTCAACGAAAGCATAAGCACCCTTTAAACACTTGAAAACGATAGTGTGTATTGTTTGGGAGCAAGTGTCTCTAATGTCTTCTCCTTCTCCTATCTATCTGTCGCTGCCGGAAGGAAAGTTATGTAGGACGGTGAGATCGGCCATTATATTTCTAGATAATAGACTACAGTATTAGCTGCTGCTGGTGCTGGCGTTAAGCGTATTCTTATTTGAATTTTCTTCTTTATTCACTTTATCTAGTCTTCAAATTATAATTATAAGGAAAGAGTCAGTCAGAGAGACAGACAGGGTCAAGGGTTTTAGGTGAGAATAAGGAAAGAGCTGAGCCAGCCGGGTAGACTGAAATAGCAATATCTACCGTTTTACGGTTAAACACCTAAATCCAATATACCATTCCATTTCCATTTCCCTCTGCACTCTGCACTTTCCTAGACGAAAAATCCATCCTTTTCAAATTAATGATTAATGGGTGTGGATTAAGTTACTGAGTTTTCGATTTCATTTAGTTTTGTGGAAGATGTTAGGAGAAGAGAGCAAGGACCGGCCTGCGGGTGTTGTTGCTCACAGAACATTTTCGCGGTCAGTTTCGTGGACTGGTCGGTCTCCTACCAGGACTACCCCTAACCTGAGGCCACCACCAAATGGTAAGCCTCGATCCTTGTTGCCGCCCCTTCAGCCCCTCTCCATCAGTAAGCGGAGTGCAGAGGAGTGGCCAAGTGCAGGATCTGATGATCTTGGAGTTTGGCCCTGTCCACAAACTCCAAGAGGGTCAATCAAAGGCAAAGCCATAGAGATTTCTGATAATTCAACTTTCACCAAAGAATTTCAGTTTAAGAGGGATAAATTATCCTTCTTTGATAAGGAATGCTCCAGAATTGCCGAGCATATATACTTGGGCAGTGATACAGTCGCCAAGAATCATCAACTTTTGAGGCAAAATGGAATCACTCATGTCCTCAACTGTGTTGGGTTTGTTTGTCCCGAGTATTTCAAAAGTGATTTTGTCTACAAGACACTTTGGTTGCAGGATAGCCCAACAGAGGATATTACCAGCATCCTCTATGATGTATTTGATTACTTTGAAGATGTTCGAGAGCAAGGTGGGCGTGTCCTTGTGCATTGTTGCCAAGGAGTTTCTCGATCAACCTCTCTGGTCATTGCATATCTCATGTGGAGGGAGGGACAGAGCTTTGAAGATGCTTTTCAATATGTCAAGACTGCACGAGGAGTAACAAACCCAAATATGGGCTTTGCTTGTCAACTTCTGCAGTGTCAGAAACGGGTACATGCTATGCCTGCAAGTCCAAACTCTATTCTTAGGATGTATCGGATGGCCCCTCACTCACCATATGACTCTCTTCATCTGGTGCCTAAGATGATAAACCATCCAGGTGCAAAAGCGCTTGATTCTCGTGGGGCATTCATCATCCATGTTCCCACTGCTATATATGTCTGGACTGGAAAAGATTGTAATTCAGTGATGTTATGTAATGCCCGGACAGCAGCCTTTCAGGTTATCCGTTATGAGAGGGCTACGGGTCCAATTCTGACCGTCAAAGAAGGAGAAGAGCCATCAGAGTTTTGGATTGCTCTTTCTGCCGAACAACTCGTGTCAGGTAATTGTGACAAAGAGGAGGTCAACAAGGAAGGAGTATTGTCTTCTGAAAGCATGGAGGTTGATGAAGCAGTTACTCTTACTAAGGGGATTAGTAGAAGAAAAGTTGATGATTATGATTTGGATTTTGAAATTTTCCACAAAGCACTTGCTGGTGGGGTTGTTCCGCCATTTTCTGTATCTAATGCGGGGTCAGAGACTTGCCTCCCTGCTAGAGAAAACGGTTGGGGAAGATTGAGGAGGAAGTTTGCTAATGGTATCATGAAAGAATTGATCACATGCTCCAAACGGAACTGTGATGCTACCTTATCCACTGATGAATCGTGTATGATTATGGAAGAACAAAATCAACATTCTGTGATTGATCCTTTGCCACCATCACCAACCTATCCCTGTGGTTCACCGGATTCTTTTGAATGTTTTCCAAATAACAATTCAGACAGGGCAAAAGATACTTTTGAAGTCCCACAATCTCCTCTGGGCTCATCACTCTCGCCTTCGAGTTCAGATTACGCAAGTTCATTTTCATTTTCTCCTTCATCTACAAATTGGTCTGACTTGTCATTCGTGTCTTCTAGGCAATCATCACCTTCTAGCCTCGAATCAACTAAACCCTTTTATGTTAAAGATGCATCATTCTCAGAAGACTCCCCTATGCTTGACAAAGAAGCTGTCCCTTCACCTTCAAAGGCATTTTCTGCTAATCACACTGTAGGAGAGGTAAATACCTATTTGCCATGTAAAGAATATTTCCCCTCTATTGCAGAGCGCAGAGGGAGTAATCCACCACCTCTCATGTTTTTATCTTCGGTCAATGAATCATCTCACGTCCACAAGAACCTGGTAAGATCACAGTCATTCTCTTTACCTGACTTAGATGATAATAATGTGATTAAGGATGTTAGTTGCAATCAATTTGAGTATGAAATTGAAAACAACGGGAAAGGGCTAATTTCAGATGCTGATATCATTAGTTCAAATGGTGAACCTCAAAGTAAGATTAGTGATAAAAGCAATCACGCTACCATGTTATGTGATATAATGGTCAAGCTAGAAGTAGAGGAGAAGGCTAACGGGATGACAACAAGAGTT
Source organism: Cercis canadensis (assembly GCA_003255065.1). NCBI lineage: Eukaryota > Viridiplantae > Streptophyta > Magnoliopsida > Fabales > Fabaceae > Cercis > Cercis canadensis. The sequence continues at coordinate 491,749 of QAOA01005205.1, forward strand.
CATTTTCGTCCTGTCTAGCCATAGTTGGCATAGTTGGTCTCTTTATGAAGGTGAATTTGCATCAAGATCTTAAAAATGTTTAAAATGTATGAGCCTTCGGAGAATGAACAGTAATACCTATACAGATATGTGTAGTCTGTGCATTAATAATAGCATTTGGAGTATATTATAATGATCAAGTGAATACAGAGTCTTTCTTCTTTTTTGGCTGTCTTATTCCTGTTTGCTTTTGTTTATTTGAACCACCACGCCAGTACAAAAGGTGTTGCTGTTTAAGGATGAAAAAGGGTAGCAAAGGCGCCACCTATAGACTCACAAGCACTAGAATATAAATAGCCTTTGCGGGAATTTACATTAGGAGGAATTATTATAACAGGCATTAACTAAATGGAGGAAGTAATATATCATTTACAAATTTCTGGAATCATTTTTCTTGCTTTGATAAAATAAAAATGAAGTTTCGGATGCAATGTTTCATTTGATTGACTGTAACAGCCAACAGGAATCCTAAAATCACAGTTAACAACTTCAGGTCTAAACCACGTATAAACTTGAATTTTAGCAAAGATTAGCATCACAAATAGGTGTTTATACTGACATAAAGTAATTGTATGTGAACCAGTCATCTATATTGGAGGAAGCATTTAGCTTTGATCTTCATTTTTTTGTTGTTGTGGAAATCTAAGATTAACATAGGGAGCCGGGTGCTCCTTGCTATCACTTGTTGGCTACTCTATTATACAAGTGAAGAAAGTTGTGTCTAGCAGTTGATTCCCTTTTTTGCTTGGTTTTCAGGAGAATTGCACCAAATAACGTCCAAGTTTGGATTATATGGATAGGGCTCCAAACATCTGTTCCACTAATATGCACATGCATTGCAAATGGTATGTTGGTTATTATCCATATATACCAAAATACATGTAATCTGCGCAGAGGGAACACAGTGCAGACATGGCCCTAGTGTTGGTTTGTTTCTGAAAGTCCATTTTGCGCCCTTAAACGTGCCATTGTCGGACCCAGCGCACTGCATCTCAAGGCTCTGTGGGACCATGAACGAGTGCCTGAGCTCTCTTCTTTGCTCCAACCATGCTCCTGAGACAGCTGGGACTTCTTTGCTGTTAATGCCTCATTAATTACATCCCACACGTTTACTTCTCCGTTTTCTTTTTCTGGAAAGAGAGCCACACGTATGAGCAGTTGTTTAATGCATCTGGCTGCTTTCATATTTATAACAATCTAATTTAAAGCAAGGATTTTTTTGGCCGACATTACCTTGAGCAGGGCTATGAACATCCCGTTTGTTGTGTGGCTTGTAACTTTCGACAGCAGTTCGATCATCCACTAGTTCTTCATCAATCCTACCATTAGTTGCTTTTGTTTCATCAACCAAAGCCTCACCAACAGCAACTACGTTTGCGCAATCCACATTGCCATGCTTAACCATTCTCACGTCAGCAAGTGATAAATAATCTATCTGTAGAAGGGGCGTACTTGATCACTTTCATGCAAATAAGAAGCAGCAGCAGCTCATTCTATGCTTGCTTGTTAGTTAGAAAGACAACTTTTTGGACATTCAGTTTCAAACTTCCAATGTATCACTCTAGGGGCATCAACATGAAAGCCTCGTAACAACCTTAAAATTTTCTACTTTTCTATTTAGCTTGTAAGCTATTCCTCAAGAAAGACCAAGACAAAATAAATTTACATATATAAACAGCTTAAGATGTACAGCTACTAAAGAGTATAATACTTCTGGAGATTAGTTTTCTTTCTGCAATTCCTTAAATTTATGGATTTCACCTAGGACAGACAGCTCAAATAGATGGTTAACCATAGTGGCAAGATGACACTAATCAGGTTTTACCGTTTGTACTGAACATTTACTTACTAAATGATTATTCACATACCAATTTAATGAGTTGAGTTAGATCATAGAAATTCCGTAAAATGCTATGAAATATGCCTATCCCCTGATAATGTTAGAATGTGTCACAGAATTGGAAGTGCACGTTATCAGACACAAATGCATGAGTCGCAGGGTGCAGTTATGTGTACCATATTGGTATGAACTCCAATAATAACTAAGTGAGCTTCAATGCCAAAATGAAGGAATTAAAGAGATCAAGTGATAGAATTCTACCTCTAAAGACCCATCTTCCCCATAAGGGGATGGATCAGATAGTAAAGAGGATGCCTCCTCATCTATTCTCTTCTCAAAATTGAATGGATATTCTGAAACTGGTAGCAGCCTAATCCTCTTTGTTTCAGGATCATACTGAGATACCTTCCCAACCTGCAGAACATGAATGTATTAAATAGTAGACTTTTTGTGCAGAATGGTTGTATAATAGTTCAAAAGCTGACTTGATACCTACCCTATAGGAGGAAAGCTCCGGTGTCCATAATTCTGATAATTCAATTAAGCGATATGCAATTACATCACCTTCCTGCAGTATATGTAGAAGAGATTTAATTGCACCATAGAAGTACAATACGACATACGTTATTGCTTGATACCACGGAATAACAATAAACAAGAAAACAAATCGTATTATAAAAAGCATTTGAGAAGGCTTGTAATATAACACCTTGGTCCATCAATTTCCTCCGCTGCTTTGAAAGATAAAAATATACACCAAGGTCACTTTGGAGTATGTAAAAAACAAACCTTAGGCAAGCTTGTATAAGGTGTAAGCTTATCGAAGTCTACAGGAATGTATGCATGTTTCTCTTCAGCATTCGGAACACGGGGACACTCTTGATTGGAAAGTTTATAGGCATCCCGTTTATGGACTGAGATTTTTTCTTTACCCCATTTCTGGCCCTTCTTCTTGCTGGTAATTCCATTCCACTGAAATGCTTCCTGAAGCATCGAGATGGTATTTTGATGTCAATGAAAAATTATTTGATCAAATGGCAGTCATATCCCAAGACTGAGAACACCAAAAAGATAACCATGGCCTTCTATCAGGTATTGATCTTATTAGCAAATTGACATGGAACTATCGTTCAATGCTCATATTACAACAAACTTCTTATCTGTAAGAATAAATAATAAAATAAATTGCAAGTTATAAAACTTGAACCATCCTGATGATTATGTGAATGGCTACAACTTAAATTCTTGAAAGCACAAAACAATTAGAAAGAACCATATCATATGCTAAAGAATATTTTTAAGCAACAGTTTTGATTCCTTCCACAAGAATCTTTCAAGAATACTACTATGCAGTTTTTTTAGCTCCCTCCCACCTCTCTTTATTACCCACCACCCCTCCTAACAAAACAAAAGGAAGGTACTATAAACTATAAAGAGAGAACAAGTAAGAGATTTAAGCGATTTTGGAAAATCTTTGATTCTCAATCCAAACCTTCAAATCAATTAGGAAAATAAACAAAAGAAGTTCAGATGCAAACATCTAGGCACAATAGAATTATGTGCAAAAATCAACAAACCACTGGAAGTTGATTCTGCGGCACTGCTTGATCTGCATCAAATAGACCATGAACATAAATCAGATGAGTAATGCTATCCTAAAGCAAAAAAAAAAAAAAGTGCTCCTTGATAGAGACAGAGTTAAACCTTTCCTAAGGGGCTCAAAGCGAATGTGTCCTGGCCTTATTTCTATGGGAACAATGTCATCCTCTGCTTCGCTTTCTCCATCAGGTTCTTGATTTACTTCGGAAGTTATGCAATTACTAACTTTGACAGGTAATTGTTGCACATCTTTTTCAAGCACTGGACTTTGATGGAGCTGCAGAATTGGAGGAAATAACATAAACTTCTAAAACAAATATAAAGATACATTTGCAAATAGTAACTTTAGAGTAGTGATCTCCAAGTAAAGTAGTATACAATTGAAAGCTTTGCATACATTAAGCGGACGTCTTACTAATCAGATTATAACATAGCAAAGAGCATATACAGCAAGTAAGTTCCAATTCACAAATGGCAACAGGACTAACTCATTATCCAACTCTACATGTAAGCTAAATCATCTCTGCAGTAGTGTCATGAAACAATATTACCTTTTCCTTCTCTAATTTCACTTGTTCCCTCAACCATCGTCTCTTAGCTTTCTTCCGCCGAGCACTTCTGCTAGGCAACTGACAAAGGATAAAAATCAATAACACCAAAGTGTACAATTTTGTTTTATTTTCCATCTGCCTCCCCCCCCCAAACCCCTTTTTTTTTTCTTTCTTTTTCTTCAAGAGATTGACCAGCAAAGTACTTGAAAAGAATAAAACATGTGAATGTGATAAGAAATGTCCAGGGAGGTGATGCTTGAAAATTGAAATTCGTAAATTATTGATCACCAGCTTATCGCCACCTTCTATACTATAGTTGCTTGAATCAAATATGAAACACATGCTCTGTCGTTTTCTCAGATTATTCAGACCTGTTAACTTAAATGTTTTAATCAAAGAGTTATGAGTTTGCAATAAAGTTGAGAGACAAACCATAATGGAAATGAAATCTTCAGTCACATCAAGTAATTCATTATTAAAGCTGCTAACAATATAATTTTCTTTATATAAGTTACAAATAATTGAATAGAAATTAAATCATATGTGAAGAGACCCATTTAAACACAAAATTTCATTTTAACCATTTTTTGGGGAAGGAGGGGGTCATAAGGAATTAACATCCATGGAACTTACTAGATTGTCCTTGCTCAAAGTTGACAAGTAATAAAAATACACTTGAATTGGAAAAATTCTCCATATTTTTACAAGCAAGCTTTTGCAATATTGTGACACAAATTAAATTGTGCAGGAATTATCACAACCACATGAAAATTATTCAGTTTCATAAGGTTAAGTGGAAATAGTAACTGCATATGTGCTCCAAACAGTGAAGTTAACCCTTACCTTTTCAGTTTCACCATCTGGATTGGAAACATCTATATTGCCTTTGCCATCATCTTGAGGCTGACAAAGCCTATACAACATATAAGCAAATAATGAGGGGAAAAAATATTCAACTTCCAATACACTGGGACCAACAACACCCTTGTCCCAGGGATCGGGGATCCAGGAATCAACAACCTATACATGACAACCCGATGCATATTTCTCCTACTTCATCAAAGCATATTTCTCAATCTACCAACAGAGACAGATCAAAAGAATTCAGAAGGAAGAAAACATTGAACATGTTTTTGGATAAAAAGAAACCACTGAACATAAAAACTACATTCATCAGTGACATTTTATCAGGTAACTATGACGACCCAAAGAATGGCTAAAAATATAATACAACGCACAGTTAGAAAAGAAAGTAACATGCACCAGCCAATTATTGTATATATCACAAATGTAACAGAGATGTACCTTGTTTCAGTAGGCATTGACCCACTAGTTTTATTACTCAGTGTACACTTGTCAAGGGTGTGGATGCTTGACTTATCCTGCTGACTAGATAAACTTGATGACTTGTCATTGTCCTTCTTGACAAGACTCAATTGGCGATGACTAACATAGTCTTGCAAGTTTCTATTTGCTTCAGGAATGACTGCCAACTTCTCAGTAGAAGATAACTTAATTTTCTTCTGCCTGAATGGAAAAATAATGAGATGAAGTTAACAACCCAAATAATGTTTATTTACCCAATAACGGCTACCAAGTAGGTCCAAGCAGGAAGAAGTTTAAACAGAAAGGAAAGATCCCTTGCAAAATTTTACACTTCCATAGCACCATGTTTGATATTTCAGCTTCAAAGCACTTACTGTTAACATATTTGGCATGTTTGTACTTCAAAGTCACAAAAAACCTCCTTATAAACTTTATCTTTATACAGAAAATGGTAGAAATTGACAGCTCAGTAATTCGTATCACACAGTATGAAGCAAAATTTTCTCTCCACAATTTCCTGCATTATTCAACTTGCCTACGATAGGATATTGACACTCCTGCAATGTGTAAGTATAAAATAAACAGCAAATTGCTGAACTCCCTTGTCCTTGCACACAGAAGGGCACACTTATAAAATATACTTCATAAAAATTAGATTCTGAAACACTCAGCTAAATAATCCTCAACTTTTTGGTAGACTACAGCCTTGATCTAATAACAATTAACAAGTTTTATAAAACAAACCTTGTACCCTGGAGCTTCTTTGATGCTTTTCTTTTCTTTGACACTGCACCTCTGTCTGATTTAGATTCCCCATGAATAGCATCTTCACATTGATCATTTTCATCCTCTGGTGATTCGATTTTATATGCTCCAGTCTCCTCTTGAAATTTCTCATTTGTGAGAAGTTTTGGAAACTCCACATATTGATGTTCACGGGGAGAAGATGTCAGCATTGCACGCTTGTAATCAATTGATATGTTTCCTTTTCTTTTCACACTGCCATATTTAATACATATATAAGAGAACTCTACAAGGACAACAATGTAGTATGTTGCAGAAAGAGTCACCCATAACTGACCAGACAATGTCTTCATCCTTCAAAATACAAGTTGACTCGAAGGGTGGTAAAACGAAGTCATCCATCTGCAATAAAAGTTAAATGAATCAAAAGGCAACAAAATTAAGATTGGATTTCGCTTTGCTGTTCAACCCAACCACAAGAGAATGTTTTCTTAATCACCATTGCCCACAAACTACTTTTTTCTTTTTGAAGAAAGTTTATATCAATAATATTTCAATGTTTCAATTGTTGGAATTGGGAACTAGAGCACGAGGGAGGGTAAAGACCATACTGAGAGGATGATGCCATTAGGACAAGTGCGATGCAAGCCGAAAGTGTAGAGGAGATAAGATACTAGGTCGGAGATGGTGTTGTGTTGGGGTTTTAGCAGAACCCAGCATCGCTTCAACCCCTCCTTCTTCTTTGTCTTGCTCAGCATGTGCCGGTCCTCGAACACCAGACGAAGTCTCACCGTCTCCGTCATGATTATTCGCGCAGCAATCGTGACAGACAGCTTTTCTGGCAAACGCTGCTTCGAAACGCTCTGCTCGGCTTCTTAAACCCTCGCCAAGCCAGTAAACAAGCTGACGCGTGGGCCACTGAAGTAACGACCGAACCGAATGCCGTTTCAGGCGTTTCTACACCTTCTCTGGGTTAGGAGCTAAGCTGGCTGTGGCCAAGCCGCGCTAATCCTTTTTTTTCTTTTATAGAAATTGTTATGGTTAAGTTAAGGACTCTCAAAAGCAATACAATTAATTAATGCCTAAAAAAAAAATACAATTTAGGACAATTATTCTTAATTTTAATACTTGAAGAGAAAAAATTAAAAAATTTCAAAAACAAATGGTTCTGAAGTGCTTATCATCTTCATATATTTTTTAGTATAACTATCACATGCCAACACAAGTTTTAAAATTATTTTTATTATTTGAAATTGAATTAAAAATTAATAAGGCTTTAGACCTTTCTCCTGAGTAGTTTTGGCTATTTGGGTTAAATTGTTAAATGACTTAATTCTACAAAAATTCACATAGTCCTACTACTGCATATCAAGTGTTTAGTTTTACATCTCATACTACATAAGCTAGTTTACAGTTGTGGCACAATAGACTTGGTCATCCCTCTGTGGATATAGTAAATAAGGTCATGAGTCTATGTCATCTACCTAGCTTTTCTTCAAATAATACTCAAATTTGTAGCTCTTGTTAGTTAGCAAAGAGTCACAAATTACCTTTTGTAAACTCTAATTCAAAGGCAATGAAACCATACGAATTAATACATGCTGATATATGGGGATCACCTTCTTGTTGTTCTGTTAGTGGTGCCTGTTATTTTTTGTTGTTAATTGATGACTATAGCAGGTTTTCATGGTTATATCTGCTACAATCTAAAAGTGAAACCTTGGAAATGTTTGAGAAGTTTCAAGCTATGGTTGACAAGTAGTTTGCATGTAAAATTAAAACAATCTAGTCAGACTTTGGTGGTGAATTTATGCCTTTTGATAAATTAGTTAAACAATCAGGAATTTATCATAGATTTTCCTGTCCTTATACACCACAATAGAATGGGAGAGTGGAAAGAAAGAATAGACATGTAGTAGAAATTGTCTTATCCCTGCTGGTATGCCAACAAAGTATTGGAGTTTTGCCTTTCAAGTTGATGTGCAACTTATTAATAGATTGCCTACAGCAACTCTTGATTTTAAATCCCCATATGAGCGTCTTTATTCAAGACCTCTTGATTTTGCTCAAGTTAAAACCTTTAGCTATCTATGTTTTCCTTATCTTAGACCCTATCGTACTCACAAACTTGAAAACAAGTCTGCATCATGTTGTTTTCTTGGTCATAATCACAAACATAAACATAAGGGTTTTCTTTGTCTGGATATGGAAACTAAGTGAATTTACATTTCTAGACATGTAGTTTTTACTGAGCATATCTTCCCTTTTTAGTCTAATCTAGTTACACCTCTAGTAACTCCAGTTTCTAAAAGATATGTTCTTCCTATTTACCCTCCATCTTCTAGTAGCTCAATTCCTGCTAGTACCAGCTTTGGCTCATTGTTTTCACTTACTAGATCTTCTACTGAGTCACCTGTTGTTCCTGTTTTTGGTCTATCTCTCTCACCACATAATGCAACTGTTGTATCCACTTCTTCTTCTCCTTCTATTTTTCTTGTTCCTCCTTCTTTGCCTCCTCCACGCATGATTACCATAAGCCAAAATGGTATTTTTAAGCCTAAGGTTTACACTACTAAACATTCCTTAGCTATTGCAGAACCTTCTTTATATAAACAAGCCATGAAGTTTCCTTCTTGGATTGAGGCAATTAATGCTGAGTATAAGGCTTTGCAACTTAACAATACTTGGGAATTGATTCACTGGCCTACTAACAAGAATATTGTGGGGTGTCGTTGGGTATATAAACTTAAGTATAAACCATATGGGTCTATTGACAAATACAAAGTCAGACTTGTGGCCCAGGACTTTACACAGACTTATGGCATTGATTACTATGACACTTTTAGTCTAGTGGTTAAGCATGCTACTATTCATGTTGTTCTTACTCTTGCTCTATTCTATGGATGGCCTATTCAATAATTAGATGTTAATAATGTTTTTTTGAATGGAGATCTCCATGAAAAGGTGTACAAGAAACAAGCTCTTGATTTTGAGCATCCCAATTTTCCACAGCATGTCTGCAAATTAAGAAAAGCTTTATATGGTTTGAAACAAGATCTAAGGGCATGGTTTAACAAACTAAAAACCACACTTCTCAGTTGGGATTTTGTTTGCACTTTTTCTGATAATTCACTATTTGTTCTTTACTTTACTGACCATTTCATTTTTTTGCTTTTCTATGTTGATGACATTATCATCAGTGGGTCTAATGTTCAATTTATTAAATCCTTGATTACTATTATGAATTATGCCTTCTCTCTCAAAGATCTGGGTAGGTTGCATTACTTCTTAGGTATTAAAACTACTTGGCTACCTCAGCAACTTCATCTTTCTCAATCCAAGTATATCCAGGACTTGTTGTCCAGGTCTAGTCTCAATGATGCCATACCTGCTCCTACTCCTATAGTTAGTTCCCAGATTTTGTCTATTGCTACTGGACATCCTCTTTCAGACCCCACTGCCTATCGCAGCTTAGTTGCAGCTTTCCAATATTGTACTATTATCAGGCCAGATATTGCTTAATCAGTAAATAAACTTTTCCAATTTATGAGCATGCCTACTAATGAACACTTGAAAGCTGCAAAGCGAATGTTGAGGTATCTAAAAGGCACAATCTCCTTTGGTCTTACCCTCACCAAATCTACTACATTGCCATTACTTCCCTATTCTGATTCAGATTAGGCTAGATGTCCTAATGATAGAATAAGCACTAGTGGACATGCTGTATTCTTTGGTGGCAGCCTGGTTTCTTAGTGCTTTGGTAAACAGAAAGTGGTTGCACGTTTCAGTACTGAGGCTGAGTATCATGCTCTAACTAATGCTACTTCTGAATTATAGTGGCTGCAATCTCTTCTCCAAGAATTGCATGTCAAGCTACCTAAACCTCCCTTGCTTCTTTTTGATAATTTGAGTGCTACCTTCCTAGCTTCCAATCTAGTTTTACATGCATACTAAGCACATAGAGATTGATTGTCACTTCATTCGCGAGAAGTTACTCAACAAATGCTTAACCCTCTATCACATTCCTTATTCAGATCAATTAGCAGACATTTTAACCAAACCATTGTCTACCTTGGCCTTTCAGTCCATCTGCAGCAAACTATTGGTGCTTCCTCGCCCTTTGAGTTTGAGGGGGGATGTTAGACATAAGGGTAGTAATGTAATTGTCTATGATAGGGGTTAATCTGTTGTATGGGAATTGGTTAGTAGTTAACTGAATTAGTTTTAGTTAAAAGTTAGTTAGTAACTTGTTAGGTAGTTAAGCCAAAGTGCTAACTAGTTAACTGATATATTATATCAGAATGGTATATATTGTGTACTTGAAGAGATGATTGAATATAATTGAGGAATACTTTTTCACATCAGATTGACTTTATCTCTCTTTCTCTGAACTTTCTTTCATTCTCTCTGCATTTTCCCTTCATTTTCTCGATGCTGCATAACTTGATTTCTGAACTTTCTCTACTTGCTATGCAGACATCTAGCACAAGTTTCTTCAAAGTGTTACACTTATAAATCTACGCTGTCCAGTAGCGAACAAGAAATAAGGCAGCTTTACATGGAACTGGAAAATTGTCATTACACAATTGAAGAGGTTTCTATGGAACTCTTGGTTTTTAAATAACTTAATTGCAATTTTGGTTCTCCTATTGTAATAACTTAACTTTTTGGTTTCCCTTCTTTAAAAATGAACTATTGAGTCTCCTATATTTATAAAATATACAATTTTAGTCATTTTGTCTTTAAGTCAAAATTCTTCGATTTATTTCAAGATGTAAAGTTCTCTTATTAATAATCTTACCATTCGGATTGAAAAACTATGTTTTGTGAACCTCCCCATTTAATTTTAGCTCGATCTAACGGTAAGACTCAGCCTAAAATACTAAAATCATAAGTTTTTATATAACCGAAGATTTATACTCATTCAATTTGAATGATGAAATTTAGTGGAGATGTTCACAAGACGTAGCTCTTCAATTTGAATGGTGAGATTATGAATCAGAGAACTTTACACCTCAAAATAAACCTAAAAATTTTAACTTAAAGACAAAATGATGAAAATTGTACATTTTATGAATATAAAAGGACTCAATAGTTTATTTTTAAAAAAGGAGGACAAAAAAAGTTCAAACTGTTAAAATACGAGGACTAAAATTGCAATTAAGTCTTTTTAAATCTAAACTTCAAGAAGCTTGCTCCAAAATATTCAATGCAGAAACTGATAAAGCAGGTCATATCAAAGAGAATGAAGATATGAGTCTTTTAGCAGAGCAATTGGGAGTGAAAGACAACTCTGTAGAAGCTATTGCACGGCAGCATCTTAAAATGGTGGAATAGCTTCAATGGCATGGGAAAATGCTTGAGAAATCGTCAGAAGGTCAAATGGTCTTGAAAGAACAACTTTTGCAAATGGAAAATACCCTGAAAGATGAAAGAAGTGTTGCATTTGAGGCTCTAGAAAAACTAAAGCTTGAATTAGCCGATAAAAATAATGAACTATCTTGCTTAGGATGTGAATTATAGAGTTGGAAGTCTAGTGTTGAAACCCTCAAAGTTTGGAACGAAGAAATTCAGGGAACTTGTCAAAAGCTAGAGACTTTCCTTCTCTTACAAGTTGAGAATGAGCAAGCCCTTAAGCATGAGAAAGAAAGCCTTCTCCGCAAAGTTAAGGATCAGGAGAGAAAAATTAAGGATCTTCAACAGCAGGTTGTTTTACTAGAAATGCATAATGCAGAGAAAATGAAGGAAGCAGAAACAGTTAAGAAAGAGAAAGAGAGTCTTGTCAAAATTGTTGAGGAGAAGGATTATTGTATAAACGATCTTCAAAAAGAAATAGCTATTGCTTGCTTGAAGCAAGAGTCCATGAGACAAGAATCATAAGTTGCAATTCTTGATGATTGGATGCAGAAAGGAAGAAGACAGTAGAGAGAGAAGGGAAAAAGAAAAAAGATGATAAAATGATAATTTTTATGTCATTTTAATGTTAAGTTAGCTTTTTTTTATTATTATATAAACAAGCTGTTTATTATGTCAGTATTAAACTGACGAAATTATACTTGAGAATGACAGCATAAATTTAATTAAAAAAATTTTAAAAAAAATTATAAAAACTTAATTCAAATTTCCACTATAGAAATTTTAAAATAAATTTTAACCAATTAATTATTAATGTTTTTGATATGCAGTTCCTTTTTTTTGTTTTTTTAAAAAAAAGCATAAATAATGAGATCAGAGACCGGAACGTAGTTACATTATATATATATATATATATATATATACATATATATCTAGTCCTAAAATAAAAGAAAAAGAAAAACTCGATCTGATTTCACAATCACATGGACTGAGGTCTGAGGAGCAGAGAGCAGTAGAGTAGAGCACATTGGCAAAGCAGAAGGTGTAAATCGGTCTTTAGAGTCCGTAGCGGGGCATGGCTGAGCTAAGGCACTCCAGCTCACTCGGAAGCCGAGCCTGTTCTTCTCCGATGAAGCGCGACGGTGATGCGTCGCCTCTTATACCTGAAAATCAGCTTGTCGACGATGATGACCGTGTTCGCCACTCTTCTAAGGTTCGTGATCGTCCGCTCTGGTCGCATTTCCAGTATCTATGCTCCTTCTTTAATGATGATGTTAGGGTTCCTCCGCAGAACTCCAGGATCTCTCTATTTTTGCTCTTCCTTTTAGCTCTCGTTGGTTTGATTACAATATTCTCAATCGTGCATAAATTGGTGAGTCCTCTGCTTTTCATGCGCTCTACATTCTCAGGTTTCCGTTCGTTTATTTGTTTTCTTCTTTGAAATCGATCCACTTTGACATCTATACTTGGCCAACCAGCCGAAGAAGATCTTTTGCTATTGTTATTGGATAATTTCTGCCTTTCCTAACTTGAAAGCTGCCAAAATTATGTATGGTATCGTCGCCAAATAGAAATAAATAGCTGATATACTCACATATCTTTTCTCTAGAAATTCGCACCACTAATTTCGCTTTCATTTTATTGTAGAATTCCCCTTACTTGTGTAAAAAAGATGGAATTGTTCTTCACTGTCCACACGTAAGTTATCTAGGACTATCATTTTGGTCATTCATTTCCTTCTTCTATATTGTTCAATAAAGTTTTTTGTTTCCCTATTCACACAGCCTATCTTTCGTAGGTTAAAGAATCGTCCTCTCTGTGGGAAAATCCTTACTCGGCCACAACATCTTGGAAGCCTTGTGCTGAGCGCCGGGATGGTGTTATATCAGGTTTCCTTGAATTTTTCTACCCGTGAATATATTTCTATACTTTCCATTTAATTGACTTTGCCCATGCCATCCGGATATTTTTTTTTTTTTTTTTTTAAAAAAAAAAAAAAAAAAAAGAAGTCATCAGAACATTTTCATTCTAGACATTTTAACGTATTTTGCACTTGTCAATACTATTTATGAACTGCTATCGCATAGTTAACTACTGCAAAATTCTATATATTGAAACTTACAACAGCGAATTCTGTGCATCTCATGCTATTGCCATTGTTACTATCACTACTTCCACAATTAATACTCTCATTGCTACTCGTAGAACTTCCTGCTGAAAATGAAACAAATGGCTATATATTCATCCATGCAGAAGGTGGTTTAAATCAGCAAAGAATTGCGGTATGAGTTAAGTCTTGTCAAGTATGATATATTCTAGTTTATTTTCCTGTCCCGGAAGTCCTTGCTTTAAAATTTTTATGTTCAATGTTCATTTATTCCCTTTTCCTTCCATCCATTGCATTGCCAATTGTTCTTGGATACACCTATGTTGGAGGAGTTTTTATGCCTATTATCAAATGTCTGGAACTTAATGTGTTTTGAACTTATAATATAATTAAAAAAAAAAAAATCAATAATTTAAGTAGAGTATTTGGATTTTCATACTGTGGATTTTGTGGTAAAAAGATTATGTGTTTTTGAGATAGAAACAATTTGAAGATACTGGTGTAATAAGATGCAAGCCAGATATTTTTGTGTAAGTAATACTTTCAAGGGCCTATATGACCTTATCTCATATCAAGGTTTTCTCTGAACACAGTAATGCTTCTAATTTGGTGCACTGCCAAAACAAATAGATTAACCACCTAAATTCTAAAGCCGGTTCTGGTGCAAGTTGGACCCTTTGCATCTAATTCATGATGTTAATTTACTGTCTATATACATTATAATGAGCTGTATGCCATTCAGCAGAAAAGTTTTCCAGAACCATTATCATGCACCTAGATGCCATGATTTACTTTGGCCCATGTTTCCAAATGCAGATATGCAATGCAGTGGCTGTGGCAAAAATAATGAATGCCACTCTTATTTTGCCTGTGTTGAAGCAGGATCAGATTTGGAAAGACCAAACGTGAGATATCTTGTCCAATATTTTCTTACTGCTATTGCCCATATGTAAAGCAGATGTATAAAATATAACATTATCAACATCATTTTTAGTTACTGATCTCTCAACTCCATTCCTTTGTCACCTTGAGTTACCAAATTTGAGAAGCATATAGTTAAACCAACAGATCCTGTTCACAGCTCTACTTTGATCTTAGTTGGTATTTCACCAGGGTGCAAACCCGCCAACCTGTCATTCCTTAGACTAGTCGTGCCTATATATGAATCCTTACTGCACATATTACCTAAATCTATTTGCTGCCACTCTAATTTCTGCAATGCAACAGTCATAGTTTTGGTTTTATAAGCTGTGCTGAATTAGGTTGCTATCAAAGCCTACAAATAAATACTCATTCTAAGTCAAGGTGGCTTGCCTCAGGGTCTAGAAGGCACTGTGGTGTGCACCTTGCTGGCCTCCTCAGTACTCAGGCATGTACTTGATTGGTGTTTGAGCACAATGTTCTATCATGATTAGCACCTCTGCCTCTGTATTGACAACAGAACCACTTAATAGCATATCATTTCAAAGTTCAAACATTCCCTCCATAACCTCTTCCCACTTGCCATATTGCTGCTGCTGCCTATGCTCTACCTTTTTGTCAATTTAGGGTATGTGTCATAGTCCTCTACAGAGGCTTTTGACACAATTAATTAAAACAAATTTTAAGGTATTACAACAGTCATATGTTTTCTTGTGTAAAATAAGCTTTTTTAGTTTAATGTCATCCAAAAGAACGTGTTTTTAGACTGAAAAATGTTTGACCTGAAAGATTTAAAGATGGTCTACTTTGCTGATCTTGATGATACATTACATGACTGGCAGGAAATTTGAAGACATTTTTGATGTGGACCATTTCATCGACTACCTGAAGGATGATGTTCGCATTGTCCGTGATATCCCTAAATGGTTTACTGATAAATCAGAGTTATTTACAAGTATAAGGTTTGATTGGTTCCTGTGCTTTTGATCTGAATCAATGGAAAATATAAATCTGATGTTGCTTAAGAAGGTGGATGACAGATGAATATTCAAGAGCCAGTATCATGGTTGTTTTCTTCTTCATCTGTGGACTACGTGGAACACCCAACTTGCTATCTATCTATCTTTCTATATCTATACTACTGTAAACCCTTAACAAGTGAGAAGAAGTGGAACACATTGGTTACCACTAGCTTCTAAATCTAAAAATTCAATATAATTTTTCTTTTAAAATACTAATGGGGAGAGAATAAGCGGCATGTTCCCTTTATAGTAGTATAGATATAGATAGATATAGATTATATGCTTAAACATTTGCAACAATGTTCATTGTCATGATAGTTAGGGGGCAAATTCATGCAAATGATTTAATGGGATTAGCCAGATAGGACCATCTAAGTTCCCAAATTGAATATCCTCCCTATTTTTTTTTTTTTTTTTTGGTTACTGTATCTAGCCTTTGACATATTTCTCTTAGCTCTATGAATTGCTTAATAATAATGTCAACCTAGTTCTTTCTGAGATTTGGTGTTAAATATTTGATGCCTTGCTGGTTGATTGCAACTGGCTTGACTTACAAAGTAAATTTGTTATGTCTTTCAGACGGACTGTAAAAAACATTCCAAAATATGCACCGGCGCAATTTTACATTGACAATGTTCTGCCCCGAATCAAGGAGAAGAACATTATGGCACTAAAACCTTTTGTTGATAGGCTGGGGTAGGTCAAGGATGATATATATTCTCTCCACCACTATTTATTTTATATCTAGTTTACGTTGTCATGAAATCACTTTTCCTGTTTCAGATATGACAATGTTCCTCCAGAAATCAACAGGTTGAGATGTAGGGTTAATTATCATGCTCTGAAATTTCTTCCTGATATAGAGCAGATGGCTGATTTACTAGCATCAAGGATGAGAAATCGCACAGGCAGTTCGAACCCTTATATGTATGTAACATATTTTATCGGGATATTGCTGAAGCTGAATCTCAGTCTTGTTTCTTTATTGCCAGTGTTTTAACAGTTTTACCATAAACAGGGCTTTGCATCTTAGGTTTGAGAAAGGAATGGTGGGCCTATCATTCTGTGATTTTGTGGGGACAAGAGAGGAGAAAGCTAAAATGGCAGAGTATAGAAAAAAGGAGTGGCCTCGACGGTATAAGGTGCTATAGAATTAAATTCTTTGTATCAATATGAACCCTAGGAAGCTTCAATTGCAACCATTTTTTCATGTTAAGTTGGTTGAATATGCAGAATGGTTCGCATCTGTGGCAACTGGCCCTGCAGAAGCGAAAGGAAGGGCGATGTCCTCTAGAGCCTGGAGAAGTGGCTGTTATTCTTCGTGCTATGGGCTATCCTAAAGAAACTCAAATTTATGTTGCTTCTGGACAAGTGTATGGTGGACAGAACCGAATGGCTCCGTTGAGGAATATGTTCCCAAATCTGGTAAGGCGTCTCTGCTACCACATGAATTGTACAAAATAAGCATGGTACTACCTTGTAAGTCCTGAAAAGATGTTGAAACTTTATTTTTGTTCGGATAATTGCACCCATTTCATCTATGTAGTGGTGACAAGGGACATTGATTTCTTAGTAGAGACTATGATGTTATTCGGATACTGATATCTTAGGGTCTGCATGAATTTATTTAGCCATTAACGTTACTTTTATATACAAAAGAATTGATATCTTAGTTTATTCCACTGATCTGACTTAGCTTCACGGATGAATCCCTTTTATCCTTTTCAAAGTGATTTACTTTTTTCACATTTGGTAACAGGTTACAAAGGAGGAATTGGCAGCTAAAGAGGAGTTGGATGGTTTCAGAAAGCATGTGACGAGCCTTGCAGCTCTCGACTTCTTGGTATGCTTGAAGTCTGATGTATTTGTGATGACCCATGGAGGCAACTTTGCTAAACTGATAATTGGTGCCCGGAGATACATGGGTCACCGTCCCAAATCAATTAAACCTGACAAAGGACTCATGTCCAAATCTTTTGGGGACCCATACATGGGCTGGGCTCCTTTTGTGGAAGATGTTGTTGTCACCCACCAGACACGCAGTGGATTGCCAGAGGATACTTTTCCAAACTATGACCTCTGGGAGAACCCTCTCACTCCTTGCATGTGTAAAGCGTAATTATAGCAATTTTTTACCCATACTGGAACTTACTCAAAATGCATCTCCACGACATGTGCAACATCTGAAAGCTAGAAGTACCATCCATGGGGCAAACTGGGGGATGAGTTGCGGTTGAATTATGATTTGAGGTGTGGTAAAAACTTGCGGATCAGGGAAAAATGGCATCCAGAAGTGAGACTTGACTGTTAGTTGGCTTTCCATTTATGATCGGTTGTTGTATTCTCTTTGCGTAGACGCAGCTGGATTTTGTCTCTTATGACTAACAAAATTTTTGTACTGAGAAAATCGTGTAAATTATTAATGAATATTATAGTCTCTAGATTTCTTGTGAATTTTACGATGGAAAATGAACGAGCCAATAAGTACCAGATGTGTGCCAAGGCATGACTTCAAACATGTTCTTTAAGAATGTAGAATATGTTTCACCTGAGGGGAAAAAAATAAAAAATAAATGTAAATATGTTATTTAGTGAAAGAAGAAAAAGAAAAATCCGATAATGTTATATTTGATAAATTTGAATTGCCCGTTTAAAGTTTTGGTAGTTTCTCGAGCTCAAATATCATTGTGAGTGTTATAAAGTGAAGAAGTTTCAAATGACTTGACATTTTCTACCAAAAATAAGGAGTTTCAAACAACGATCTTCGTTTACTTTTAAGGGCAGATTAAAGTCTCCTCAATCACACTCCTCAATTGAGAGGTTCTCAACCTTGGACTGTTATGGGGAAGTTGTCGAAACTAAAAGTGATTATATTAATTTATGTAACAAAAAAGCAATTTTTTTTTTCCTTTGCTGACGAACATAAAATTACGGTTGGATGAGGTTATCCATTATTATATGACATGGAAATGGAATGACGTGTAGTATGGAGATATATGAGAATTAACTATGATCATGTCATTTAATGAAGAGATTCTGTAAACTTATAACTACCTAACTGATATCTATTAACTTGATTAATCGGATCCAAAGGAACGGTCGTTTACCGTATGTTGACCGAGTAATATACGCGCGCACGCACTTGCCCCCGCATTTCTCTAAACAATTCACCTGGAATTAAGCGCTTGATCTCATTCGATAATATGGTGAAGGAGAGACTGCATGTTCGAAACTTGAAAGTGAAACCGACACTGTTCAACGCTGGTAAAAGATTTCACATTTGTTCCGTAAATACGGAAATTTAACGAATTTCAGAGGAGATAGAATTTTCCTTCCTGGTGGCTCTGCGCTGTTCTCCATCATTGTCATTCGTTTGCAAAGCAACGCAATCAGCTAGTGCTGTTGACTATTCTGATTTCTGAGTTTATCCAAATTTTGAAGTACAGGAAGTTCAAATCCTTACCGATATGTTCCCTTTTTTTTATTCCTTTCCTTTCCCAATTGAGAAGATTCCATCTTTTCAAGAAAACCCAGTAAAGTGTTGATCTGACCGAATTGATTTGGGAGCGTGCGTGAACAAGCAGCACGGGTAAACCACATAACGACAAGGAAAATGCGCAACCTGCCGAAGAAGGCAAGCTCATTTAAAAGTAATGTCATAAATGTCACTATGTCTGTGTTCGTATATGATTGACAACGCATCTTTTTGTTTATATGCTCTTCCAAAAGTAAACTAAAAAGGTAAAACTTTTTAGCATTTAAGTTAATATTCTGAACCGTTTGGGGGAACGGAGTCACCAGCAACACCAACCATGAAGTGTTTCTCCGTGATTTCTCTCTGCTTTCTCCTTGCTCTGTGTATTCAGAGGTATGCATGTCCTTACGATCTTCCTCTTCTCTACTCGTCTTGCTCTAGTTTCACTACCTTTCACTTGTTTGTCAGTGTCTCTTGACAATATACTCTACACCGACATCGGAAACATAATCTTAAATCGTAATTTCATGGCTAGATTCATCGCTTCTGGCTAATTTCATAAATGTTCTATACTGCTTGGATCCAATACCATTAAATGCAACTTAAGAATGTTAAATGGTTATACACATCTGTTTAATCATTTTGATGAGAATATATTAGCCCAGAAATAGACATAGTAGGCAATCTCTCTCTCTCTCTCTCTCTTAAGGTGGGTAATTATTTAGCTAGTTTTTCATAAATATCCAAACTTCCCTGGTTTGATTATGCTTCATTTTATTAAAATTTTTTAATTTAGTTAATGTGAGTTTGCATCTATATCTTCTTACTCTTGAAATCCTAATCCCAATTTCTTCCATCATATCCAAGTGGAACTTGGGGGTGCTTCAATCTTTTGGACGTCCAGCCATCTGTTAAAGCCATGTGCTGCCATTAACTGTGAGAAATTAGACAATAAATAAAAAATACACTACCTTTCTTAGCCTTTCTTGAAGCATCTGGTTATATTCTCAAGGTTCTTTGACCAAATGTACAAGTATATTGAACAAATGAAGTTTGTGTATTGATTGCTGATTTCAGTGCATCATGCAAAAATATATCTGAGAGTGACCTACAGCAAGCTAGCTTGCCACCAAGAGGTTGGAATTCCTATGATTCCTTTTCCTGGACAATTTCTGAAGGAGAATTCGTACAGAGTGCTGAAATTATTTCTCAACGTCTTCATATTCATGGATATGAGGTATAAATACTTCAGGGAACTATAGCTTGTCTATGAATTTGAATATGTTTGTAGTACTTTGCTAAGAATAGTTACGGTTTCTTCTGTTCAAACCCTTGCAGTATGTTGTGGTGGATTACCTATGGTATAGAAGGAAAGTCAAGGGTGCTTATCCTGACTCTCTGGGGTTTGACGTGATTGATGAATGGGGGAGGATGATCCCCGACCCAGTAAGGTGGCCTTCTTCCAAAGGTGGGAAAGGGTTCAGTGAAGTAGCTAATGAAGTACATAGCATGGGTTTAAAGTTTGGGATTCATGTTATGAGAGGGATAAGTACACAAGCAGTCAATGCAAACACCCCTATCCTAGATACAACGAAGGTAATTGCTCCTTATTCTTATTATAACCTGATTACCTTTTTCTTAGTTTTTCAATTTGTAGTAATGAATGCCTTAAATAATACGTTGTTTAAAAATACAACATGAAAAGTAGGATATGCATATTTTTGCAAGGAGGATAGAAATTGAATTTTCCATGGATTCTTGTTCCTCAAACTGGAAAATGGTTGGAATATTGGTTTACCTTTAAGTTTATTGTTGACCTTCGATTTCTTCTCCTGCAACTTTCTAGGGAGGCAGTTATCAGGAATCTGGTCGAGTGTGGCATGCAAAAGACATTGCAATCCCAGAAAGGACTTGTGCATGGATGCCTCATGGTTTCATGAGTGTAAATACGAAATTGGGAGCTGGAAGAGCCTTTTTGAGGTCACTCTATGAGCAGTATGCAGCATGGGGTGTTGATCTTGGTACATGAACTACTAAAATATATTCTGCTTATTATGCACGACCACAACATATATCATAGACATCAATCATGATATTTTTAAATAATTTAATGTGTTTCAGATGTCAACTTCAACTGAAGTCACATAATATAATGTTTGTTTCATCGAGATAATTTTGGGGACTATGTGACATAGAGTTGGTATTTTAGTGTTTCCCGTAACTTCGAGTAATATATTCGTATCACTTGGTTTGGAAGCTTCCAAAAGTTCTGATTAAAGCAATGTAGCCCGCTTCCTTGGGGCTCAATTGAAACTTGGTCAACCACAATTTCTTTTTTCATCCATTTCAGACTTTTAGAAATGACTACTTCCTGTAATGCATGAATTAATTATTCATTCATGCCTCAACTTAGGTGCCACAGAAAAAGAAATAGAGTAAAAAACACTCAAAAGCCAAAGGAATCATATTTGTAGACTTGTGGAGTCGTCTATGAACAAATAAGCAGTTTCTGCCTTTAAATTCCCATTAGTTTTGATAGATAAGGATTTTCTGATTTCCTTGCAGTGAAACATGATTGTGTGTTTGGTGATGACTTGGATATAAATGAGATAAGCTATGTATCAGAGGTATGCTGCAATTTCCTTTCCCTTTCCTTCTCCCTCTCCCTCTCGCTGCCATCCCTCTCTCATATCAACACTGAGAATTATAATAATTTGTTAGAGATTTATAGGCAAACTTAAAAAATGACTTGCCATGCCCAGGTTCTCCGGGAGCTTGATCGCCCCATAGTTTATTCTCTGTCTCCTGGAACCAGTGTGACACCAGCCATGGCTAAGGATGTCAAGGGACTAGTGAACATGTATCGTATAACAGGAGATGACTGGGATACATGGCCAGATGTTGCAGCTCATTTTGATGTAACAAGGTGATTGTCTTCAGATTACCTTGTAATTTTGTTGCTTCTTCATCTCTGTTCTGTTATTCATAATATTATATGGTTTTAATTGATTTGATTCTCCTTCAGGGATTTTGCTACTGCTGATATGATAGGAGCAAAAAGTTTAATGGGGAATTCATGGCCTGATTTGGACATGCTACCATTCGGATGGCTAACTGATCCAGGTTAAAAGGCTGGGTTGCTACTTTTTCTTTATCCAAAATGAATATCATGATCCTCTTACTTTGAAGGGGTTGGAGATGAATGAACCAAAATCTCCTGGGAGTGAAAATTATTCGTTAAAAATATATTAATTCTATCAACATAAAGATGATGCTGGTGCGCTGAAAATATTAGCCATATATGATATGTCAGTTTTGGGTATGTCTTGCTTAACAACAACAAGAAAGTATCTACCTTGCTTTAATTTCTTGGAAACAAGCTATTGGCTTGCTGACACTGCACTATAACTTTGTATCAAATACATATTCTTCAATAAAATTTTGAAGAACCAATTCAACCTACAAGTTTAGCTATTAGGTACTTGTCCAAGAATAGGTTTATCTCTAAGACATTACACACCCCTCACATGTAAAATTGTGTGGTCTTGAAGTACGGATGAAGCACAAGGTCCTTCTGACCTTGTGTTGAAATTTAATTTGATTAAGAGAAGGGAGGTGGCAAGGACTGAATTCTTGATCACTTGGTGAAAGAGGCTTCAATACCTTGTGAAGAACCACTTCAACCTAAAAGCTTAATTAGTTAGGCCCAGGTCCAAGAATTGTTTTCATCTCCAGAAATGTCATTTTCTTGGGGAATCATTAGGAAATTGATGTTTATGATTTCATCTTATAATTGCTATGACCTGTTTGACTATAACATTTTTGGAAATGTCGATTATAAAATTACCCTTTTTTTCCTCTTTTTCTTTATAGGTTCAAATGACGGTCCACACAGGTATTCTAGGCTAAATCTAGAAGAGCAAAAAAGTCAGGTGTGCCAAGAAACACAACTGAGTTGCTTTCCTATATAAATATGTACCTATATTGGGGTGTGCAGATTTACTATCAGTATTCTGACTGTATGTATTTTTATTTCACAGATGACTTTGTGGTCTATGGCAAAGTCTCCCCTTATGTATGGAGGGGATGTGCGGAAGCTTGATCAAACCACATATGGTCTTATCACAAATCCTACCGTGCTGGAGATAAACTCTTTTAGCTCAAATAATATGGAGGCATGTGAGCCATCTAACATTTTTTTGGGATTAATAGGTTTGTCAGATTAGGATCACATCACTTTTGCTGCATTGACAGTTTCCTTATATCACAAGCTTGAAGAACTTTGCAAGTGAAGACCATCATCTTTCTGGGAAGCGACGTGGGCAAACATCATTTACGCATTCATTAGGCCTCACTGGCTGTACTGAGTCAAAGGCAAGCGGTTGGTCTATTGAAAGTCTCAACCAAGATCTTGAAAGAATCTGTTGGAAAAGACGCTCAGGAAACAAGCATCAGGGACCTTTCTGCGTACACAAGAGAGCACTTCGCATGGCATCGTAATCATGTTTTATCTTTCTCTAATCTAAACTATATGTCTAAATTTGTTTTGATTATTTGTTCCGTTGTGAGCAACATAAATTGTTTTTTGGATGCTGATACAGAGATGGAGAGAGTATGTATCAAGAGGACTATCGAGGGAAACATCATTTAGTTGCAACCAACAGAATGCAATTTTGCTTGGATGCATCTCCAAAAAGAAAGTTGACATCGAAAGAGTTCAAGAGAGGTTCATTTTCTCCTTGCACAAGGGATGCAAATCAGGTATATCATAGTCTGTACATCATCTCCAAAAGTGGCATGCTGCTGTTCTTATTTATTGGGAAAATACTCCTGTATATGAGAGCCATTGAAGCATCTTGCAAGCAGTTGGCCAGTGTGTAATTTTGGTAGTTTGTCTCTAGGGTGAATATGGAAAAATAAGTCTGTGGTAAGCTTTGTCCAAGCATACCAATATGTCTATCTATATGTATATCACATGCCTTGGCCAATTTCTTGCATCCAATAACTTTTAAAATTTGTATTTTCTTGATATATGTGCATGCTATTGGAAGCTCATCTATCCAGTCTTAACAGATGTGGGAGTTGAACTCTAATGGAACTCTGGTAAATAGTTATTCCGGTCTGTGTGCAACAGTGGATTCTGTCAAAGGTGAAAATTTGCAATTAAGTACCTCTTTCTAGAATGACTCAGATAGTTTTGGAAGTTATCTTGTTTCTTCCCTTTGTTTATTATATATAATGCAAGTTGGCCATTTATGCAGCTATAGCCAATTCTGGTGGGATTCGCTCTTGGATTGCAACTGGAAGAAAAGGTCTGATGCTAACAAAAGCTTGAGATTTTTCTTTTCTTTTTCCCTTCAACTCCAAAGCAACCTAATTTAAAAAACTCATCACGAGCAACTAAGCACTGGAATAAGATATAATAGCCAATTTCTCAGAAAACAGAAATAGAGGACATTTTTCCTTCCTGGTTAATGCAATTTGCATGTTTATATCCTCACAGTCTCCTCCTCTGTCCCACCTAAAACTCCCAAGAAACTCTCTTCCATGGCATGCATGTGAACTTGGCGGGCTGGAGCCTGCAATAGGGAAGTGTGTTATCTGTAAAGTCATATCAACCAAATTTAGCCTATGCTTCCACATGTATTATGAATTTCAGAATCCTCTTGTATCACGTTGAGGTTGAATTAACATGTCACAACAATTATTTCCTTGGGGCTATATTTTTCTAACTCTTGCTTGTGCTTCTGTATTTAGGAGAAATCTATCTTGCTTTCTTCAATCTAGATGCAGTGAAGATGGTGATATCTGCGAAGACATCAGACCTGGCTAAAGTGCTTCCTGGCAGAAACTTCAATTCCTGCAAGTCCACAGAAGTCTGGAGTGGAAAAGAAATGGAAATAACGCAAGGGACAGTATCAGCGGCAGTGGAAAAACATGGATGTGCACTATTCATCCTGAATTGCAACTAGTTTGGCAAAATAGTAGCTTTCCACTGCAGAGGATTTCCCTCACGTCTTTCTTTCTATCCCATTTCAGAGAATTTCCCTCACGTCTTTCTTTCTATCCCATTTCAGAGGATTTCCCTCACGTCTTTCTTTCTATCCCACTTCCCCCATTTGAAGTGTACAAATTTGAATCTAAATGCAGTGTGAGCCGCATCATGTAAGACAAATCATGAAGTTAATAACATTTGTGTCAGTCAACCCATTTATTCGACCTTATGGAGCTTCGTTTTATTTCATGGGTGGGCAATATCATTAAAAATTGTTCTGTCTATTACTTTCTAATGCAGTACCCTTGTGCTGAGATTGTATTCTCCAGTCTCCACCCCTTAATTCTTTAATGTCATTGGTGCTTCGAAATATCAAATCCTTGGTCATGTAACTTGCATTAAGTACTAATTATTGTGCCTTGTGCTCGTGTGTGTGTGTGTTTGTGTTCGAGGGGGAAGCAGAAAAGTTGATGCTCGTCAAAAGTCAAAATAACGGTAGGATCAACATTGTCATGCATGAACGCGAGGATAGGAACATGTGATTAAATTGCTGTACCAGCTGCCTATGATTATCTATTTAATATAAAGTCGTGGTCAGATAAGCACGCACTAGATGGTGGTATACTGGTATTAAAACTATTAGTCAACTTTTCAACAGAAGCGCAAAGAATGATTCGTGGAGTTGTAATGTTTGTAAATAGAACGGCTGCGTTGGCTCATAGTGCTCCACGATCTACAAGATGACACAACATTGCATTATCATCAGTACTCGCGAATCACAACTAGAATCATGAAGAAGATTACCAAAACTGGGTATCAAAACGAAAAGCTTTTTTTCTCAGAAGCTTTATCAGTCTATTATACTGGATACTCAGAATCACTATGCCACTCCAAAAAAGAGGGAAAAAAAGATATCATATCACTTGCTGTTCAGTGTTGTCCATTTGTCCCTTGCGACCAAACAGAACACTAGAAGACGATTGGATTGAGACATTCACACATTCACCCTCTCTTGCAGTGATCAATTAAGTAACTCTCAGCTAATGATCATATTGCATAATGCGCTTTGCCTCACAAGACATAAACTCATATCTACGAATTTTCCTAATTGAAACATA
Source organism: Cercis canadensis (assembly GCA_003255065.1). NCBI lineage: Eukaryota > Viridiplantae > Streptophyta > Magnoliopsida > Fabales > Fabaceae > Cercis > Cercis canadensis. The sequence continues at coordinate 517,841 of QAOA01005205.1, forward strand.
CCATCTGGCCAAACAGAACAGCAACCCTACTAAATTAGAGGGATTAAAAACATAGTTTAAGTTTTCCACATAAACTATACAGAAAGGCAATATCCAATATATTCATTTGCATAAACATTTTCGCGTAGGATGAAAAGTAACGAAAGAATTGGGATCAAAGACTTCAATAATGCAAAAGCGAATCTTAATTTTACCACTACCATTGTGTTCAAACAATTTCTGCAAATGCCGTTGTTTTCCTTTTTTATATATGAAATTGGTGATGTAATTGTGTAAATTGCATCACCATGAAGGTCTATTTGGCAATTGCGTTGCCTTCATGGTAATGCAATTTACACAATTGTGTCATCTAAACATGCCCCGTTAGAGATTTCTATCAGGACGTGATGCAATTGTGTAAATTGCATCACCATTAAGGTGATGCTATTTGGCAATTGCGTTGCTTTCATAGTAACGCAATTTACACAATTGCGTTATCTAAACCTGCCCCGTTAGAGATTTCTGTCAAGACGTTATGCAATTATGTAAATTGTTTTATCATAAAGAAGACGTAATTGTGTAAATTGCGTCATCAGTTTCACACTGAAAAAAGAAAACAACGATATCGATAGAAATTATTTACAAACTACGGTAATTGTGGAATTAATATCAATGTTTGTTATCCAAGTCTTTTGATCCCAAGAATTGTTTTATATCTAAATCAAGTTTTGTCTATTATTTGTTCTCGAGCATATTATTCCAAAGTTGCCCCAGTCAACCGCAGCTGATGAAAAAGTTGAATCCAATTTGGAAGTAGCCAAAACAATAACTTCATCCTCCTTCTTTTGATTCTTGTAAGTGTCGTCTTCATGTTTAACACTTTGGCCAAATAATAAAAAAATGCATCATTCTTGTTGACTTTATGTTAGTTTCCTTTCTTAGGTTTTCAAGTCCAACAAGAAAGTGTACAAGAATCAAACTTCCATAATATTGTATATCCTCTTTGTCTTTTTGGGGGAAAAAAAACAAAGACAATAATAGGTTACTTTTCTCCTTGTAGAAACCCCTCCTTATTCGAAATTAATTTCCATTAACAAAGTAATTTCATTAGGATACGAGACAAGTAAGTTTAGCATGCTGCTAGCTTTTGCAACGTGAAACCAATCTGATCTCTTTTTTCACTCAACTTTCAATTGCGAAAATAGCTATGTAGCACGGGTATTAATATGAGTTTCATACTTGGTACGGAACAAAACGCTAATACAATTATTTAAAAAAAATAAAGTATGAGTATTCCAAGTCATATATATAAGATGTGTATTATAAACTTGACCATAAATTAATGTGTTTCTAAAAAGATATTATAAAAATTTATTTGTGAATAAATTAAATTCTAAAAGTTTAATATATTCCAAAGAGTGATCTCACTCAAATAGAAATACAAGTCCTACCTATGTTATTTTTTGGCAAATTTTTATATTTTATAAAAAATTATGTGTCTTAACACATAATATTAACTTAATTTTATAAAATTTTTATAATGACACTAAAATTATATTATAACTCTTATTAAATCTCGTATGTAAACGGGAATGTAACATAAAAAAAAATTTAAATAAAAAATTATAATATAGTAATCACTTTTTTTTTTTTTGAAAAGTTAGTGCTTGAAATTCATTATTTTAATTTTCGCGGGTTGCGGCTGGTGTGGTCAGAACCGGAATAGGGCCTGGGCTCGGTACGAATTTCATAAGTCTGTTTAAATTTTATCTCTCTTTTGACAAACGCTAGTAGGGAGACTCATAAACGCATGCGCAGAAAAATGAAGGGTACTGTCTTCACCGATCTCCGCTTTATTTGCTCAACTCAGGGATCTAAACTCGCTTTTTCCCTTTTTGTCTCCCTCACATATCTTCCTCTTCCTCAGTCTCTGTTTTACTACTTTCTCTGACTCTTCATTTTTCTACCATTTTCTATCCCAGTTCCTATCTAAATGTTGAACATGCTCTCTGCAATCTCATTAACCATTCCTGCTTCTTCGAATACCTCTAGTCTCATAAACTTTTCAAAAGATTATACCTTTCAATATTCTAAACACATGAGATTAAAACTCTGGAATAAGAAGGGAAGAAAATACTGGTTTCAATCTGGGAAATGCTTCCGTAGCTCTCCTTCTGATATCAACTCGATTCCCAAATTGAATGCTCAAAGCCCTAGCTTTTATAATTCCTGCTTAACGGCGACTGCGTTTCCGTTTGAGGTAGGGACTTGTTCGGTGGTAGTCGCCGACAAGCTTCACCTGCTTGTTTCGGAATTTAAGTCTCTTTCGGATCCCATCGACCGAGTGAAAAGGCTATTGCATTACGCGGCGCTTCTGCCTCCATTAGAGGACTCAGCTCGCGTGCCGGAGAACCGAGTCAAGGGGTGTGCAACTCAGGTGTGGTTGGTTGCAGAGATGGACGAGTGTGGGAGAATGAGATTCAAAGCTGATAGCGATTCGGAGATATCCAAAGGATTCTGTTCGTGCTTGATTTGGATGTTGGATGGTGCAGAGCCAGGGGAGGTGCTGATGGTGGAGAGGGAGGATTTGGCAGACTTGAACGTGGGGTTGCATGGTAAGGCGCAGTCCAGAGTGAATACATGGCATAATGTGTTGTTTAGCATGAAGAAGGCTACTAAGGCTTTGGTTTTGGAGATGGAGGAGAAGCCCCCTCTCGATGCTTTTCCTTCTCTAATTGTCACAGCTGATGATATTAGCGCAAAAGAAAATTTTTCTGGCCTACGGGTAAGCCATCACTTCGCTTGCTCTCTGCTTTCAAATTTCTTCTTCACGTCAAATAAATGTTGTGTGTTTTGTTTGGGGGGAGTTAGTGCAATACTCTTGGTGATCCATAAAACGACGAAATAATTCCATACTATACATGTTTTTAGAAGTTAGCAAGTTTTTCTATATAGATGTCAAATAAGCTTCACATGGTAACATTTTTCTGAGCACATCATGTGTTACCCTTGTCTTAAATTCATGGATTGGATTAAATTGTAGAACTAACTAATGAGTTTGTCAGTATGATAAAGGACAAGAAAATAGTTGTTTTCTATTCTGATTGAAATTCTGAAGTGCAAAGTGTTCTCATCACAGCTCAGAAGCTTTTGCCTTATACTTATATGGTCAATTGGTTATACAGATTCAGAGGTGAAGATGGCAGATGGAGGATGCAAATTTCTCATGATAATTAGCTCTGATTCTATGCTATTATGTGTGCATGTGGACCTTGCTCTCAGGCTACCTGTCTTGAGGTAATCCCTTCATCTTTTTTTTTTTTATGTTTTCTTTCTTTCACCATTGTCCCTTTTATTGCATGTTATAAAGTCTTTTATGGTATCCTTATCAAGAAGTTTCTGTATCGTGGTAACCTTCATGATTTTACTGCAGATATCCATTTTATTCTTGGTTCAGCGTTAAATTGGTCATATTACAAGTTGGAAATGCCACAAGTCCACATGTTAAACACATTGGTGAGTACTAGTCTAATGAGCTGAGAGCCCTCTGAACCTCCTTGCTGTCTGTTCTTTCAAAGTATCTGCACTTTGACAAACTTGGCACTGCTGCTACTGTTTTTCTGTATTCTTTGAAGGTTTTTGTAAACTTTTTGCAGCATGTGCTATTGTTTGAAAAATATTTTATTTTTCTACACCTGTACCCTAGAGGGTTGGATTTGTTTCTGAACAAGAAAATGAAGTGTTTGTGAGAGAGAGGAAGAAAGATAAGTTCATATCTGCTTGTTTCAGTGCATGGATTAGAGACTCTGGATGTGGCCATAAGTTTCTGGTCCAGTTTAGAATTATAACTATGTTATTAGCCTGATAATTTTAAAGGTCTTCTAATACTAATATTTATTTTTTAATCCTTTTAACTGAGGATTCTTCAATTACCTCTGTAATATTACTGCATAGACTGCCTAAACCTTGGCAATTGACGTAAATGCATACTTATATCACAAAGAATTCACTGCCTGCCCGAGGTTGCCTCTTTTAATGAAAGGAAAAGGAACTGATTTTCAGGGAATTGGATTGAGTATCATGCAAGTGACCATTGGAAACTGAGAAACTCTGGTGTGTAGTACTTGAGTAGAACAGCTGTGCACATTGATGTTTTTATTTGGATAATCTGTAGAAATATCGTTTGGACATTCGCATATTTAATTGCATAAATGTTTGGCCGTGCATGGATTATGATAGTCATTAAATCCTCTTGAACTACTTGTGTCAAGTTGTAGGCATGGTTGATGATGAGTCAGACATGGAATGGTATCTGCATATTCTTTCTACACACCTGAGTTCTTCTCATGTCGGAATCTGATTATTTTTCATCTATTTATGTATTCATTGCTGACAATGGCCTTGTCATGCCACCAATACACGAAAAGCTATTCAGGTTTTACCATGGGCTACCTAGGACTTTATGTCTTTATCAGCCTTTGCCCTTAGATTTTGTAAATTGCTTTTCCTGTCCATTCACTCCCACGTTCGGACACAATGCGGGGAACAAATATTAATATCGATAATATCTTTTTAATGGAATTGAAATTTGGTATAGTTAATGACTCAGTGAGTTAAAAGTAGCCAAAGCCTCTGTTTGATGATTTATCATGAAGCCGAAAGGGTAGAAATCCTTTTGTAAATTGCCTCTGCTGCCAGTGAAAAGTTACCGTATAAACTTATACAAAAAAGTAGCAAAATCCTGTGTTTGATGATTTACCATGTAGTGAAAAGGGTAGAGTGTTTGCAAATAATATTTTATATGCAATGATAGTATGATTTACATTGCTGAAATTTTGTGCTACGATTATTGTGTTATTGCCAATATGAACTTTCAACCCCCTTTTTTACACTCACATAGCTCCTTTTTTTTTTTTTTGTTTTAACTTTTGTAAGAATCTGTTGAGAATCCATCCTCACAAAGAAAGCAGATGGGGGTTTCTAATACTTCATCATTCACCTATCATTCAAATTCCAACCAAATTGCTGCTCTGCTTAACTGCACCTCTTGTAATCATTAAATTAATGTAACTATCATGATTTATGCCAATAACCACGAACGAACACCAAATGTGACCTTTTTATTGATGTGACTTGTTTACTATCCCTTTCTATCATAACCACTCAAGGGCAAGCAACTCCAAGGAAGTTAGGAACCCATAATTGGTTATTTTAATAAACCGAAATATATATCAAGATAGCTCACCTACAACTAGAAGCAGCTGCATTCATTTCATTTAGAACTCTCTATTACGGCTAATCAGCCAAAAAAAAAAAAAAAACTCTATTACTGCTATTATCATATTGCCATTCTGAAAATCAGCTTCTTCTCGTTCTTATTTTAGAAAGGGATTAGCCAATAGAAAGTAGAGGTTGGAATTTTGGGGATATTAGCACAAAAAACGACACATTATTATCATTATTGGTAAGGACTTGTTTGGTCGGTGGTGGGATCTTGCCTGTTAAGCATTACATCACAATTCCTCGACAGCATCTTTGCAACCAATCCCAAGGTAGATAGATACTCTTATTCAGAGAGAAAATCTTTAGTTAGGTGAGTAATAGCCCAATGGCAAATCATGAATTACGGTCTTCTATACTAAATTACTAATCATTTCTTAATTAAGGGGATTTTACTATGCAAGGATGTCCCTGACGTGATAACACCGAAAACATTTATAGCATGGTTGGCAAGATATCCTTCTGGTTTAGCTTTGTTAGGAGAAGGGAGAGGAACCTCACTTGCAATGAATAAAGCCAAAACAATTAAAATAAAATAAGGTTTAAATGTACTGCAAATCCTTATAACTTGGATGAATTTTGAATTAAGTCCTTATAATTTTATTTTATTTTTTTCCTCTTTTGGGGTCTTTATAATTTGAACCTTTTTTAATTGGGTTCCTGTCGTCAGCCCCAGTTATAACTTTATCAATTTAGTACTCACATGACAAATAGCTTACTTATGTTGTAATAAAAGAAGTTGATGTGGTGTCAAAATAACACAAAAATTGTGTTCTATTTGTCGCTCATCACCCTAATTTTCATCAATTTGAAAAAAAATGAGCTACATGTCTTGCATATGCGTTTGATAGGTGACAATTTGTATACCACTTTAGCGTCACATAAGCTTCATCTCTTGCCACATGGAGAAGCCATTTGCCATGTCAATACTAAACTGATAGAGTTATAACTCGGAGTGATGGTAGGGACTCAATAAAAAAAAATTAAACTATAAGGACCTCAAGAGAAAAAAAATAAAAAATTATAGGGACCTGATTCAAAATTCGTCTAAACTATAAGGACCTACAGTACATTTAAATCTAAAAATAAAATAATTGAAGCCTTTTAGCACAACGTGTACTTGTAGGGGATTCTTCAACTCCATTTAAATTCAATCAATAGATCACTTCTTCCAAGTAGGTCCATTAATTCTATGGTTAAAGATGTTTGATTTTTTTTTACGGGATACGCCACATGACATGTGGCATATCTAGTGGGCCTTATTTACTGATATTTATTTATTTTTAAATAAAAAATTATAATATTACGATAAATAATTTTAAAATTATGATAATAAAATAAATAAATTATCAACATATAATATTTAATTCAAAAAATAATTTTCTGAAGTATGTCATTATTCATATTTTTTTTTGTTACAAGTCTTTCATTCGTTAGACATATGTTTATATACTCAGAGCTTGTAATTAAGTTGCTTACTCATTAGCACAGTGGGCAACACGATTTTTTCAATACTCTTAAGGTCATATACAAAAAAAAAAAAAAAAANAAAAAAAATTAAAAAAAAAAAAAAAAAAAAAAAAATAGTTTTGAGAGGACAAGTTTGTATATGTTGAGTTAAAGACAATGGAAGTAAGAGAAATGAAAATACATAATGTGTAATATGCATTTATTTATTACTTTTTATTTCACTTGCCATGTTTTATTTCCTCCAAGCTGCCTTAAATATGACCCATTTTGATTGCTTTAAATAAAAATAATAATTCATGAGGAAAAAAATTTGACCATTTACGAATGAAAATTTATGTGAAAATATTACTCAATAACTAAAGAAAGTAAAGACACATATCAAAATCATTTGCAGAGAGTTGGTAAAGTTATAAACACATTCTCAAGTATGGATAATGGGAGAAGGTTAAAAAGAATAGAAGCAAAACTATAAAAGTAAAAAAGTTCTTTGAGAACTAAAAATAAAATTCTTTTCACAAATATAATAATGAATGTGATTTATTGTTTTGGATTTTTTTTAATTAAAAATTTAGTCTTCTATATACAACTAATTGAGATTTTTTTTTTTTTTTGCGAGTGTGATTATTTAAAGTCAATGTACTCGCTCTCTCATTCACTTTTATTTTATTTTATCTGTCTATGTATTACAAGATTGTTAAACTAGTGCCTACTAATTTTGTAGCATATATATATATATATATATATATATATATATATATATATATATATATATATATATTTGCAAATTAAAATTTATCGTGTCATATCTATTTCCACAATAATAAATTAATAAATTTCAAGAACTATTTTGCTTTGCTTGGCTGGAGTTTAGACATTCCTTACTTTAGAAAGAAAAAAGAAAGCTTTTAGAAGCAAATAAAAGGAAAGAGGACAAATTTTTTTAAATATAGTAGTATTCCCTACAGAAAAACTAAAAAAACGCGAGGACCGTTAAAAAAAAAGAACAAAAAGGGGTAGAAAAATTGAAGATAACATCTCAACCGTTGAAACATTAAAAAGTCAAAAAGAAGTAAATTAAGGAAAGGTGGGTCACACAAGGAAGTTGTGGCCCCAATTCAATTTTCCCGGCTGTGAGGAGCCCCAAACCTGTTTGATTGAACCGTGTTGGTTAATCTCCGCCATCCGCGCGTGAGCTAAGATCCCAACCCGGTTCTCCTGAGAGTTGATGGTCTATCTCAATTCTCAAATAGAGACACTAATGTTCCATTTTCTAATTTTCCTGGCTCATTTCGCGACCAACTTCCGTAAGCGCTTTCTCCCTCGCAACTGTAACCTCTCTTTCTCTTCGAATGTTCTTGGAGCTCCGGCTCCATTAGCGGAGCCCCAGCTCAAATAAGAACCTATAATAACTTACCATTTAGATCTTTCATTTCTCTATTCTCTACGCTTTCAGTTTCAGATCCTGAACTCAACAAATGTCGAAACCCTGGGGTGGCATCGGAGCTTGGGCCGCAGAGGCCGAGCGCGCTGAAGCTGAGGAGCGCGAGGAGGCGGCGGCTGCGGCCGCCTCTACCGAATCCCAGAGCTTCCCTAGTCTGAAGGAAGCTGTGAGCACCAAGCCCAAGAAGAAGAAAATGCCGCTTTCGGAATTTACAAAGGCAAGTTATTCCGCCCCCGGCGTTGGTGGCCGCGCGTCAGATAATCAAGGCTTGACGCCGGACGAGATGCTCAGGCTCCCAACGGGACCCAAAGAGCGTTCTGCGGAGGAAATGCAGAATAATCGACTGGGGGGTGGGTTCTCCTCGTACGGACGGTCAGGTCCGTCACTAGGTCGTATGCGAGACCGTGACGACAATGATGGTTCCTGGGGTGAAAGAAGAAGATCGTATGGTGGATTTGATGAAGAACGTAGGGGTCCCGCTTCTAGGGTTTCAGACTTTGATCAGCCTTCCAGGGCAGACGAGGTTGATAATTGGGCTTCGGTTAAAAAGGCTCTTCCGTCCATCGATTCAGGTCGGCCAAATCGATATGGGTCTCTCGGTGGTGGCTCTAGGGCCGACGATGTGGATAACTGGGCAGTTGGTAAAAAGCCTCTACCTGCTAGATCTTCCACATTTGGTTCTGGGTTTCGCGATTCGGGTAGGGAGCCTGACCGTTGGACAAGGGGAACACTGCCGCGTGATAGCGAGCGGGAGCGACCTAGATTGACATTGGATCCACCAAAAGGCGATGCGGGGGATCCACCAAAAGGCGATGCGGGTGTGAATGAACCGGTCAAGACAAATAAGCCGAACCCATTTGGTGCGGCAAGACCCCGGGAGGAAGTTTTGGCGGAGAAGGGATTAGATTGGAAGAAGCTGGACTCAGAAATTGATGCTAAGAAAACGAGTAGACCAACAAGTGCGCACTCCAGCAGGCCTTCCAGTGCCCAATCCAGTCGTTCTGAGGGTCCAGGGTTACAGGGCGTAGAAACTCTGGCAAAACCAAGACCAAAGGTGAATCCATTTGGGGATGCCAAACCTAGAGAAGTTTTGCTGGAGGAGCGAGGAAAGGATTGGCGGAAAATTGATCTTGAATTGGAGCATCGTGCTATTGACAGGTCCGTACTGCATTCTGTTTTTATATGTATTTGTTGGTAATAGTCATGCTTAATCAGCATTCCATTAGCTGTATGATTTCTTGTGATGCTTGTGTTGATTTTATCATTATGTTTCCATTAGAGGTTAGATAATGGTTTGATCGTAAGCAAGTTGGTGGCGTGTTTACCTGTCTATCATCAACTGGTGTGATCTCTTTAATGCTGAATATACCGGCAACTTGTACTTTGAGTGTCCGGGCCTTTATCTGGTGGATCTGGTTATGCTTATTATCATGGCGTTGGTAGTTAACTGATTGCCGAATTCCATCTTCAAAAGAAAAACTTACTATCGAAAGTCTCCTTCATTGCAACTTATCTTAGTATGGTGGATCAATTGATTTGACAATTGAAAAAAAGAAAAGAAAGGAGAAGTCCTCTCTTGAGAATTAGGCAAGGAGAGTGTTAGTGGGCTTTCTTTGGATGTTTTCTCTGTCTTCTTCATGTCTCATATTTGGTTTCTTGAGTGCAATAGTTGCTCAAGACGGTAGCTTGTTCATTGTTTTACTTAGTGTGGCAGTTTCTGTTCGAGGAGTCTTTCTTATTAATCTAAATTCAACAAAGTTGGGTTTGTACATGTAACTAATCGAAGGGATTCATTGTTGTTAAGTCCATATATGCTTTAAGAGGGAAGTCTGGTATTTATTTCCTTTTACTGCACTTGCGGTCAAAAATTTGTCTGGAAATTTCCCTGTTATAGTTAGCATTCAAGGTTTTTTTAAGGTGAAACATATTAATACAGTAATACTCTATTTTTCCAGAGTACCGGGTATATATATGTGGTTAGGGTGTATGGACAATAGTGTAAAACTTGATAATTTTATGTAACAAATAATTTTTTTCACGGAGTGATGTACTGATGTTACCTATTCGACCATTAGCACCTGCCTACTTTGGCATTCCTAGGCAATTTTAGGAAGAGGCAATACTTTGTTGCTTCTGCCTATAATCAATTCTGGGGAGCCCATCACTCTTCCAAACACACCAATATTATGTTGATTTTGCAGCTTCCAGAATTTCATATAAATTGGAAATCAACTATCATTTTATCAAATAGTTGGGGTTTTGAATTGTGCATAAATCTTAGTAATGTTTTTTGGTACATGATACAAAGATTTGAATCTAGGACCTCACTAGCAGACTACCCAAACTTCTCACCACTAGATCACACCTAGTGGCTTATAAATCTTAATAATGTTGAGGGAATACAAGTAGTTTCCATTTATGAATTTTATCAGTATGATCTAATTGGTTAGAGCTTCCAATTTAATGACAGGTTTTGTGGAAGTGCACACTACAAAAAGTTATATTGAAGGTGTATAGATGATTTAGTTTTACTTTTACCCTAGTGTAAATTCTATATTCAATCTTCTCTGTTTTTCAATTAAATCAAACTCTGAATGTGGAAGAAAGAGGTAAAACCATGCAGTAGTGTTGAAACCAAAATGGAATTTAAAGTCAGAAGTATTTTAAGGACAAACTTTAGCATCTATATTTTAAACTCTGAATGTGGAAGAAAGAGGTAAAACCTTGCAGTAGTGTTGAAAACAAATGGGAATTTAAAGTCAGAAAAATTTAAAGACAAATTTTAGCATCTAGAGTTTTTAGCCTTTTATGTTATTGTTAGGTTATCTAGAAACAAATGTATGGAGTCCAAGTGTAGTTAGGTCATATGGAGGAATTAGGACTTCAGATGAGATGGATAGGCAAGAGGAGAAATGAGTATGTCATATCCCTTGGGCCAATAATCAAAATGTCAATGAAGTTGATGCGAAGAAATTCATATTCCAGAGTATCCTTAGGGATAAATAGTTCCAATATTCTTAAATGGTTAGGGATACTGGGATATTAAGAGACTGCTTGTCTAAAAATTGGAAGCTCAGCCATGAGAATTTTGGATGAATATGAGGTAATGGAAGGAGCAACAGGATAACAAATGAACAAAATCACTCACAGTAGGGATAGCTTCAGCTGAAGATGAGAGATTTAATCAGAGAAGTAGGTATCTTGGTATGAAAGAGTGAAAATATTCAAGCAGGATCATCAAACAAACTAAGGGGTTAGTCAAGAGATACAATATTTGATGAGGAAGATTCAGTTGAGATTTTCAATTTAAACAGGTTTGACTGGTGAAAAGCAATTCGTCTGGAGGATTGCAGATAGTTTCTACCAAGAATCTGTGTCGTTGACTCTAAATAGTTTGGCATTAATCAAAGACTTGCCGTCATACATGTAATATTTTCCTTGTTGCTGACTTTTTATATGCATTGAAATGACTATCATTTTCCACTGTGCTTATGCAAAAGATTGCACAACAGTTCAGTTTAACAAATCTCATGCTTTATTTACAACTTTGTTGATTTTTTGCACATGCATATGTTTTCTTCTTGATTTTGGAAAGAAGTAACATTTCAGGGCAGAAACTGAGGAGGAAAAGTTGTTGAAAGAAGAAATAGATAATTTGAAGAAGGAACTTGAGAAAGAGTCTACTATAAATTCAAACAAGGAATCTGTGGAAGAGGCTGGTGCAGACGAAACCAGTTTACGGTCCTCGTTACTTCAGAAAGAAAGGGAACTGGAAATTCTTATCCGTGATTTGGATGACAAAGTTCGCTTTGGACAGAAAGCGGTTGAAAGACCAGGTTCTGGAGCAGGAAGGACTGGTGGTTTTCCAGACAGGCCACCTTCTCAATCTGGCTCATTTGAGGATTCTAGAAGTGTGGAGTTTACAGACAGACCTCGATCCCGTGGCACAGGAGATGTATGGATGCGGCCTAGTGATGATAGAAGACCATTTCAAGGTGGCAGGGACAGAGGGTTTCTGAGTAGCAGAGACTCGGATAGGTGAGGATTAAAAGTTGCATTCTTCTTTCCTTTCCTTCTGTTTCCATTCCTGGTGAGAATACTGTTTTTTTAACCTGCAATGTATTACTTGAAGATAAAGGAACTCTCTTGGCCCCTTTTTATTTGGTGTTTATTTTTTTCGGGCCCTGTGTGCGGGGGTGGGGGTGCGCTTGCAATTATGCTGAAGGCATTTTCTTGGCAAAAGTTTGCAACCAGTATATTGTAGTCCATAGGCCTAATGAACCTTCTGTGGTTGTGTTGAATTGTCATTTCTGTAGTGTAGAGATGTACTTTCTTGGGATGGTAGTAGAGATATCCTTTCTGATTTGTGGCTACTGCTTGATGACTTTATATAAATGTGAAGAGATCATGGCATTGGTGTGGAAAGAGTTTGCAAAGAATAGGTTATTGAGACTAAAGTTGACAGTGGCTTTAATTGAATTTTGTTTTCATCTTTTTCCCTTAAATTCTCTAGATAAATAGTTTGTAGCTTCTATAGATGTGCTTTTTGGGCTACAGAAGTTGTGTTTGAGAATGCTGATAATGTTATTGTCTTTACAGGTCAAGAGAAAGATGGTGAACAGCGGTTTGTATGGATTGAGTTATCTTCAACTTTTGACGACCAGAATCTAATACTATTTTGTCTTGTCTTTTCTAATCGTTTTGTTCATTATGCTCCGGGAATTGGAGCAAGAATTATTGAGTACTGACTCCAGAACTTTTTCCTTGTCTATTATTACAGCTTCAAAACAATGTAAAATTGTTTATCCCCCTTAGCTCTGGTAATTTTTTGGGTGTCTGGTTGAAGGCAGAGCCTGTAATTTTATTAGGACTAAATTTTTATTGAAGACTATGGTAGTTCATGTGAATTGTTTCAAGTTTACTCTGTTTTCATTGCGCATATGTACATACCTGTCAGTTTGATGTTTTGACATTGTTAATCCGGTGTTGATTTTCTTTGCCTGTGAAGCACTTGATGGTGGATATTTTCGGTCCTATGAACTTTCTTTACAGTGCTCTTCTGGTAGTGCTTTAAAACTACCATAAAATGGACTATAATAACTGCTAATATCACCCATATCTTAGAAAAACAAATCACAAAACCCATATAATGGTCTGTGGTGTTGCTCTCAAACTCAACGATGGGTGGCAAATGGGAGTTTCAATTTCATGGTGTGCCTCATAGCCTTTTCCAAAGTTACATGGTACCCTTTCAGCAAGCCAAAAATGGTTATTGGCGATGAAGCAAAAATAAACGACTCCACTGGGGATCGAACCCAGAATCTCTGGTTCCGTAGACCAGCGCCTTATCCATTGGGCCATGGAGTCTACCTATGGTGTGATTCTCAGATAGTAAAAGATTAATTACATTAAGAAGGTTACTGTCCATTAGATTCCTTCTCATTCTAATTGTTTGATGATCTTTCGTTCCCAGCAAAAGACGATTTAACAGCCTTCACTAATATTCTTTCTCTCTGTCTGTGTATGTGTGATGGAGGCACGGAAATTGAGAGAAATAGTGTGGGTGGTGATTTCAACGACACTAGTAGTGGTACTAGGAGTGGCAAATGCGGGAATTTGGGGAAGTGCGAGAGCATGTAGTTTTCCGGCCATATTCAACTTTGGTGACTCAAATTCCGACACCGGAGGCATGTCAGCGGCATTCGGACAAGCCCCTCCCCCCAATGGGCTCACATTTTTTCACGCCCCTGCTGGACGCTATTCTGATGGTCGTCTCATAATTGATTTCCTAGGTAATCTTTTCTATTATTATTCCCTTCTTTTTCTTCTTAAAAGAAAGAAGTCTCCATTATTGGGATTTTCTTGGATTAGATTAGATATGGCATTCAGCACTGATTCCTACTCCCTTGCACTCACACACCCAAATGCCTACCTATGTAGAAGGGGAAGTTAAGACACAGAATGTTGCACACCCTACCATTAGAAACTCATCCTTAATTATTAGAAGTAGAACCCAGCACAGAAATGCGTTTTCTTTTCATCATCTTCTTCTACTTCCTCAGTTCCTCTGCCCTCCCCTTAATCATGTTACAAAGATTTTAGCCGTACATTTTATTAAAGCTCATCTTTGTGCGTTAATAGTTTAGATGAGATTTGGATTCAGTCATGTGACTTGAGTCAAGTTATTTAAATATGAGTCGTACATTCTATTAAAGTTTATCTCAATTATTAAATGTTAATGTGTTTTAATGATTTAGATGAGCTTTAATAAAATGTATGACTCAGATCTGAGTAACATGACTCAAGTCACATGACTAGATTCGGGGTCCGTTCAGATGAGCTTTAATGAAATGTACGGCTCAAATATTTGTAACATGACTCATATCACATGATCGGATCCAGATTCCCTTTTCTCCTTTTTGGGTTGTTCTAAGTATTTGCGGCTACCCATTTTTTACCCAATATTAAACAATGGCACAACGGCCAGGTCTACAATACCCATGCCATGTGAAGGGTATAAGTGCAAATTACACTTATCAGCCATTTAATCATAATGTAGTAATTTAATAAAAAAACTTGGTCTTTCAATTTTTTCTATAATAACATAAAAGCCTAATTTTTTTATTAATTTATAATTTAACCTCAATTTGTTAAGAAATATAGCAATATGTCTTCAATATTTTTATAAAATTATGTATTGACCTTAGCATTTATAATAATATTTATAAATAACTAAGTTTTCAATAAGAAAATTGCTTGTTCTCACTGTTTTACATCGAGCTTTATGTATAAATTAAGTATAAATAATGCTCTTATTTATCTTATGAAATTTACATTCAAATTAAGAATAAATCTTTAGTGTCATTTAACAATTTGTAGCAAGACAAACTTAACAGTTGCACAAACATCCATAGCCAATGGCGTTGTTTGACAACCCAAGTCCCCAGCTCCTCTCCACCACCTTCAACAACCCAATGGCAAATGGAGGGAGGGCAAGTGCAGAAAGAGGCAGAGTATCTTTTGGTAGTAGGTTGGGGTAATTAGTTAATTAACATAAAATATTGAGGTGAGTTTTTTATTTTAAAAAGTTTTAAGATAAAATTTTAATTTTAGAAAACTTATTATAATAAGTCATTTAAATAGATGTGTAACACGTGGCTGAATCCTAACCTTTCTTTATGCTTTGCACCAATACCCATAAGATAGGATGGGTATTGTAGACCTGGTCTTAAACAATTTGGTTTATGCTCATGTTTCTCAATTCAAGACAAAAGGAAACCGTAAGAAATGATATATGTTCCTGCAGGGTCACATGTGAGAATAGAATCTATAACAAAACAAATTTGGCCACCATCACATGTGAGTTGAGTTGTTTTTACCAGACCTTAAAATTGATTAAACTCTACAAGTTGTATTATATGTCGTTGGTTTTACATGTTCTCATACTGATAGCATTAGCATGTATTGCAACTGCAACTGCAACAGCAAAAAGCTTGGGGTTACCTTATCTGAGTGCTTACTTGGACTCTATGGGTTCAAACTTCAGTCATGGAGCCAATTTCGCAACAGCTGGGGCAACCATCAGACCCCAGAACACAACCATGTCTCAGAGCGGATATAGTCCCATCTCCTTAGATGTCCAGTCTCTTCAATTCTCTGATTTCCACACAAGGTCCCAACTCATTCGCAAACAAGGTAAAACAAAACCCCCATTCATTGGAATTGGATTAATTGAAATGGGAACTACAAGTAATTAAGTATAATAATCTAATCAGGTATTTGTAAATTGTACATACACTTTCAGGAGAGCTGTTTGAGAAATTGTTGCCCAAGCACCACTATTTTTCTCGAGCTCTCTACACCATTGACATTGGCCAAAACGATCTCACTGCTGGTTACAAACTCAACTTGACCACCCAACAAGTTAAGGCATATGTTCCTGATCTAATGGCCCAATTCTCCAATGTCATTAAGGTACACTACACACTACACACTACACACTACATTTGAATTGATGAAAGATGATGAAATCTTGTTAATTAGATTATGATTTATGCATTGTAGAATGTGTATGAGAAAGGGGGAAGGTCCTTTTGGATACATAACACAGGCCCAGTTGGCTGCCTACCATACATACTGGATCGATATCCCATTACTGCGGCCCAAATAGATAAATATGGGTGTGCCACTCCTTTCAACGACGTATCTCAATATTTTAACACTAAAATGAAGGAAGCTGTTGCCCAACTCAGGGAACATCTCCCTGAAGCTGCATTCACCTATGTTGATGTCTACACAGTCAAGTACACTCTCATCACCCAAGCTCAAAAATACGGTAATTTTTGGTTGAGTAATTGAGTATTATAATAATGAGTGTGTGTGACTGTGAATGATTAACTGATGATGAATTTGTCATGTCACTTGGAATTGGAAGGTTTTAAGCATGCGCTTATGGCATGCTGTGGACATGGTGGCAAGTTTAACTTCAATAACTCTGCCAGATGTGGAGCAACTAAGACTGTGAATGGCAAAAAGATAGTGATCGCCAACTCCTGCAAAGATCCAACGCTTCGGATTAATTGGGATGGGATCCATTTCACAGACGCCGCTAATAACTGGATATTCCAACAAATCGCCAACAGCTCCTTTTCAGATCCACCCTTGCCATTGAACATGGCTTGTCATGCTCATACTCACACCACCTCCTCCGTGGACCATCACCACTAATCCATTTCAAACTTGTCAAAAGTAGGACATAACTTTTTCTTTGTGTTCTTACCAGAAAAAAAAAAAAAAAACTCTTATTTTTGGCTGTTGCTCTCAGGAACAACCTTTTCCCTAAGCCCCCACTCCCCTAGCTAGCCCAACTCTGCAACTCATGCATGTGTTTTGTTCAGTGGTGCCATACGTACATATCATACCAACACCACCTCTTTTTCTTTTTTCCAAGATTAGGCTAACGGCAAAACCGTAAGACCCAAACTAAAAAGGTAACCACAAAGAAACCATTGTTATAACGGTTACATATTCACGGTAGGTAACTCAATATCAGTTTATCATAGCATCAAATTCATACTCGTGCTGTTTCACACGTTAAGAAATTGGTGAGGGCTATGCTACCCTCTCTTTAAAATAGTATTCTCTTCCACGAACCAATCACTTCATACCAAGTCATTTTTCCTTTTATGTATGGTCCAATATATCAATTTATCTTGCCTTATGTTACCACTTGCGACTTGTGCGAATTACAATCAACAAGAGGCATGGCTTGACCTTGACCAACAAATATTTACTCTACAACACAATCACGCTAGAAATTCTAATATCAAACAATCAAACCCAAAAGAAAATTACAAACTAAGTGTACTAATACCAAGCAAGGACAATGGGATTGGAAAATCAACCACTGAGACTGTTTAATCGGTCTTCCAAGCATAGATTACCAAGCAGTATCTGGATAAGGCAGCATCTCTACCTTTTTCTCCCAATTCAGAGTCTGCTATGTGAGCCGATAAGGGCAATGATGATGGAGATGATAATGGAGGTGATGATGATGCCGAAGAAATTGGTATAAATATAAATAAGCCGTGCCTTGGATCCGAGTTAAAGAACCAATCATGAACATCCCAGTACACTTGTAGTTCAGTCTCGCCTACAGAGATGGATTGGTTACCTCTAAATTTCCATTGAAGGTGCTTGACATTGAGAGCTAAATTCCCATCTATTTTAATCTCCAGTTCTGGATCAAACCCGTCTAAAGAGTTGCTATTGCCACTATCATTTTTGCACTCAATTGAGAGCTCAAAAAAGTTACCTTTCTCTCGAAATTTGGCTCTAGTTGAAAATTTCTTCCTTCCAGGAACATGCTCCTTTCTAGAGACCAATATTGGATCTATCAGTGCTGGCCTACAACCCGTCTTTCGGAAGGCTTCTTTCTTTAGATCACCAACCACTAAAACAACCTCTTTTTCACAAACAACGGCAACATAGTAATCTGATTGTGGTTCAGTTTCGCCACTGAACTTTGCAGCCCTAAGGTCCCAAGCCACCTCCACTGTCCTGCCATCAACAATAAGGTGCCTGGAACCTTGTTTCTTCCAAAAGTACCATGGTTTGAGCTCAACCTTGCCCTGGGAATGCTCCTCTCCTTTCTCTTCTATAGAAACTAATAGCAAGTTCTTGCACCATGTGAGGGTGAGCAGCCGAATCTGATCAGCAATCTTTGTTTGGTATGCCACCATTAACACACGTTTGCCCCACCTCTCAGCAGAAGAAAAACAAGCAGGAATTCCAACTGGATCATGCATGCTACTCTGTAAAGTGATTAGTTTCAAACAAACTGAGAAGAATGAATATATTGCATCAAATTTATACCCACAAAATAGCTTACTGATGTTGGCTCTGGTTCTAACACTAGCACATAATTAGCAGAAAAAAGACCGTATTTTTCTTGAGAAGGCAGCTGGAATATTGCAGAGGACTGGGATTTGAGAGAAGATCAACACATTTTATGTTCAACTATATACGCCCGAGTCATGTGAGCTTGTCCTCCCTCTTTCATATCCTTTCTCTTTTTTAGGCCTTTCCCTTTCTGATGACTGATACTAATGAAGGCGCCTTCTTTCTGGTCCAACATTATTTGGTTTGGCTTCAATGACAGTTTTTATCTTGCAGTTCCCTTTTCATTCATTCTAAAATGCAAGAAGATCCATGAGGAAAAAGTTAAATGTGAGGGAAAGGTGGGATTCCATTCAGCATGTGGGATGTGGGTAGAGCAAGCAGCAAGGGGTAGAGGTGAAATCAGAGAATTATACGTATTTACTTATTGCAAATGCATTGTGTTATTCAGTATATTGGGTTTTACAGAATGAAAAATATGTTAGACCAGAAAATAAGCTAGCAGAAATTAACATGCAAATATTTTTTTTTGATACAGAATCATTTCCAACATATTTGACCAAAATTATCATACTGCATTGGATTAATAAAATGTATGTTCAAGGCACTAGGAATATACGGTCCTCTTTCAGCGTTTTTTCAGGTGGAATGGGCTCATGATCCAAATAAGGATTCAATCAAACTCTAAATAAAGCATGTTTGAACAGTTGTTTTGCAAAAAAAAAAAAAAACAAAAGAATAGTTGTTTGGAGATCCATCAGCTGGTAATATACAAGGAAAAATGTTAATAAGCAAAATTGAGTACTCGTTTATTATTGTAACCTTCTGTAAGGTAATTCCAATAAAGAAATATACAATCATGTGCATGAACAACGAAAAAGGGTTGATAAAAGAGAAGCATGGGGCATATAGTCAAGAACAATAAGGTTGGACTAGGAAACATGATAAGAAAAGCAAAAGGCTAGAGAGAAATCTCCCACCATGTGGGCAGGTGACAAAAGGTCTAGGCCAGCTTCTTGGCTGTACAAATATCCGACACTCAAGAATTAAATCCTATCCCATATCACCTATGCAACTGAATTCAGATATGTGCAATAAGAGTGAAATTATATAGAGGTGTTAATTAAAGGTCAAAGCTAGTCCACATGATCATCTGCTGCATCTAAAGTGGTTTAGATCAATTATCATCACAGTGATGTCATCCAAAGTCCCCCTACTCACAGCAAGGTTCACAAGCTCCTTGCAAGCAGCCAGTAGTTTACCAGGCCCACTTCTATTCTTGCAGCTGTTGCTCCCTTTGGTTAGTATCTCTTTTTTCATATTTACTCGCTTGACCAATGATATTCTTCGTGATTTTGATGGAGGGCTTTCATTTTCGCAAGCAAAGTCCTCGTCAGTTTCATTCCAGCTATTCAATCTCTTCGTATAGCCAGTAGATTCACTCATCCCTCTTGATTGCTTGATCAATGAAATTCTCCGTAGCTTTGATGAAGGACTAACATTCACACAGCCATGATCATCGTCAGCATCTTTCTGTTGATCTCCAGAGGATCCCACCTTCTTCTCACTTTGACATAACTGTGTAATAGTATCAACAGCTTCTTGGCTACCAACCTAGGCAAAATGTTGAACATCAGCTATAGTTACCTTTTAGTTATTGTAAACAAAATCCTAGACTCAATATCCTATTTTTCTGGTCGTTTTTTGTCACAATAAGATTCTATCAGTACCACCGCACACATAATATATTACTGACACTTTAAGATGGCATCATAACTGTTTAAAGAAACTAGTTAAAAGGAATCGAGTGTGTTGATAACATTGCCAATAATCTCTCCAAAATCTAGTCACCTATCTATTAAAATAAAATCAGATCCAGAAACCATCTGATTGAAGGAAGATGCACATTGTCCCTGGGAATTTGTGTCAAAGAACCAGAACGCATTATCATATGGAGATTCATTGGCGTCAGTAAACTAGGAGCAAAATACAGGTCAAGCTCAGAAAGATAAAAGGACGAAGCCATTAAAGCAGAAAAACGTTTTACGTTATGTTATATATTTCTTTGAGATTTTCAAGGTCTAACTTATATGTTGAGTAAATCTTAGCTGCAGGAGTAGTTTCTGTCTCACCTGTTCCCATAGTCCATCAGAAGCCAAGACAAGAAACTCCATGTCTGCAGTCAATTTTAAAATCTTTGTATCTGGCTCAGCCAGCACCCATTCCTTCAGATGAGCATCTCCAATGCTTCTAGAAACAGAGAGTATCCCATGAACTCTCCATGCTCCTCGATGAATCTCCACATATCCTCCCTTAATCATAACATTAATATATACCATGAATGTTGTTTCTCATCCATCATAAAACCACCAAAGTTTGAACCCCCTCCCCCCCTCTTTCTCTTTCAGTTTAAAGTACGTACCTTATCCTCAATTCTTTTCCTTTCATCCTTTTGTTCTACTCTATGATCTCTTGTAAGAACTTCAGCCACTCCACCTCTGCAAAGAACAGCCCTGCAATCTCCCAGGTTTGAAATTACAATCTCATGCCCTTCGATGAAGGCTGTGACGCAACAAGCACCGCTGCCTAAACCCTGTATTGTGCAATAGATATAAGCATTTCCACAATCAATGAAGAATGATATGTTGGGGAAATGCTCATTAGAAATTTTTTAAAACTATTTCCTTCATTTCCTAATCACAGAATTAGAACAAGTAGAATATACACCCAAAATTACTTTACGGCAATGTATGACTATATGTAGTTATGGAAATTTAACAGTGTTAAATATTCAACAGATGTACGTTTTATGTGCTAGTGTGACATTCAATAAATCATAGTCAAATGAAACACCATTAATTGGAATTTAGAAATTTCCTTCACTGAACGTAAGCCATACGAGAAGATTGAGAGAACTCACAGAAAGGTGGTAGTCCTTGCAAATTGTAACCTCAACTTACAATCCTTTCATGGTATGACTAGGGAATAGCAGTAGTTAATAGCCAATCGACTTTAATGAAGGCAATCATGTAAAGATTTCAATTGAAAATGATCGAAAGTAGTTTGAACATTACAATGCAAATGGTCCTCTTATTATTTGATTAAAAGGAGACTCTTGTGAATGAAAAAGTAAGCATTTCGAAAATAGGAGAAATACAAAAAGCACTTGCCTGCTTCAGGAATTCTTCGTCTGTCTTCAGATACCCAGCCTTAACTGCCTCTTCCTTGGGCTTAGATTCTTCACAATTCTCCATCATTTTGAGAATGTTGGTGTGCAAGTTTTCGGCAACAAACTCGGCGGCGTTCTTGCCACCATGTCCATCGTAGACGCCAAAGAAGCCCTATGCATTAGCAACATAAGGTAATTAACAAGAAACAGAGAAGAAACTAAACTCGAGAAAAGGGGGGAAATTGTTGTTTTAGTTGTGCATGAGCATGACTAACTTTGTTTGCATTGCCCCCTAAGGAAGGAACAATCTTGTGGGTATCTTCCATGAACTTTTTCTTGCCTTTGATAGAAGAAACCCCGAAACCAAATCCACTGAAAGAAACACATTCTTTTGGTGCCTTGAAATCACTGAGCTTGTCTGTCTGGATTTCTTGCAATACATTTGGAATCTCGATCTTGGGAGGTCTCTTTCTCTTCAAAAAAGAGGAAGAATCAGCACAAATGGGGGTGGGAGCAGTGAGAAGCAAATGTTCAGACGAAATAGGAGATCTGAAGCTGGCAATGGCGTCGTTATTATCGGATACAAGTAAAGAATGGGTAGCCATTGCCGTTGCCATTGCGGCGTCAGGTACTCCTACTGGTTTGAAGCGAGATATGAAGAAGAGAGGCTCTAACGGCTATAAACAACGAGCGCGACTATGTCAAGTTGAGTGTCCAGTCAAAATAAATATTGGATGGCAGTTAGGGGTTGTGGGAGTCAAAAAGAACTATAATTTCTTGCTGACCGTTGAGGCAATTTGGTCAACGGTCTTGAAGATTTTCTTGCCATCGACTCGGAGACAGGTTAGGGACTGTGGCTGGTAGCTAAAACTGGCTACTTTACCATTCTTTATTTTATTTTATTTTATTTTTATTTTTATTTTTATATTTATAACTCAGACAAAAATGGGGTCATTCTCTTGCCTCTTGGATTTTACTTCTAGCTATTTTTAGGGAGGAATTTTTTTTTACCCAACTGATGGGGGGATTTTACTTCTAAGTTAAATGAATATTTAATTTTAAATCATACATAAAACATAAAAAAAAATGGACTAAAAAGGGATAAGAAAATTAGATGTTTCTATAATTTTTTTTTGAGAACTATTATTTTTATACATGATTTTGTTAATGTTACACTCTATTTAATATATAAATATAATATAGATTAATTTACTCTCATTTAATATAAAAAAATTTAGTTAAAGTTAAAAAAATTCATATTAATGTAAAATAATTTAATTTATATAATATTTAGACATTAAATAAAATATAACATTAATAAAATAAAATGTGAAAATAACGACGCTCTTTTTTTTCACATTTTCTTTATAAATGCATCTTTAGTGCCATGTCCTCAAAATGTTATAATTGTGATTCAAATTATAATTCAATGGTAATTATATTTCTCTTGAGTATTTTTTAATTTGGAAGCTCACTCTCTTATAAGTATTAAGTATCTAAAAAATATTTTTAATATTAATTAATTTTCTTGAAAGAAAAAACAATTTTATTTTTATTACTATTTATACTATATTTAAACTACAATATTTACGTATTTAACTTTAAACTTATTACAGTTAGAGAAATAACTCTAGAAAGCCTAATTACTAGGTAAATTAACTCCTTATATTAGGTACCTAGTGGAAGTAACAACTGACGAACGAAATGCTGGCCACGATGTAAAAAGATAATCCAACGGCTGCGGTAGTTGGATTACTGTTACTGTGGTCCACTGGGTTGGATTTCATTTCTGCGTGTACCCTATAATTTACAGCAGCAGAACATAGGTCACTTTTGGTTTGGTCCACTCTTTATCCCAATGCTTGTCTCTGCAGTAGTCACCACTCCCCTACCCGGCACACTCTGCAACACCTTCACCATCAACGACGCTAACCATTGCAAGCGCATATTTTGCACTAATTCCCTCAAGCTCCCCCTTCACTCTTCCACTCCTGACATTTTCACTGATGGACGACCTCCTCTCCTCCCCAACGCTTCCTCCTCTTCCATTGCCAACACCTCTTTCCTCCAAACTAACGCTAACCCTAATTCTGATGCGCTTCGCCACGTTACCCACACAGCTCGGTCTGATGATGAGTCCGAACAGACTATGCTGCCTTCAGCCTCCGCAGTGTCTTCTGCTATTCGAAAAGCTTCTACCTCCCCTGTAGAGTTCATCCAGCGGGTTGAGGATGATCCGAAAACTGGTGTCGTCCTTCCTAGTCCTGACTTTCAGAGACTCTGTGTCGAACAGTTGGACCTCTTTCGCAGGATAGTTCCCGAAGCCGTGCTCTCGGTCAGTGATTGATTCTTATTGCATTTTGCGTTCGATGATTTAATTCCAAATTTTTTGAACAATTTGATGGTTCTGTTTTGTAATTTTTTAAGCAAGATTGTCGTGCAGGTCTATGTAAGACCAGCTGGTAGTTATGTGATGGATCGACTGGAGCTGCGGAGGGTTACTGTTTACCCTCGGGTAAATGCAGAGGACATTGTCATTTTAGTTGGTCATTTTAATATTCCAACGGGCTTACGTGCTACAGAAGCTGCGCTTTCCAATTTGCAAGTATGATTACTATATCTTTAGTCTTGACTCATTCTCGTGCTTCTTTTTCTGTCGCTAATAATTTTTTGATTGAATTTTGGATGGATGTCAACATGTATTGCAGGTAAAAGTTATCCCTGAATGTAACGCTGTAGTTTTCCCAATGGTCAAACACCCATTTGTTGTTGGTTTCTTGGTTGCCGAGCTTCCACTGGTGGAGCTGGAAACATGCGAGAAAGCTCAAAGTGATGAGCGAGATAACTGCCCATCAGTTGAGGAAGCTTATTCTTTGCCTCCTGTCTTAGATAAAAAATCATGGGAAATTCAGACCGTTCAGGTTAAGGATGAGCCTGTCAGAATGTACAAGTTCACTGCCGAGCAAAGATCACATGCTCTCAACATTTCCCGGTCTCTGGCGATGGCATATGTTATGGATCAGGTATGCGACCAGCATTTTCATCATGACCATAACTCCTTACTCTCTGAATACGGAATGCTCTGTAATTCATGGAAGGCAGTTTCAAACTTTCATTTTTTGCTTATGCTACAGGAATATGTGGTTTGAAATTTGTTGTATCAAATCCCCTCCCCCACTCCAACTCAAGTTAACCTTTTTTAAGGAAAAATACTGAACGTTAAGTTCAAAATCATTCTTCTATCTCTTCTGAGAGTGAAATTGGTATTTTAGGATGCATTGCAAATTGCTTCACTTTATTTCTCATTAGCTGCTTATTATATGATTCTGTTGTGAGAATTGTTTTTTTGTAATTTGGCATATTGGATGTTTAACTCTAAATTCTGGCTTGCTGATTTGTTTGTTGCAGAAAGCAATATTACTTCAGCAATCAACATGGCAAAATAATGTCAGGATGAGTAATCTGGTTGAGCAAGTATGCCTTCCATTTCTGGCTGTTATTGTATTTTGGTTTTTGCTTTCTATTGCTACACCATTCTAATTTTTTTTTTCACTAAAATTTGAAACAGATTCGTGGTCCTCTTTCTAGCATTCAAACTTTAAGCAAAATCCTTTCCACTCAAACAAAAAGAAGTGAGGTCTGTATGTTCTCTGAATCATTCTTGATGAAACATGACTTTACATACACCTAAATAGATAAATACATGTCTTTGTGTGTGTATGTATGCGGATGCATGTGCACCATGTATGTGCCTATTTTTCTATGGGACAGGTTCAAGTGACATAGAGCAATTTTATGCCATTCAATAACTTTTTCAGAGGATTTTATATTCTAAAAAGCCATAATTGGAGCATAGGTTTCTGTGCATGCTTGATGCCCAAATACAAATTCAGTGAACTTGACATTGATGGCTATCTTATACTTGTGTTGCTTCAAAGTACAAAGAAGTAGGAGTTATTAGATTGAATACTAAATGAAACCAGGTCAATAATAAAGTTGGCAAGCATTTGCAGTATAAATATTTTCTTTCTTTGAAAATTAATGGTTTGTTTTGTGAAGTTGAATCCCCAAAACCGTTGTTTGTATGATTGTATTTTATGGCATATTGGGAATGTCCTAAAGTTGTAGTCTGGCAGATTTCATACGACATTGTTGAAGACATCCTGGTGCAAGGTGATCAACTGAGAGATGTCCTCCAACAACTCCAGGATGCTGTTTATTTGACAAAGGTTCTCTCCTCTTTTTCCCTCTTGCACTCTCATTCATGCATATGTTGACACTATCTTTATATACCAATTTGTGCTCTTGCTCTGGCATTTATGCCAAATCCGTATGTCTTATTGTCTCTTGCTCTTGCATTTGTGTTTGTATTTTTGTGAAAAGAGTGCAATAGTTAATCTGATATTTTGCTAACATGCTCTGACCATATCTTCACTTCATTGGAACGTATAGTTTTAACTAAGCTAGCTTTCTTATATGAGGAACATGTCAACTCTTGACCCCTTGGTGCTGTCTAAAGAAATTCTGCACAGACATAGACATTTTGTAGATCTTCAGGATGTTTTCCTTGTGCTATCATTTTTAAGTCATGGAAAAAAACCAGTACTTCTGATTTTTTTTTTTTGTCGAATATCAAGGCTAATATAATCCGCTACAATGAAGAAGCAGTCAAGAAAATGAATGGTTCAACTCACATACTTGCTGAGTCAGTTAGGTCTCAATTGTTGGATAACATTCCAAGGGATGGTTCTGCAAGTAAGATGCATGAATCTAGTTGGTCACTTTCTCTAAGTGCTGCTGCCAAGGATTTAGAGATGCCCCTACCACCTTTGGCTCTTGCTCCATTACAACACGGAATTAGGTAGGGTTCATTGGTGGATTAATTAATATGCCTTTCTCCCCCACTTTTATCTTCCATGTCTATTTCTATTACATTTTCAGCCAATTCCCATGACAGTCCACTTGAATATTAGATAAACCTCAAGATCATCACTTTTGGTTGCATTTATATGATCTTATCTTTAATTTTGGTCTTCAGCTTTTAGATACATACTGTTTATCTTTTAGATGTGCATTTATTTTTTCTTTAACTTTTAAGATGATTTCTACTATTTCTTTTGCTTATGCTTTTTGTTGATGTCAGGAAGACCATGCAATGTTTCTGAAGTATTGGCGGACTTGGTTGATGCTGCAAAACCTCTTGCCCAGAAGCAAAAACGTGTTGTAGAACTAAGTGAACTCTCATCACCTTTGCTAGCTGCTGTAGAAGAACCTGCTTTGCGCCAGGCTTTCGGCAATCTTATTGAAGGTGCCATGTTGCGTACACATGTTGGAGGAAAGGTTGAAATTGTGTCCATAGATGCACCAGCTGGCGGTGCCCTTGTAATTATTGACGATGATGGACCTGACATGCACTATATGGTATTGGCATTCTTTTCTCTGCTTTATCGACTTGCTTTTCTCTTAATCAAACTGAAATTTGGAGCTTTGACCCCAATAATACAGTGTAGAAAGTTATTTACTAAAGTAGTGTAGTTTGAAAGTAAATTATCGGACACGCCATGGGCCCCGCGGCGCATCCCAAAGGAAGGTGCCGATGCTCGGGCGGCGTGTCCTAAAGGAAGGTTCTGGTGCTAGATAAAATATACTAAACAAAATAGAGAGTGGGGACCAATGAAGAAGAGGAAGAAACTTGTATATGTGCCTAAGAACAAAAACAACAAAAATAATTAAGTAAAGTAACACATATTTTCTTAATAGTTGAAGAAGATGAGGAAGAAACAAAGAACATGGAGGGAGGAGAGTGACTGGTGAGGGAAAAATAGGAGAGCAAGTCTGGAGGGAGAGGGAAGAAAGGAAGAAAATTGGTCCAACTCTGCTGGCACGTGTCACGCTGTCATTGGATGTGTAGTTGGATGGATGAGAAGCTGCCACTTGTCGCCACTGGGCATGGTCAACTGATAGTTGACTGGCACAAGCAACCAGCTGACACACACGCAAGGGAGGACCAGACCAAAACTGTCGCGCCAATTGAGCACTGGCACATTCCTTTGGGACGCGCCACAGGGCCCACGGCGTGTCCGGTGGGGCCTGTGCCTTCCAATTCACTTTTTTATTTATTTTTATTTTTTCAATTAAATAAAACTACATTATTTCGGTAATTTACTTTCAAACTACACTACTTTAGTAAATAACTTTCTACACTGCATTATTAGGGTCAAAGCTCCGACTTCTTCCACCAATAAATCTCTCATGCTAATCAATTCAGGAGCTTTGACCCTAATAATGCAGTGTAGAAAGTTATTTACTAAAGTAGTGTAGTTTTATTTAATTGAAAAAAAAAAAAGTGAATTGGATGGCCCGGGCCCCGCGGCGCGTCCCAAAGGAAGGTGCCGGTGCTCGGTTGGCACGTCAATTTTGGTCTGGTCCTGCCTTGCATGTGTGTCAGCTGGTTACTTGTGCCAGTCAACTGTCAGTTGACCATGCAGCATGCTTCACCCGGTGGCGACAAGTGGCAGATTCTCATCCGTCCAACTGCACATCCAATGACAGCCTGACACGTGGCAGCAAAGTTGGACCAATTTTCTTCCCTCTCCCTCCGGACTTGCTCTCCCATTTTTCCCTCACCGGTCACTCTCCTCCCTCCTTGTTCTTTGTTTCTTCCTCATCTTCTTCAACTATTAAGAAAATTTGTGTTACTTTACTTAATTATTTTTGTTGTTCTTCTTGTTCTTAGGCACATATACAAGTTTCTTCCTCTTCTTCATTGGTCCCCACTCTCTGTTTTGTTTAGTTTATTTTATCTAGCACCGGAACCTTCCTTTGGGACACGCCGCTGAGCATCGGCACCTTCTTTTGGGACGTGCCGCGGGGCCCATGGCGTGTCCGGTGGGGCCCGTGCCGTCCAATCCAATTTTATTTTTTTGTTTTTCAATTAAATAAAACTACATTATTTTGGTAATTTACTTTCAAACTACACTACTTTAGTAAATAACTTTCTACACTGCATTATTGGAGTCAAAGCTCCCTGAAATTTTTGTCCCACATGTACTGCTAGAGCATTTCCATGGAGAAGAGGAATATTTAATGCTTTAATAAAACAGAATGGTAATGCCATTTTCTGACAGAATAAGTGCTTTAGTTTAAGGATATTAATGTAAAAATCAAGAAAGTACCAAGTACTGTTTGTGGTATATGATAGACAACATGGTCTTAAGGGTTCCATATTGCAGCAGCTTTCTAATCGTCCAGTCTGAAGCCTTCTATGTTCTTTTTCTCCATGTTGCTTTCTAAATTATATTACTTGAAAAGTAATAGTTACGTGCACATTGTTCATGCCAGAGTTTAAATCAACCTGGAGCTTCCCTCCTCTTCCACTTTCTTCAGTGAAATCTTACTGGGATAATTTGTAAATGTTTCTGTTTAGTATTGTTCTTTAACAAACAATTTTAGCAAATCTATGGGTACAGTGACAAATATATTCTCCTTCATGAAAAGAAAACTTTGAGAGGAAATAGGAACAGCATGAACGCCTACCAGTATGCTGGTTACTTTCGTACAACTCTTGATTGGATAGTTTGGTGCAATGGTATTTCATTTTGTGTTAAGATTGTGAAACATGTTCAGTTATAATTATCTATGGAGAATTAATTTTTTAGTTATGAATTGTTTGGTTACAAACTTGTCTGCAGACGCAGACGCATTCACTCACGCCATATGGACCAAAACTCTTGTCTGAAGATATGGTTGAAGACAACATGACCTGGAACTTTGTTGCTGGGCTGACTGTTGCTCGTGAGATACTAGAGAGTTATGGCTGTGTAGTGCGTGTTATATCACCTCGGACCACCGATGCCCCCCTTGGAGCTGGGGGAACTCGTGTAGAACTCTGGCTTCCTTTATCTGTTGCAAAATCTGATTTGAGCAGCCATGCTTAAGAGGTATAGCAAGGGATTCAAGTCGTCCACAGTAGAAAAATAGGTAAGTTCCCAAACAAATCCATGACATCACATTTAGGAAAGTGACCAAGAATGGGATTATGAAAATAAGGGGATAGTAAATGTTACAAATACTTGCCTTATTATTGCAATAAGAGGGTCATGTATATAGTTGGTTTTGTCAGTTGTGATTCTTTTGGTAGATAGTTCGTTTTATGAGTTTACCCTCTTATTGCAATGTAAATAGTTTTACATGAAAGAAAATTCCGCTATCCAAATTTGTTACGAAAAATTGATGAATTCAATTTGTCATTGTAACAGCCAACACAGTAAATCGCTCTTGTTGCACTTAGCTTTGCTTGGTTGGACGATTGAGAAACCCAGTATTATTTTTTTGTCCGCTGAAATATTATGTTGTGAGTCTTGAGAAAAAATCAAATATTAATTATGAGTTAAATTTTATGTTTAAACAGTTATCGGTCAACGGTTTTGCTTTAGCAAATGATAATAGCAGCCATAATGAACGAGAAAAAAAATGTCCATGTTACACTTCAAAACTCTTTAATATTCTGAAACTACGGGAATTTAAGCACATTGATGGATGTTGTAGGAGCATACAGTTATTGGTATGCTTGACGAGGTTGCATCAAGAAAAGTATGCATAACGTGCAGGAGAGTCGTCTCTAAAATTCAAAGTTTCTAACTATGATATTCAATTGCAGTTGAATAAACGTGATGAAATTATGAATAGTCTACTAACATTGATCATTTTATTATTTTTAATAAATTTTATTGTTTATATATAGATGAAGGAATGTCAAGGTGATATGAAAAAAATAATGTTTGCACACGCAATCAAACATTATAGAAAATTTAAGTTATACAAAACCATTTAAAATGAATCAAGTGCAGATATTGTTAAATTCAGATGGTAACATATGGGTAAATTGACCTAAATAATACACATTTACAAACTATTTATGTAAAATGGATAGTTTTTAAATTATTTACCTAAAATGAGTAGTTTGGAATATTTTATTATTTTTATACGTAAAGGAGAACATGTTATACATAGGTATATCGGGTATGAACTGAAAACGCAATAGGGCATGTTAGGATAAAGTGTGTTCACTGTTTAAAAAGGCTAGGGGCATTTTTTTAAAAGTAAACATGCTATAGCCCATAAAGCGTGTATGTCCCCTTTATGGCTTAACTCATAACCCAAAATCCCTAATCTTAAATCTTAAATCTCAAATCCTAATTCATAACTCCTAACTCAACCCTAAATGACAAACCTTAAATTTGAACTCCAAACCCTTAACCCTAACTTTAAATTTGAACTCCAAACTCCAAACCTCTAACTCATAGCCCTAAACCCTAAATCCCAAATGTCAAACCCTAATTTTAAACTCTAAACCCTAAATCATAATCCATAATCCTAAACCCCTAATCTCAAATCTCAAATCCTAAACCCTAAATCATAACCCCTAGTCTAAAACCTAAATGTGGAACCCTAAATCCCAAACTCCAAACTCATAACCCTTAACCATAAATGTCAAACCCTAAATCCAAACCTTAAATCCTAAAGTATGAATCATAACCCCAAACTCTAAACTCTAAATTATAAACCCTAAATCATAATCCATAACCCCTAACCTTAAATGCAAAACTATAACCCCAAACTCTAAATCTCAAATTCTAAACCCTAAATCATAACCCCTAACACCTAACCCTAAATGCCAAACCTTAAATCTAAACTCCAAGCCTTAAATCTTAAACTCTAAATCATAACCCTTAACCCTAAATGCCAAATCTTAAATCCAAATTCTTAGCCCTAAACCTTAAATCTTAAATCATAACCCTTAACCTTAAATGTCAAACCTTAAATTCTAAACCCTAAACCATAACCCCTAACCACTAAACATTAACAATGGATCAAAGGAATCGACGTGATTATGAAGTGTCATTTTATAGATTCAAAAGGAAAACAATCAAATGTTGGTGCGTAGATGCCGGTACTATTTTTTAAAACTTGCTAAGAAGCAAGCTGCTGCTATGAATTGTGAGTTAACCCCTGTTAAAGTTGACCGTGTATTGAGTTGCCTAGACTATATGACGAACAACGAATAATATTAGCAAATGATAATGTTTGTGCATGTGTGATATTGTCTTGTAACAATTAAGTTGTAACATTATTTTCATGTTTATGTAGTTTTATTTACGGTTAGGGGTTAGGGGTTATGATTCATAGTTTAGGGTTTGAAGTTTGAATTTAGGGTTTGACATTTAGGGTTAGGGGTTAAGGGTTACAATTTAGAATTTAAGATTTAGGGTTTGAGATTAGAGGTTTAGGGTTATTAATTATGATTTAGAGTTTAGGGTTTGGAGTTTAAATTTAAGATTTGACATTTAGGGTTATGAGTTTGGAGTTTAAGGTTTGGTATTTAGGGTTTTAGGTTAAGGGTTATAATTTAGAGTTTTGGATTTGAAGTTTGAGATTAGGAGTTTGGGGTTACGAGTTAAGCTATAAAGGGGACATACACGTTTTAACCCATAAAGCGTGTTACAAGATAAAACGTGACGCTTTACTGTGTAAAACGTGTTTACTTTTAAAAAAATACCCCCAGCTTTTTTAAACAATAAACACATTTTAGCCTGACATCCCTTATAGCATTTTTAGTTCATACACATTATATTTATGTATAGTGTATTTTTACTTTAGTATGAAAAAAATTAAATATTCAAAATTGTCTATTTTACGTAAATAATTTGTAAATGTATATTATTTAAGTTAATTTACCTAAAATATGTGTTAATGTAAAAACAATATAAAATTATAAATATGCGGAAAATATTTCTCAATCAATATACATATATGTGATTGAATCTTTCAAGGGAGAGGAGATTTCGTGCTTGGAGTTGAGTTGTCTTATTTAGTTGTTGGAATGGTAAGATGGCCAAGTAGTGGATTGCCACGTGGAGGCACAAGAGAAGTGTGAAAGTCGAGGACCCTAGCGTCCTTTAGGACTTAAACGTTAAGAAACAGCGTGTGATTGAATGGAATGGTGAATCAATCAAGCCAAAAAGAAAGGAATAAAAAAAAAAAAAAAAAAAGAATGGTGAAGTGATGATGAGGTCAAGGACTATTTCCCTGGCCAATGGCCATCCATCATCCATGAACCATCCACCCGTCATGGGCTGCTGCTTTCAAAACGGCGCCACTCTACCTATAGCTATTCATTACACATTGACCTGTATTGTATGAATGAATGGTTACGATTGGATCAATTCAAATGAATTATTTCTTATCATCTCGGATCATTTAATTATTTTGATTATTCTTCGTTGATTAGGCAAAACTATATGGATTCCTCCCTTATTATTGTTGACTCTATGCATTATTTGGGTCAAGCTACCAAAATGGACCGGGTTTTTTTTTTTTTTTTTTATGCATAAAATGAACTTTCTTGAAGAATATTAATTTTCTCAAGACATCTATAAAACTATATATATTTTTTTTAGTATTTTAGTTACGATTCCAAATTTTAAAAGTTTCGAGAACAATTTTAATATCACTTGATTAGAAATTATTTAATACTATTGTTTTTTTTATAAATTAAATTTAAAATTTATATATTTTTGTTCTTTTCAGGCACAGAGGCATGAGGATAGAATAGGCTGGATTAATGGATTTGAATTGGTCCCAGGTCGGAATTGCCCATGTCTTAAAGTAATTTTAGCCACTAGCCAATGAATGCCCTATTGACATTTGTGTAGTTGCTACTTGGCACTCCCACTGCTTCCATCGCTTTAATTAGTAGGTGGGAAATGAACAAACCAATGAAAGGGAAAGTGGGAAATTATCCAAGATAAAGGTCTAAGTAAAACAAACCACAATCTAAAATTGAAAGCACTTATTTGGGCCTCAATGGATATTTTATTCTAATTATTAAAGATTTTATAATACTATATGAGTATGTTATATTATATTGATGTGATAATATAAGTAATTTTTATATTTTATTATATATAAATATAAATTATATTATTTTCTCAAATAAATTTAAAAATAATTAATTTATATATATATTTCATTTACACATTAACTATTTTCATATAGCATGACATACTATAAAATATCTAAAAAAATCTCTTTTAATTATATTTCAGTATGAATTTGTCGTTAAACTCTACATGTTTTTGTGTGTGTCTACCTCTTGGATTTACTTATTCACCTACTTAGCAGAACGTAAAGATTGTGACATTGTTGAGAGCATTATTTTTTATTTGAGATCATATAATAAAAATAACATTTTTATTTTATTTTAGTATTATGTAGTGCTACTAATTACTAATACCACCAATTAATGTGATTTTCTTTTAATAAAAAGAAATAAAATCAATTTCAATAATTACCCTTTGTCTTAAGTCTTAACCTATAATAAGTTAATAACTAATCATTATTCTTTATAAGATTTTACAATTATTGATCACGAAAAAAATAAAATTAAAATTGCAAGGAAAATAATAGACATAGGATGATAGGAAGCAGCAAATTTATGTTGGTTGAATAAAGAGTAAATAAAATAAATAAAATATTTAAAAAGTGGAATATCTTTTTTTTTTTTTTTTTAGAGAAATATCCAGTTCTTTACTTATCAGTTGAAAAGTCACCTAAATTCATTCTACCTGAATCTACCTAAATTTCTGGCGAGACACCGCAGCAGCCGATGTTTTTTTGTCAAGAAAATTCATGAACCGAAAAACAAGTCACTCGTAGTTTGAATTTGGCGTGTTTTTTTTTTTTTTTTTTTAAAGAATTTGGGCAATCAAACCCAAAAAACTACGTTGTTTGCTATGGTTTCCCTCCTGTAGTCAAAATCTCAAGATCTTGTTTGCTAGTGCTATAAACCCAAACCTGATACAAGATTCCATTTATTTCTTTGGGTAAACCTCTCGTTTATTCGTATACTCCTCCCAAGTTTTCCCTGTTTGTTTCCTCGGAAAACTCGATCCTCAACTCCTCGGAGGTGGTCGCAGCTGAGCTCAGATTTCAGTTCTTAGCAAAGTGGTTTTTCTCGTGAGATATCTGGCTTTCTACAAAAGCTTTCCTTTCCCCCAGATCTCGCATCGGTTATTAAGAGCTATTAAAGGTACGTTTTTGTTTCTCTAACCAATAACTGTTACTCCTTACGGTTTCTAATTGTTTGCCCTCACATAGTAATATTATAATTCTCATCGTTTAAAGCTTGAGACCAGAACAATCATCTACTCAACTGAACCCGATATACAACATGTCTTTTTTCCTTTTTTCCCCCACCCATAAAAGGCAAAATAAATATGATCGTTTTTGAGAGCTCAACGACACATACCCTTCAAGTTAGAGTTGGAGACGGCGCAAGTAATCTCTAGTAGCTGACTTTTATTGAGCATCCCATCTTTTAGCTCGATTTGCGAGCAATTTTTGGTAATCTATCTCAAGTTGCAAGTGTGTTGACTATATATTCCTTCAAATACAGTCTAGGGGGGGTTTCGTGGTTAGTCAACTTCAATAGGAGCATTCGATTGCGAAAATTTCTGGAAGCGACGAGGTTCTGATACGTATTTTAAGCATCTAAGCTAACTTTGTTTTTGGTTTTTCTATCTTCTGTGATGAATGAATCTGAGCTGATTTTCTGCTGCTTTAGCTGTGGGTCTTTATATTTTAAGAAGGACAATTATTTTATCTTACTGGACTGTTGGGAAAAAAAAAGTTTATATTTAAAATCTTCAAATTATATTTCCATTATAGACAGAAACTGCCACATGGTTATGTAATTCTGGAGGTACTAAGTAGGGAATTTCACGTACTTGCCTTGCGTATCATATTTTGTCAAAGAGATCACATGATTTGCTCGCCCTGTGGAGTTACTTGCGGAGGGTAATGAGGAAAAGCACATGCTTTTCTTGCTTACGGTTTTGCTAACTTTGGTTCCTTTGCTATTCATTGCTTAGCTGTGGCTTCTAGAGGTGTTCTTGGTTCCATAGATGATATGATGGAATGTTGTTATGGAACTTGGGTTTTGGGACACCTTCATAAAAGAAGTAAATAAGTCTCAGTTGGGTTTTGGGTTCTTGGTTTCAAAGAATATAAGTTTTTTGCTCTTGTAAAATTGCTATGCTGGTGTATATTTTCCTTTTGTTTCTTTTGAATCATCATCTGGTTCCATTCTCAAACACATTTAGTTCTGTCTTCCTTGCACCTTTGCCAGGTGTGCATATCTACTTATATGGATGATACATGCCACTCGCTAAGTGGTGAAGAATAGCTCCCGTGTATAGTTTTATGAACACACAGTCAGAAGATTGTGGATATAATGGGGATTGTTACACGCAGGTATAATCATTGAAAATATCTAACTTTCTTTCTCTGTTTGTGCTGTAAATTTTAATTTATGCTAGTTAATGTCAGCAACTCCCTACAAGTGACATTTTCATCTTGTTGGCTCCAGTTCAACTAGTAGAAAACCAAGTGAAAGCATGAGGCTTATTGTAACAACTTTTGTGGGTGTGGTCTTTGGCTTCTTTATAGGAGTATCTTTTCCTACATTGTCAATAACTAAGGTGCAGATTTTGAGTATCTTTCCCTTTATTGGTGTACTTTATGCTTGTGGGAATATTTATTGATGATATCGGTTAATAATGGAATACTAACAGTGTATAGCATTTTGCAGCTAAATCTCCCATCCAGCCTGCTTCCCTCGCTTGACCTCTCTTACATTGAAGACAAATATTCAGGTCGTTCTTGGTCTTTTATGAAGAACAATAACAGCGGCTCATCACAAAATCAATTATTAAATGATACATCGAAGGTACACAACTACTCCTGTCAGTGTTATAAAGGACATTGAAGTTATGAGGTTTGCAGGGATTTGAGAACTTCAGTAACTCTACCTTCTTTATTGAGAGAGCAAAAAGAGGTATTTGAATTATACAGTTGGAAACAGGTCCATGATGATTGCATTCAAGATTCATGGACCTTATATATTGACTGAAGGATGGTACAGAAGGCAGTAGGGTTAAGTGGGGAAGATTAATGAAGTCATTCTCATCAAATAAAGTTGACCTATATCTTTGGTGTTTCATGCATCACATGGTCCTAAATGAAGTAATTCTTATTAAGTAGAGGGGAGTTGATGATTCTTTGATCAAATGATGCGCAGAAGGTGTTAATAGGTTTCTGTTGTTAGTCTGCTGCTGCTCTGTGCGACTAACTTTTTTTTCTATTAGGAATTCAGTTATGAATTGATCAAGTATGATTTCATACTACACAGCATGCTATTAGGAAAAATGACTTGTTGAAATATATATATTGATTGATCCAACATTTGATCCCTCTTTCCATGTTTCTCTGCAGATTTGGGTTCCATCAAATCCCAGAGGTGCTGAAAGATTACCTCCTCAAATTATTGAAGCTGAGTCCGACTATTACTTGCGTAGATTGTGGGGTAAACCTAGTGAGGTGTGTATCTTCAAACCGTCTATATGTGCAATGTGGCTACGACCTCTGAATGTCATACAAAAACTGGTTTTAAGTTAATATTTAAATCTTTGGATTGTAGATGCCTCTGATGTTTTTGTTGTGGGAAGTTATTTAAATACAGGGCATTTGATTAAGTTGCCACTTGCAGGATTTAATTGGCAAGCCAAAGTACCTTGTAACCTTCACTGTTGGCTATGATCAGAAAAAGAATATTGATGCAGCTGTGAAAAAGGTATATCTCTTAGTCTGTTCCTCTCTCCAGTTTCATATGTGATTACGTGTGTTTTTTGACTAAATATGTTAGTTGAGCAGTTTTCAGAGGACTTCACAATCCTTCTATTTCATTATGATGGCCGAACAACTGAATGGGATGAATTTGAATGGTCAAAACAGGCTATTCATGTGAGTGTTCGCAAACAGACCAAATGGTAAGAAGCTACTGCTTACTCTCATTTTTTCCGTTACAAATTTTTATGGTGCCTGATGTTATTTCAATTATATTATGATATTGAACGTTTTTTTGTTTCATCTTAGGTGGTATGCCAAGCGGTTCCTGCATCCTGACATTGTGGCACCATATGACTATATATTTATATGGGATGAAGATTTGGGGGTTGAGCACTTTAATGCAGAGGAGTGAGTATTTGATATGAGATAATTTGTCAAAAGATTTAGTTTTGGTTCACTGAAGAAATTTCATCTGACTTTCTCTCAATTCAATTCTAGATACTTAAAACTGGTGAAGAAACATGGCTTAGAGATTTCACAGCCTGGTTTGGAACCTAACAAAGGGTTGACATGGCAAATGACAAAGAGAAGAGGTGATCGTGAAGTTCACAAGTAAGAACGATGGGAATCCGGTATCACTTTTCTAGTGGTGCATGATATGTAAAAGAATGTAATCAATGTATATTAACTATTTATTTCCTGAATTTCTATTAGAGTAACAGAGGAGAAACCAGGATGGTGTACTGACCCTCATCTGCCTCCTTGTGCAGCGTATGTAACTGTTCAAAGCATTGTTGTTGTATTGTTTGGTCCTACCTGCTGTCTTTAATTGGGTCATATGAATGCAGGTTTGTTGAGATTATGGCTCCAGTGTTTTCCCGAGATGCATGGCGCTGTGTATGGCATATGATTCAGGTATGAAGAGTTGCTCGAAGCCTTTTTTTCTAATAAAATAATAATAATTAGCTATTTACTATTTTTTAAGCACTTGTTTCATTTGTCTCTCGCAATAAATTATAATATACTACTCTGTATTATTGCAGAATGACTTGGTCCATGGGTGGGGTCTCGATTTTGCTCTTAGAAAATGTGTTGAGGTGAGTCCACTATAGAAAATATGGCCTTAGGAGTGACACACCCAAAAAGAGAAATAAATTACAATTTTTACATGAACTATAACTCTAAACTAATACTATTTCTCTGATTAGCCTGCGCATGAGAAGATCGGAGTTGTCGATTCTCAGTGGATTGTACACCAAGGTGTTCCCTCACTAGGGAACCAGGTAATTTGTTTGCCATGGTTATATTAGAGTTACATAAATAACTTAACCCCTGTAAAAGAAGATGCTTATTTGTTTTCCTGCACTTTGTAGGGAGAATCTCAAACTGGGAAAGCGCCATGGCAGGGGGTATGAATTTCTATTACATTTATGTCGGCAGAATTAGATAGTTCTTTCATGGCCATATGCCGTTTTCCTTATATTTCTCGCATTCAGAATTAATTACCGTAGTTAATCAAGAAATTTAGTGCTTATAATGGAGGATGTTCAACATTCTATGTAGCTGATTCGTAAATATATTGATGTTTGTATGGCGATGATGGCAGGTAAGGGAGAGGTGTAGAAAGGAATGGACAATGTTCCAAAGCCGGTTGACAAAGGCAGAACACGCGTATTACAAGGCCATGGGAATTGATCCTTCAAATTCGACGGCTCGTTAGGGGACAGCAATCACGAAACTTGACTTGTATACAGCCACACCAGTCACGACCTTTTTTTTTTCCTTTTGTATTTCGACCTCATTTAAGATTGTAACATTAGTTATTTGCAATCTCAATGTAGAGTCCTAGTTAGGACAAAAACATACCATAATTCGATGTAGAATTTTAATGAGTAAATTGAAGGGAAAAGAATAATACGATGTATTTGATTATATGATGATCATGAAAACTTAAATTGAGTACGCGAATCGGAAGTGCGTTGTTCCACTCTTTCTTTATTAGTGTCGCTTTCGTAAGTCATCACACATTTGTCCAACTCCAGTGAGTAGCAAAAAAGTTTTAACTCCGGTGAACTTTCTAGACTAGATTCCTTTCCGTATAATGCTTGTGATATTGACTATGCAAGTTTTATTATGTGTAATGTCTAGTCGACACTCGTAGGGATGTAAGCAAAATCGGTCAAATCAAACCGAATTAAATCGAGAGGTTCAGTTTAATTTTTGGTTTTATTTTTTAAAAAATTGAAGAGTTTGGTTTAATTCGGTTTTTGATTTTAATGAAAAAAAATAAATTAATTAAACTGAATCGAGTAAGCTAAAACGATATCGTTTTGATTATTTTGAAGTATTTTTTTTTTTAAATGACTAAAATTGATTCAGTTTTCGGTTTTCTTCTTATTTAAATTTAAAAAAATAATTTACACAGATTTTATGACAAAAACCGACCAAACCAAACTAGATCGATTTGGTTCAGTTCAATTTTATTCTCAAAAATTTTAAAAATAAAACCGAACCAAACTGATATGATTTGGTCAGTTTAATGTTGGTTTGAGGTGTAAATTGGACGAAATCAAACCGATTACACCGACAAGATTTTTCGTATCGAAGCTTAATTGTTTTCCTGCTTCAACAACTATTGACGAGGTGGAAGCAGTACGACACACTCTACTCATTA
The DNA here is from genome assembly GCA_003255065.1 of Cercis canadensis. Lineage (NCBI taxonomy): Eukaryota > Viridiplantae > Streptophyta > Magnoliopsida > Fabales > Fabaceae > Cercis > Cercis canadensis. Next base: position 557,939 of record QAOA01005205.1, read on the forward strand.
CTCAATCCTCAAATAAATGGGTCAAGTGTGGTTTTGGTTGGAAAATGATTGAGATTTACGGGCCCTGGCCGGGAATCTGGAAAGTTCTTAAATCTAAAACTGAAAGGTGAGCGTAGATGCCACCAGGCATAACCGCTGTGGCCATAGCAAAGCCCCACGGGCACGTGGCTTCCTCAAAGTTACCCTTTTTGTCATAGTGAAACTACCAGTTTAATTTCGCTTACAAACTACTACACGTGTCGCCACGTGTAAACACTGTCCCCACTGTGGTTAGTTCATGAACCAGGGTTATCGTTTTCGTGGTTAAGATGTGGCTTCTATATCATGGATTTTATGAAACAGACAAGTGGCCTAGTTCTCTGGGCCTTGCTTTGTTTGTTCTCAGCTACTCTGTTTTCTTCTTCTTCTTCTTCTTCCTCTGTTGCGCTCTACTGAATTAAAGTAGCAAATAATTGTGTTTGTATTTGCAATTCGGATTTGGTTTGGATTGTGGAAAGAAGAATAGAAAATGGGTCTCTCAAACTTCCCATGTGCAGCTGAAGGAGTGCTGCCTCTGCTTGTCAACACGGTTCTATCAATATCTGTTTTGAAGAACATATTTAGATCGGTTCTTCAACTAGTTTGTGGCAGTGAGAGTGGGAGTGCTACTTCGGAATTAGACTCAGATGAAAGCTGTTTTTCAAGGGAAAGGAGGATCTCAATAACCCAATACAAATCCTTGTGCCAAAACAGCTCCACTATGGCCACAACCAACACTTCTACGGTGGAGTGCTGCGTTTGTCTCTCTGGATTTGAAGTTAATCAGGAGGTGAGCCTGTTATCTTGCAACCATTTCTTCCACAGAGCTTGCTTAGACAAATGGTTTCATAACCAACATACCACTTGTCCTTTGTGTCGCTCCATAGACTAAGAAAAATGCCATCATTATCATAAACACATGAACCAATTCAGAATAGGCTTCGTTTCCTAGTTCCCTCCTCTTTCCTTCTCTTTCTCTCTTATGTTTTTCTTTTTTCTATTTTTAACAAAATCAGACAAACTCTGATCATGTTGTTTTTCTTGATGCATATCAGCAATTGTCAAAACAGCTATGAAGGAATAGACCTTTTTATTACGGGTTTCTTTTCAGCGCTGCCTTAGTATGTGGTCCTTGCAATTCAATAAGAACTCAACTCTTAAGACAGATAGAGAATCTTGCTCTGTTCTCTAATTATCCATCCTTATTTATTTATTTATTTTTTTTTATTCTTCTATAAATGGAAAAAGATGATTCCCTCATTCCCTGACACAATCAAGGATTTCGGCAAGCCGAAAAAAACAGAGATAAAAAATATGCCTTTACCAACTTGTTTGGGTGAGATGATTTCTTAACATGATAGTAGTATTTTTTTGACTAAGCCGGGAGACCCATCTTTCAATGGCTTAGGCTTTTACTTGAGATTTCGACAAAGGGCATTAAGTGGTTTACGTGTGAAAAGGATTTGATAATATTTTTTTGTTACAAAAAGTGTTGAAAAGTCATCCAATCTTAATCGCTCCGGTCATGTCACGCGTCACATGAGTCACTGTGTCCTACAATTTTCAGAAATATGATAGATTTACTTATAATTATATGCAGGTGGATGCAAAGTTTAAGGCGTAATTGCAATTTGTATTATTCTTGAAATTGATCTAAAAGTCAATTATTTATGATTCATCATTTGGGAAAGAAAGGTTGAAAAGGAAAACCAAAATTGGTGAGGGTATGAGAGAAGAATTTAAAAAGCAGCAGTGTGTTGCAGAAACTCTGGGAGAGTAATGGGCCTGGTTACCTCAGTCAACTGAGCAGGACCATGATAAAGGACCGTGACCCCCCTCTTTCCCTTTGTCAGTTTTAAATCAGTCTCAGCTTTATATTAAAATATTCTTTCTATTTTTTAGATTAACTTGAAAAGAATCTGAGACTCATTTCGTGGCCGCCACCTTTCTGCATTCTCTGGTCCTGATTTCCAAAACAATAAAAAATCACCTTTGCATTGGAACGTGATAGTTTGGGATTTTTGCGTTTTTGTATCTTTGGGGTTGAAGTAACCCGCGCTCTGCTGGTGCTAATTGACGGAATTTTGCATGTTACACAGAGAATTGAAATAGCAATTTTCCGATGGAACATTATGACAGTACTAATAATGGCCCCCAACCCAAGCATCAACCAAACATAAAAGTCACAAAGTTACAATAAGTAGAATAGCTTATATTGAGAGAATCAATCTTAAGCACTGGTAGTGGTAGTGGTATACATGAAATATAGGCTTGGGTAGCTATGAGAGTGAGGCCTTTGATGTGTTATTTGGATACAAATACATAAGATACTGAGAGTAAGGAAACACAGGTTACCAATTACTCGTCATGATTATTGGTAGATATATAGTGAAGTAAAGCAACAAAGGATGCAGTTGAAGCCTCTTTACATAGCTGAGGTGAGGTGAGTGGTCAACCATGCCTCATTGACATGAACTTTGTTAACTGGATCCTCCTGTGCTCATGCTCAATAAACGTGTCAGCTTCTTGGTCCACGTTCTCAAAACCATTGTGATTGCTGTACTTGATACGTTGGAGAGCGTCCTCAGTTTGTTGCAGATAAGCACCAGGGTAGGTTGAGGTCTCTGTTTGTGTTTCTGAAATGGGCTCCGCCACATAGGTTCTGAAAGCCACATGACCCTTCGGCTTTGGCTGCCTTGGGCTATCAAATCGCCTGTGATGCGCATGGTGTGCTATGGGTTCGTTGCTTTCGTATTCGTTTGGGGGGCTCCATCCATAATAATGGTTGGGGTTTTGGTATGCCATTTCCTACACACACTTGAATCGCTGGTTCTAGTTTTGTTTGATAGGTTATGGTGGAGATGGAGTATCACGATTCACCTATTATTTATAGCATTTCGCTCAACCCACCATGTTATGTTATTCTTTATATGATATGATAAGATGAGAGTGAATCTAATACCTCTCCCTTCCAGAACAAACTTTGAACAAAAACGAGAGGATATAGTTACCGTATCAAGTTGGGACCTTATTTATTTTTATTCCCACGAGGAATGTCTAGAACTAGTTAGCGTATAAACCTGGTTTCACAACATCATAGGAAAATATCTTTAAGGAGGAATGCGCACGGAAACGATTCCAAAGCCAGCATTCGACCCACTTTGTTAAACGTAGGACATGAAATTTGATTCCTTCTCCTTTTTATTTTCTTTTCTTTTTACAAGTTAACGCCGCCGCTTTTGGAAGAATCATCATGATCATGATCATGATGATTGAAAAGTAAAAAACGACGCCTCTGTCTCATCTCACATAAGCAAAATCAGGAGGAATCATAGAATCATAGGCTGTAGCAATGGAATCAAAACTATTGAGAAAAGAAGACGATTCAAGAGGAATCATAGAAATCAAACAAGTGGCAAACCCTACCACACGTGATCCTTTTCACCAAATTCACCAGAAGAAGAACCTTGTATTCTCTTTCTCTAGTGCTTTGCTCTTTGTTTATATTCCGTGTTAGGCATTGTCATAAGATGGGCCACTTCAATATGACGCAAGATAGTATGTAGTGTGCTTGAAAATTGTTCAGAAGAATGCATAGGTTTCAGCCAATGCAAAACAAATGTTGACTCATCTAAAGTTAATGATGAAATCATCTAAATTGGACATTGGCGGGTGAATGTTGATTCATCGGTTCAAGATTATTTATTGTTAACTGCTCTGTTTTACTTTAAGTTAGTTTTCAATAACAAATGGCCAGCTTGTACTGATAAGTAACATAAATAGATATTGTTCACATTAAATGTGTTGCGATGCATCACAACAAGAGCTCCAACAGGGAGCAGAGAGGAAGCTTATTACATACATAGTTCTTATATGTATATGTAATTAAGAGAAGCACACATTTTATTTAGGGGTAGGGAGTAGGGAGTGGTCACTGTGGCTTATTAGAGTGAGTAATTAAGAGAGAGTAGCTAGATTCCCTTGGCAAGCCACTCAATCTTGCGGGCAGCATTAGGGTTCAAATTCATGTTCCTACCCAAATTGTGGTGCTCATGTCTCATTTCCTCCACCCTCACAGTAACTCCCGGATAAGAATGTGCTTCACTACTGTAACTTTCAAAATCAACACCATCTTCTGACACATATTCATAGTGGGCACCGTAATTGGAATGGGAATTGAACTTTCCACCGTTGCCGTGGTGGTGCTGGTGGGGGACACTGGGATTATGCCATTTGTTGCTGCCATTGCCACCAAGCCAACCTTGCTGAAGCTGACCGTGGCTTCCCCTTCTCCTAAAGGAGGCAGGGTGCACCTTTGAGTACTCAGAATCCACATAACCACCTCCACCACGCCTCATGTTCATGCCTGGGTTATTGGACTGCCAAGGCTCTCCATGCACATCATAGCCCTGCATCTGATCTTGACTCTTAACCCACATGCCATCGTAGCCATTGCCATTGCCATAGCATTGCTGTTGAAACCCAAGGCTTCTTCTCATATTGCCCTAATTAACCCAAGTAATTAAGGAAATGGAAATGGATGCTTAAGCTGCTAAGGACCTGAGTTCTCAATTGGGTTGCGTTTCTATGCCTTATTGGGACCCCTTTTATCGGCATCTGATATGCGAATTTTAACTGCAATTATTATCATCTTAAGACTTGTGTGCCATTATTAATAATTCATACATTTTATTTCCAACCCCATTAGTTATCCAATTCTTCAACTTTATAAAATATATTATTCACATTAATTTGTCTTTTCTAAAAAATTAATATTAATTGGAGAACACATCGTTAAATAAAACCTCGCGTCTTCCTTTGCTGGTGTTAAATTAGTTATTTTTGAAAGTGACACATTTTACCTTCAAATGAACTAAGAAATTGGTTATTACAATTACAAAACCATTATAAAGTAATAGTCTAATAGATTATAAAGGCCAAATGACTAAAAAAAATACAATTTTATAAATTATTTACTTAAATAGAATAGTTTAAAAATTATTTATTAATTTAAAAAAAATTAATTAAATTATTGATAGACATGCAAAAAAATATGTCACGTTATTTATAAAGAAGCATAACTCATTTTTATTTGTGTTCCATAAATAAAATAATTAAAAATTTATTATTTTAGTAATTAATTTTCATAATGTCTCATTTTATCAAAGTATATTTTGTTGGTCAATTTGCCGATTATCAAACAAGGCATCAATTGGTTAAATCCTATGATCAATTTATGATCGCCATGGCTCCTTGGTCCGTCACCCATTATGAATCTGATTCTTAGTGAAAAAAGCAGGCATCCCATTCTTTATGATTAATGATGACCCAGGCCCCCAAAAAGAATTCCTTATGATGTGTCTGCCCATGCGGGAATCACATGGCCAAGATTCTCCATTCTCCATTATAAACGAGTCTGGTTCCACCCATCATCAATTATCACATTGACATAATAATAATTAAATGGGGTTAATAGTTTAATACTAAATGCTCTGGCTTTTACCATACACCAAGATAAACAACCATCAAGAGATGAGGATGGTATAAGTCGTCTTACTTTTGTTTTTAGCCCTTTTCTTCTTGTTAAATCTCTTTAATTTTCTGAAGCAATTCTCAAGTTACACAAACCTTTCTATTCTCTGAAGCACAAACATCACCTAAATTTAGATCTAAAGAGCATATGCAGATTCTATACTAGAACCACAGCTCAACATTCTGCAGAAACTCTCAAGAACATTGTGTGTAAAGCGCCAACAACCAATCTTATGGAACGACTCTCCGCAATTGTTTTTGAGAAAAAAATTCTTAGGTTCCATAACCTAACACTTAAACAAGTTCCAGCTCCAGCTAAGACATCAATAATAGTAATAAAATAAACAAACATAACTTAGTAAATGCTGAAAAATGAGATGGCTTAAGAAAGGTCTTTCTGACTTTATACCCTTGCATCAAGAGTTCAAGAACAATGGATGATTGCAGACAACATTGGTTATATGGCACTGGCACTGGCACAGTTGTTGACCAAGGTAAACCCCAAAGGCCAAGTGTTGTAATGGTTAGGCACTTTGTGAGAACTACGATAAGTCAAAACTACAATGAAAAGTGCGTTCAATAAAACTGGTTTACTGCTGAAACATATCTAGACCGCTGCCAGAAGAGCAAACATTCATCTTTAGATAATGGGGAGAAATGAGTCAATATTGTCGTGAATATACAGCAAGCAATTAGATGAGACATATTTCGCATCAAATCAAATAAGAATAATAGAATCAGAATAAATTTGTCTCCATAACAAAACTTCCCAAACGGGAAAAACCGTCGAACTTCAAACCTAGTCTATATGTATATCTGGGGATCAGCCACACTAACACAAAATAAACACAAATACTGGACCATGACCATGTTCTCAATTCTGATAACGTTAACAGCACTGTCCCTGGTTCGCCAGAATAGATAAGCTCCCCCTTGAATGAAGTCCAACTCTAACTTATGTACAGAATTCCAGCCTAGGATCAAAGAATTTGTCCCAACTCCCGATGAATAATCTAAAGAATATCTCACTGGACATGGACAGAGCCATATAAGTGACACACTGTCATCGAGATTCAAAGACTCAGTTCAAACCTCAGTGAGAGTCACTCAAGCTTCACATGCTACAAGCTCTACAAGAAGCATTCCTTTATAAGGTCAGTCGTCATCTCTAATGCAATTTCCAGGCAAGAGAAATTTAAAATCCTTTGCATTCTCAAGAAGAAATGCGGGAAGATGAACAGCAGAATAGGAATGGGGTATTGGTCCCATTTTACCAATGATTTCCTTGAAGGTGTATTCCTCAGGAAGCATATCAAATAAATCAGCCCCTTTGCAGATTACTTTCTGGATTCTGTTGCGGTTCAAATAATGAGAGAACCTGACCCTGTCATAATGGCTGTAGGCTTTCATCTTGAAAACAAAATCGCTGATACGGCGAAAGCAAAAGCTACAATGCCACCCAGCATCCGCCAATAAGGCATCTGACTGCCGATAATGTGCATACCTTGTCTTACCACTCTGATACCTGTGGACTGAAGCTCTCCAGCTGTTATCATCCGCATGAAACTCAAAAGAGTAAAGATAATTCTTCAGCTGAAGATGAATGATTGAAGGTATTTCATCACACCACCTCAAAAGGTTTATAGTGTGAGCACTTGGTATCTCATCAACATCTGACATAATCAACAAGTCATCATCTGAAATACCAGCTATCTTAAGGAGCTGATCAAGTGCAACTCGCTGATATGCTTCCTCAATGAATGGGTTTTCTCCTTTCTTAAATCTCCCACCAATGGTCCCGTAAGTTAGCCGTGGCTCAGCAAATTTAAACTTGTCCCTGTTGCTATTAAAAACCAGAGGCTTAGGCAATCCAGTGAATGTCGAATTTGACTCGAGAAGAACAAATTCTGTAATGTAAGGGTACAATTCTTTCCAGCGCAAGGTTAGTACTTCCAACTCATTACTGAACAACACAGCATCATATACACGTCTTGGGTATTCACGAACTCCCCAGCCATGAAGTTTGCATAGATTCTCCATTGTCACATTTTCGTTATAATAATGCGGGATAACATTGAAAGGCTTGGGTGGTTTTTCCCACAGTGGCCGCAGAAAGTAGGAGATTTTCTGTCCATGCACATAAATTCCAAAGATGCACATTGGAACAACAGCAAAAATAAATATGTAGGTTTTTACATCCACGCCACGCAAAATGCAACGGATTCTTGACATGCCTGTCACTTGGCTGGATTCCTGCACATTGACAGAATAAACATCTGGGTAAGCTATAAACATTCACCTTCAAGAATAAAAGATCACAAAAGTAACTTGACAAGACGTGGACAAACAAATTAATCCCTAATCAAAATACTTGTTTTGTTTTTCCTTCAGACTCATCTGACGATTATTTAGGATAAGACACTGTTTATAGGAATCTCAATTTGTTGATGTGAAGATAGACCCTGATTGCGCACCCGCTCTAGTCCCCACTATTTTTGCAAACGAAACCCCAGAATCGAAGAAAATGCGAAAGAAGGGGTAGTATCCGCTACCAACCATACAAGAGAATCCTGAAGATTTGCTAAAAATAGGAAAACGCGAACTAACAATCTCACAAATATAACCTAATTCCAGTCGCCAATATCTCACAAATCTCGCATACACAAATTGGCTAATCCGGTGATAGATTATATTCGTCTGTGCCTAACTCAATATCGAACTGTCTGCAACGGAGATTCCACCCAAGACGATGATAAAGTATGTGTTTTGATTCCTATGGAGTGAAGTAGTATAAAAAATCCCAAAAGATACGACTAGTATGCCTCCATCTGATTTAGTAATTTCTCAGAAACAAAAGCCACCCAGAAATCTAAACCAATTAATTATCAAAGGGCAAAAAGAAAAAAAGGAATGGGAATCGTAACCGCAGTATAGAGATCGATATAATCCTGTTTTAGGAAAAGCAATAAAGTGAATCAATATATACCTGGCCACAAACATTGCCGCACAAATCATCGGTCTTCTTGGAACAGTAATGGCCTCCAGCCTCTCCCATCATCCACCACATTCTTCCGTTTAGTGTATTCTGGGAATCGATGAAAGCAGATCGATCGAGAGAGCTTTGAACCCAAAACTATCAGAAATCCGAATGTCCGATCGCTACTCCCTAAGTTAAACACTATCAAACGCTGCCCTAGATTCAGTCCTATATACTCCTCCAAAACTCTCTCTCACTGCCAATAAATCCTTTCCTTGGTATCAACGGATCGCCGTTAAGTCGCAGAATCTCGAAATCAGCGGAAAATTAATTCTTAATGGAGAAGGAAAGTGGTGTTTCCGATAATGAAAATTCTCATGTGTATAAACAAAGGGAAGGGAAAAAGGAAAAGCTGTAGCCTCTCTGGTAATGGGTGGCAGTTGTCCAAGGCTTACAGAGACAGACACACACTGAATTTTCAAAGGCGAATCGTTCCCCTCTCCTCTTATGCTTTCTACTGCCGCTTTTGCTCTATCATATTTGCCCCTCCACTATATAAATAACGCTTTTTCAGTTTTCACCAAAATTCCTCTTTTACGGAAAAGGGCAGATTTCCTTTCCATGTACAACTCGGAAACTCGGGGGTGAATAAGTCATTTCAATGCGGGAATACTATTGTACTCAGTCCCCACGCGTCCATTGACTCCTTCAATACAACTGTTTTTTGTGTGCGTTATCATGGATATTTTTTTTTTTTTTTTTGAGGGAATGCTATCATGGTTATTATTTTTCTCTTTTTTATTTATTGAATCATGAACCATCATGATATTAAAATTAGTCTTTGGAATTTCCAAAATATCCAAGGAGACCTAGACATATGGCACTTACGTGACTGGGTTTTAAAATTCAGTGGCAGGTGACGTCGTCGTTTCCAAGATGACAAGGACAAAGGTCGGTATTGGCAGCACTTGGAGCGTGTTGGAGCAGTCCAGCACTCGCATCATACTGGCGAATGGCGATGATTGAGAGAGAAACAACGAGGAACAAAATGGGCGTGGGGCCCAGTGCAACGATGTGTGGACCCCCACCACGAGGTTGTCGTGTCTTTCGGTCCGTTTGATTAGGGTGTGGGCCTACCTCCACCTGCTAACCGTTAACATTTTTAAACGTCTCCAGGTCGGGGAAATGCCGGAACCATCTCCAACCACTACTCACAACAGAATTTCTCCCAACACGCTTCCCAATGTAAAAGCCCTTGCGATTGAAACCTTTCATATCACTCTGCTTGTATTTTTTTATTAAATAAATAGAGTTAAATTTTTAATTAATCATAATATAATAATTTATGTTTGTATTTTTTGTTTAAAAAAAAATTCATCTAACTTTATTTTTATGGCCAAGTCTACAATACCCATCCTTAGAAATGGGCATAGGTGCAAAGCCTTTTAAATGACTGAGATTAAGCCATGTGTATAGTCTAGATTTGATGACTTACTATTAACTATAAATGATTAATTATATTTTGACCCAAAAAATTTTATGTATTTACTTGTGCTCCCCATTAACCAAAAACACCACGCCCCCAACTTCTTCTCTTTCCTTTGGTTCCCTGCAACACCCATCTCCCCAACCCAGAACCCATCTCCGCAACACCCATCTCCCCAATCACAGAAGCCTTTCTTTCTTTCCATCTCAGCTTAAATTCTATTCAACCAAATCTAGAAACCCACATGAAGAAATCACTCTCTCAAGTCCCTGTATTTTCATGGGATGCTGGGGGCAAACATCTAAAAATGTTAACTGAAACCATCAGAATCAGCTCTTCTTCCATAGCTTCGCTGAATTTGAATGATCCAGATTGTATGATATCCACTAACTCATAAAGTGGTTGGTGTTTAATTTCCTTTTCCCAAACCGACTTCAAAGTGCTTGAAAAATCACAAAGAAAGCAACAAATTTGAATCTTTTGCAGGAATACACTTGGGCGTTCTGGAACAGCAACTTCTCGTAGTTGTGGTAGTATTTCAATTACCCCAGAAATGGGAGGTGCTGCCGCTGAAGATAAGGTATTATGTGCATCCAAATTGGGGGTTGCTGGATTGGTGGCGGTCCGAGATGCATGGTTCACAACGACTTCCACTGATCGATACCCATTTGTAAAATTTTATTGAATTCCGATTTCGATGATTTCTTGTGCAAACGCTTTATGATCTTATTGAACATTTTTCCAGAAATAGAATATTAAACCCCAAAATTCGGTTCAACGAGAAAATTCTACCAATAAATTTTCAAGCGATCGAAAAACCCTACAAAGTGGGAAAATATCAAGAATTGAATTAAATGACACAAGAGGCAAATGAGAATGAAGGAAGGAGGGAAGCGGAATTTCACATACCTAAAGGCTCAAATGTATGCCTTGTGAGCAGGATTGAGGAAAAACACCAAGGTTGATCGAAGAGCCGAACCATCTAGTACGTAAACGACGATCGACGAAACGGCAAATGATTCCTGAATGCGGTTCTGCAGTGATTTAAAATGGTAAAATACGAAAATTGGGAAGTGGAAATGAAGATGTTTGCCTGTTTGGGACCCAAGAAAATCATATGAGAGGGGAAAATTGGAGTGGTATTGGTGGAAAAAGTTAGCGATGTGGATCTTAGAGGGATTTCGAACTGTTTCAGCTTGGAGAACCATGGAGGATTGCTTCCATGGGTGCGATGAGGTTGATTTTGATAAATGAGGTCAATTTATAATTTAACTAAAATATTAAGCTATTATGTTATTATTAAAAAGACCTGATAATCAAGTAATTGGTCAAATCATCAGAGCCATTGATCAAGCCAAGTGGATGATCCAATGGCAATTGAGTGTCATTTGCACCGTTACCCATTTAGTGGCCTTTGTATTGTAGACTTGGCCTATTTTTATAACTAAAAAACCAAGGTCTAATTCTAATATATAGATAGAACTAGACTTATTAAATCTGAAGCAAGTTATTTCTGTTTTAAAGGTTTCGTTGTCAAAGCATCAATAGCTGTAACTTTGTATAGAAGATGCTTTGAGATTCTTATTTTGACACAAGACTCTCTTCTTATGATGAAAGTCTTGTGACTAACTAATTTACAGTCCAATTGACAAAGTGCATATAATATAACACAAACATAAAAAGAAATTTTTGGATGGAGGTTATGAAGGGCCTGTTTAAAATCTGTTTTTGAAAACAATAAAACAAAAAAACTTGTTTAGTAAAATTATTTTTAAAAATTTCTTCTCACAAAATTGTTTTAAAAACAAAAACAAGAAATAGCTATTTTCAAAAACTGTTTTTAAAAACAAAAAAAAAAATTAAAACACTTTTAAACACGCTCAAAATTTTTTTATCTCAGATTTTGTCTTTACTCCTTTATTAATTATATGATTGTGGCACATTATAATTTGTCTTATTTAAAATTTGGATATTAGAAAGTGATGATAAGTATAATAGCATATCATCATAATGAAAACGATGTATTTTCTCAATACAATATTGGTATGATCTTAGTTTATTTATATTTCTCCTCTATGGTTATAAGAAAATACAAATGGCGTAATCAATTGAAACATGCCTTCTAAAGGGTGGAAAAATTCCTAAGTTATAAAGTGAGGAGACTGCAAAGAAGTAGTCACATCTGAATGGGATAAGTATGAAGATTAATAATAGTTAAGTCGGTAGTGTGCACCCAAAATGGGGGACGGAAGCAAGATAGGAGAGTTAATGATGCAAAAGATTAATTTAGAGATGAACACGAATATTATATGATTTTTTTTATTAATATTATGAGTATTTTTTATTTTACTTAATTTTGTATGAGATTAATCTTATTCAAAAATTAGAGCAATTACGATTTTTTCTCTTCTAACAATATTTTCACTTGACATTAAATTCTTGACCACAATAAAAGACGCATACCTAAAATTTAATTTATTACTCGGTTGAACTAAATGCTTGATGATATAAATATTAGATGACTAATTAAATAAAGATTAAGCAGCCATGGATTTAGATGGCTAAAGACTAATTAAGCAAGATTAAGCAGCCATGGATTTAGATGGCTAAAGACTAATTAAGCAAGAAGGATAGAGGGATGTGTGTGGTTTTATGCAAAGAAAAGTCATTGATGTGGAAACTCTCCCTTATTGTCTTACCGGTTCATAAACTATTTTCGGAACATGAGTACGATATTTCGTCCCATTTACGTGTCAATTTCTGATAAATAAAGAAAGAGAGAAAAAAGGGTTATTCTTTACTCTAGAGTCCATGGATAATACCGACATGAGATGAGGGGACACGCAGAAAGATCTTCGAGGAATAAGTAAAACATAAATGTTAATTAAAGACATTTACAACTTGAACTTGGGAAGGTTGAGAGGTTTTTTGACGTTAAACGCAAAACATACGAAATAATAGTTCATCAATTGCTGCAAACACCGAGACTTTTCCTTGTCATGAATTTCAAGACTCGGCAATGTTCCGGGACCAGACGACTTGCGTCAACTACATGCCCTACTTACATGCCCTACTTACTTTTTTTTATTGTAATTTAATTGAATCAAGCCCATGTCATCATTTTACGTATTTGTAGGGCTCATTGGTTTGAATATTATATTTTAGTAATAAAATTATATATTTATAATATTTTTTAATTTAATTATTTAAATATTATAATTTTTAAATAATTAAAAATAAAAAAAAAAATTGAATATGTGAGAACTACAAGTGACCATGTGACCTATTCACATAGGACACGCTAATAGCTCATTGGCATGTCTCTTCTTGTCACATTTTTCTTTATTTTGTTTTAATTCTTATAGGCAACTAAAAAAAGGACACGTCGTGAGGTTACCGGCATATTCGACCTGGACACGCCATGTGGCCATTTGCGCGTTTGATAATCCCCATATGTCCGTTACACTTTTTTTAAAAAAAAATTTAAAAAAAAAAGTGTAATATTAAAAATAAATAAGTTAAAAAGTGTAATAAATATATAAAATTATTTCTGAAATGCTATATTTCGGTCAAAGAGCCTATTTGTAGCCACAAAAAAAAAAAGGAAAAGTTTAGTTTAACTTTACCTATTATCTACAACGATAAATGCTCAATTGTAAAAAATAAAAATAAAAAAATAGTGTGAATAAATCGTAGGCATATTTTTTATGCTACAATTAATTAAATTTAATTAGAGAATGTATTGTATGCAGACCAAAGCCAAATTATTAACCAATTATTTAAAAAGTTCTAAAATCATCTTTAAAATTTCTTATATTGAAGCAATACCATAATTTTAGAAGTTTTTTTATTATTATTATTTGTTTTTCTTGTCTTCCATTTCCATTGGTGATTTCAACCCAAGCTAGATTGATTAGTTATGCAAGTTACTGATTTTTGTCAATTGAGATGAGAAATGTTGCAACGATTAGTATAATATGAAATATTTACATATAGATATAGAAAAGTGCCTACAAGAAGTCTCTTTGAACAAACAGACCTCCAAGTGAAGATGCTGAGTTTTCCCTTTTATGGGAACAGGACAGAGAGAGAGAGAAGTATTGCTTGGCTTTCCAAGAACATATTCATGTCATGTGCTTTACATTCTGTGATTTAAGCTTTTTCTTCGCATCCTTCTTTTTTGGGCGAGACACTACTTTAATCCCACGAAAACATTGCACTACACAGCTACCAAGGCTAATACACAAGGTGTTCAGAATGAGCAAGTGACGGATCTCAGGTTTTGAATTGAGAGAGATTAATCAAAGTGTTAATTTTAAGACAAAACAAGAAGCAAGAGAGCAAAATGTTAAGTGATGTATGATCAACTGTTTAAGGATCTTTATTTCATTTTGTTAGCATATAGGATGGTTGTACTTTTTAACAGGCCATAATGAAAATTGAAAACCACTCTCCAACTGCCAAAGCAATAACCAGTTATCTCCTCGTGAAATTGGGCCTTTTTTACATCAAAGCAATAACGTATATGTGGGGACCACCTGACACACCAGTAGCTTCACGGCGTGTCCTTTCTTCAACTGGCTATAAGAATTAAAAAAAAATTAAAAGAAAATGTGACAATAAGGGACATGCCAATAGATTATTGGCGTATCCCACGTGACCACTTGTGGTCCTCACATGTCTAAAAAGTTTTTTTTTTTGTTTTTAATTTTTTTAAAACTATAATATTTATGTAATTAAGTTAAAAAGTGTGATAAATATATAATTTTATTGCTAAAATATAATATTCAAATCAATGAACCAAAAAGATTTGACATGGCTGCTGCCAAACGTGCTAGTGGCCACGTGATATGTCTATATCGAACATGCTGATAGCCTCACGGCGTGTCCTTTCTTTAACTACTTATAAAAAAAAAAAAAAAATGTGACAAGGGACAATGAGACAAAATGCAAGTGATTTTGGGCCGCATTTCCTTTGTGATACTCATCTTTATGGTCAGTTTTTAAGGCTTTGGGATGGGTTCTGTTCAGCATTAGGAAAATGGGCCAAGAAATGGGAAGAGACCAAGTGTGGATGCTTCTATTTCAAGTTTCTAACCAGGGATCGGCGACCAATGAAATGGGCCGTAGCACATGAAATAATATCTAGCTTCCTATATTCTCAGATAAGATTTGCATTATGGCATCACACGCCACTGGCCACTGCCAATAAGACAAATCCCATATCCATTCATTGTTTAGCATATAAATTATTCGAGCAAGCTTGAGGATAATAAAAAATGGGACCACCATTTAATGTAACAGTAGTATCTTGACTTGAGTTATTAATGTCTTAGTTTCCAACTACACATCCGTGGGGGAAACGACTCAAATGCCACAAGTTGCAATTAAAATGACATGTATCAAAATATAATTGGAAAACTGGTGCTAGCTATTTTGGTGAGTGACCCAATCTTCTGGTTTTCTGGTAGTTGGAAAACAACCACATATTTTTTAGCTAATAGTGCATATATCCAATAAGTTACTAAAAGTCTAAACCGGATCAAAAGAAACCTTCACCAATATGTGTTATTGTTTAAACCCAGTCGAACAAACATGGATTTCTATAAAATGGGTAAAGAATGTGATGAACAGTGCTTTTTTTGCAAAAGCCCACTTGCTACTCTGAAGAGTGAAAGAGAGTGAGGTTTACTCCTTTTATGTTTTGACATGTTTCTTGCACTGGTATTTTTTAATCTCTTTACTCTATTTATTGATGTATATTTTGTAATTTTAGCATGCTTAAATAATTTTATTTTAAATTATGAGGATATTTATGTATAAATTTTGACATAATAATACTCTTCCAATTTTTCATAAAATTTTTTGTACAAAATATGTGAATGGGAAGAAACATTGGTCTTGTGTACTCTAATGTTTAGTATTTTTTTTTTATGCCAACATGGGTTGGTTCAATTCATAAGGATCGAAATTACTCTGTTTGTAAAACTTAGGTTCAAATCTCACTGCAAGCAATTTCTTATTGGTAGGTAATCTGTAAGTACTACTGTAAACTCTCGTTGAGTCCTAAACTTTTTTCAACAAGAAAAGAAGTATTTTTTTTTTATGGCTCAACTAAATTTACATTAAGTGTGCTCATTACATATTGTGCAATGTTTAAAAGTCTAAAAGTTTTTTAGAATGTTTCAAAGCAAACTCTCTAAATTTTTCAATGAGAATTGAAAATTTTATGAAAATTCTTACTGAATTAGAAGTTCTATCTAACTAGAGATTTTCACATTTTAGTATCTTAATTTAATCATTACATGGCTTGATTTAAAAACAACTTCAAATTTTTTTTGTTCATAAAATTTAGGGTAAGGGAAGACTACCCCATTTGAAAGCCACTAATTACGCTCAATTGAAAAAACTTTAACCATTTTTTTTTTAAAAAGGAATGATATAGAAAGAAAAAAGGACAAGGAAAATTTCTTTTGTCACTCTCCCTAAAACTAAGTCAAGGTACACCATATCAATAGCACAAAAAAAGCATTTATGGAGTTGAACAAAGCAAAAGATTATTTTGATTTGCACAAAGGAAACATGAGTATTGGCTCTTGAGTCTTGACTAATGAGCCGTTATGACAATTTTATAAATTACACAATTAGTAGTGGGGCTCTTTGACCAAAGTAGTGTAGTTAGGATACTTATTTACTAAAATAGGGTAGTTAGGAACTAATTTACCAAAATAATGTACTTTAAGAAAAATCAAAAAAAAAAAAAAAAGTTGACTGAATTGTGGGCCCCACCGAACATGCCGGGAGGCCCACAGCACATCCCCAAAGAAGGCTCCATAAGACTGGTGGCGTGTTCCCATGCGTACAAGCCTCCATCTTTTGCGGGCCCCACTCGCCATTGTGAAGGTTAGATTAGCTGATTTATTAGTTGCTACAAACAGTTTTCACCCAAAAAATATTGTGATTTCTACTAGAACTGGAGTTTCATATAAGACAGTTTTGTGTGATGGCTCGGCACTTGCAGTAAAGAGGCTTATTGCTTGTAAGTTCAGTGAGAAGCAATTTAGATCTGAGATGAATAGTTGGGGCAGCTTAGACATCCCAATTTGGTACCTTCATTGGGTTTTTGTATGCGTACAAGCACATGTTTAATGAGACTTTGTATTCTCAATTGCATGGAAATGGCAATGCTAATAGCCTGTACAGTTTTCTGGACTGGCCAACAAGGCTGAGGATTGGGGTAGGTGTAGCCAGAGGACTTGCTTGGCTTCACCATGCTTGTCATCCTCCGTATATTCACCAGAACAATACAAGAGCAAGAAACTTTAATGAATTGCATGGTGAGTGGGACTTGCAGAAGATGGAGGCTTGTATGCATGGGAACACGCTGTCAGCCTTATAAAGCTTTTTTTGGGACGCGCCGTGGGCCTCCCGGCGTGTCCGGTGGGGCCTGCAATCCAGCCAACTTTTTTTTTTTCTTTTTCAAATTTTCTTAAAATACATTATTTTGGTAAATTAGTTCCTAACTACCCTATTTTGATAAATAAGTATTCTAACTACACTACTTTGGTCAAAGAGCCTAGTAGTGGATATAAAATATTAAACTTTGTTTAGCCATAAAAATTATTAATTCCAAGAAAAACCACTATTTATGGTGTAGTAGTGAGGGGTTTAAGGAGGTTAAGAGTTTAAACTTCCGTATTATCATATAACCAAAAAATACTAAACCTAAGAATACACAATATAAAACACTCTCTCACATGCCAACATTACAAAAAACATTTTTGTTCATGAATTACATAATGGGAAAGATAATAATCACCATAAATTGCAGACATGTAAATTTAAAAGATTTCGAAAGCAAAATGCCTAGTTGTACCCATTAAGGGGTTAAGCAAATATCAATATATCATAATTTTATAATATTGTTGGGTATACCAATCAAAATTATTTGCAATCCGAGACAACCATCATAGAGATTTTGTTCATAAGCTTTAAAAGCACGAAACCAAATAAATTATTTGCTGAAAACGTTAAGCTCTCCAACAATTATTCTTGCTGGAACGACTAAATATTCTAGGAAGAAGAATGCTTCCTTTGAACAAAGGGAGAAATGAAACCATCAACCCATTTTCTCTTTCCTGCTTTCACCATTTTTCTCTGTCTCTTTTCACTCAAACAAAAGGGGCAAATGGAAGGTCACAGACCAAAATGCATTAGTTGGAGATTTTTTAATAATTGAGGGGATGAAATTACAATTACTTAAAACCCATTTTGCATAATATTTTACTTGAAGAGCCTTGAAGAACTTGATTAGGTGTGATGATTTAATTGGGGCTGATGTGGAACTGTTGATGTTGAACTGAAGTCACATCCTAAAGTGGGAAAGACTTTGGTATTGAAATGTTCATTTTATCTTCTTTCTTTTTCAGAGAAGAAGCTAGGTCATGGACTCATCATGATACATGACTAATTGCCAGTGTAATCTTAATAATACCTGTCATTAAGAGAGGTAGATATCATTTTCAGTCTCCTTTAAGTCTGTCTCACTGTGTACTTTATAAGGTTTCATCTTAGTTGTTAGCTGGAACTTGTTCCTTTGTTTGGGTTAAGTTTAATTCACATGATATGACTCGTTCATTTTTTGTCCATTAATCATCTGTGGCATATACTTGGTTTATATAAGGGAAAAGTCCAAAAAAAACCCCTTCAACTATGTCTATGTGCAGTGTACCCCCAAAACTTAAAAAACATAAGAAAAACTTCCTTGAACTTTCAAAATATGCACTTTACCCTCACGACCATGACGTCCATCTATTGGTGGACGAAAGAATGAATTTAAATATTGTAATTTGGCCCTAAAACTCTTTGAATATTATTTTTTAACCCCCAATTTTATACATTTATTTTTATTTATATCTCTATAAAATTGCACTATAGCCTAGATTAATCACATCATGTACACATTAATGGACGGACGTTAGGGTCGTAAAGTAAAGTGCACATTTTAAAAGTTCAAGAAAGTTTTTTCTACGTTTTTGAAGTTTTAGGGGTAAACCGCACATAAGACATAATTGAAGAGGATTTTTTAGACTTTTCCCTTTATATAATGCTACGCCCTCTCTCTATGACTCTAGCCACCATGGGAGAATGGGTTCAAGGATCCCTCAAGGGAGAATAAATTAATTAGAATTGACTTGGTCCTTCATTCAACTGATCAGGTTATAATTCACTTTCAAAATATCTTATGAAACAAACTTATCAATAAGAAAAATGATAAAAATTAAAAACACGTGAATTGAAGTTTGAATACCAAACAAACAAATGTGAAAACTAAAAACCCCAGACGAAACGCAACAACTTTTTTGTAATCCTTGAAACGTTTCACAGAATTTTTCTTTTAATGTATACTCAGAGATTCAAACTACTATGAAATCCTTTTTAGAAAAACAAACTTATGTATTTCTATTAAGATATTCGGTTAAAAAGGGAAAAAAAAAGAAGTATGTGCAATTAGAGGTGTAAATTGGTTCGGTTTGGTTCTAATGCTTTTATGAACCGAATTGATGGAGTCGGTTTGAGAAAATTAAGAACCAAAATTTTTATATTTGGTTCATGAACCAAACTAAACTATAAATAGTCGATTTATGTTGGTTCGGTTTAGTTGATTCAAGTGAGGAGACAAAAAAAAAACAAAAAAACAAGAAAGAGAAATGGACATGACTAGTTTTGAACCTGATTTATTAATATTAGTAAAAAAATAAAAGACCAACAATCAAATATGTTAAATATTCTCGTAACAAATATAAAATATATTCAAAAAAATATATATGTATAATATAATCGATTTTCTTTTGTTCAAAATTTTTTGGAACAAAAAACCGAACCAAATATATTGATTTTAGTAAATTTTGAATCAATTTAAACTGATTCTTATCGGTTTGATCGGTTTAATTTAGTTTAAGTCGGTTTTGTACACAAGTATGCGCAATCATAAGTCACAAGAAAAGAAAAAAAAGAAATAGAAATAAAAATAAAAATAAAAATAAAAATTACATGAGCCTCCCCGACGGAAAGCGGAGGAAATCGGCGGAATTGAGAAGTGGTGAAACAAAGCGATCTGATTCGCTGTACCTGTGTCTTTTCAGCAACTTGCTCTCGTCCCTGTACACGTTCTTCCCAGCGTTCTCCTTCACTTGGCTCACTAAATCCCACAAACTCTGCGCCACCAACATGTTCCTCTCTTTACACTCCTCGAATCTCTTCAAAGCGTAGACCAATTCCACCGCTTCTCCAAAACTCAGACAAGCCAATCTCTCCCTGAACTCACTCACCCTCACCCACACCTCGCTTGTTATTGAAATCCAATCCTCATCCACCAAATTCGCAATCCCTTCCACTAATTTGTTCCCGTTCATTTGTGCAGGATCAGGTCTTGTACAGGTTTCCTCAACCAACACCACCAAAGATTCGGTCTCTCGTACCAAGTCAGCGTTCATAAGACCCGAAATTCTTTCTTCTTGTGATTCTCTTTCTCTGTTTTGCGAAGATGAGTCACTGACAAGGAAGAAGCCCAGAACCCTGGAAGTGCATAGGAGCTGTTCGATGTATTGGGCGTACCATCGGACCCAGGAAGAGAGCTCCCAAGTAATGGGGTTGCTGTCATCTCGAAAATTGGAGAGGTTGAGGTAGTTTCTGCCACCAGTGGCGGGATAAACGGAGAGCTGGTCCTGTAGGATGAAGGAGCCGTACTTGATGATGTGATGGACGGCGATGAGGCATTTGAGGGCTACGGCGGAGTTGTGGGTGGTTTGAAGGCGGTCCATAAGGAGTTCAATGAGAGCAGAGGCGGTGGCGCGTGAACCATCACCGATGGAAAGAAGGGAGGAAAGGTGTTTGTGGGTGGGAGGAGTGAAGGAGTGGTGAGTGGTGGCTCGTAGAAGGGAGAGAGTGATGCGATCGGAGAGTATGGCAGCTTTGCCCTGTGAAGCCTTGTCCTTGATTATGCCTACCAGCTCTCTAACTCTAAGCTTCGTCATATCATTGTCTTTCCTCTTCAAACTTATAGAGACGGAGCTAGAAAATTAAGGAGTCGATGGAGGAGTGGCCTTGGAATTCGATCACTATTGCCTGATTTAATTTCAGCGCCCTTGATCTTTCAATCACCCCTTCTTCTCTTTCTCTCCCTTCTCCCAGTCCCAATTGCTGTGCCAACACTTGCCTGGTGGTCCTGGTCGTGGAAACGCGCAGCAAAATTTTGGCTGATAAACTCTTTATCTATTCCAATAAAAAACTTGCAAAAACACATGTGCATTTTTACGCGCATCGAATAAGGTATTTGACTTTAACATTAATATTATTGTTTTTAAATTTATTTATATAATTATAATATTTTTAAATTTATATACTTAAATATTATATTTTTACAAAAATTAAAAAAAAAAGTCTAACATATAGGGCCCACTGAACATGCCAATGGTCTTATGATATGTTTACGTGAGACACGCTAGTGGAGTCACAACGTGTCTCTTATTGTTGTGTACATCAATTTTTTTTTTAAACGTGTACTTTGAGATAAAAATGATTACGAAATCCGTCAAGAAAGGACACGTCGTAGGCCCATTAGCGTGTCTCACGTGGACATGTTATGGGCCACTATTGTGTCTGATGGGTCTCATAGGTCAAATTTTATTTTTTTATTTTTTTTTTAAAATATAATATTTAGATATATAAATTTAAAAATATTATAATTGTGTAAATAAGTTTAAAAATAATAATATTGAGGTAAAAAATCCTATCAGATAAATAATTATTAAATAATTCAATATTTCACAAAAATATTTACATATATAGCTGTAATTAATTTAAATTTTTTTTTGAAATTTTCACTGTTGGAGCTTTAAAAAAAAAAAATTCAAAAACACTTTTAGTGACAATTAGACTTACAACATGATAATCTCTCCACCATTAAAGCCTCAAGTTTATTTATTTGCCCACTGATGTCTCCTCATTCCATAAAAGCATCTCCAAAAATTATATACCACATATAATCTTGAATTGATATTTGAAAATTAATCTTAGTCCAACCAATGCGTGCTGATAATCTATGTTTAACTTAAAAGGAAGCGTTGACGAACAGTTCCTTCTCAAAATAACCTTAGAATCGTAAAAGACCACGCAAGCATATACTAGTCGATAAACGCAAGACGGGGTCAGCTTCACTATCATTTTCAATTCAGACACTAAACAGTTATTGGCCACCCAAAAATCAGTGAGTAACCCTAATAATTTAATGAACAGAAAAATCGCTAAATAATGACATAACTGCAAATGGATCATTGGGAATCATTTTTCTCGTCTTAGTCCATTCACAATATGTACTATATATTAGTATATTGCTGTCTTAGTCGCTTTGCTTTTTCTTTTTATTATCTTTGGCATTTCAAATTCTGAAATGTTAAGATAATTTATTGTTAATTGCATGTTTAAGGGTCCGTTTGAGAATTTAAAGTGAGAGAAAATGAGAGGAGAAGAGAGGAAAGGGAGAGAAATGAGAAGAAGGGAAAGGGATGAGTTTTTTTTTCTCTTTATTTAGATGATTTTTGGGTAATCACATTTATTATTATTTAAACACTTCAGTCATCAATGAAGGGAAGAAACAAGAGGTGTAGTTTTTTTTTTTTTGGAGGGCTATGCTAATCCTTTTTAGCAGCTATGTAATACAAGTATGGGTACGAAACATTAATACGGCACATTATTTATATATATATATATATAAAATAAAATAAAAAATATTTAAAATTTTTTAAGTATTAAAAATATTTACCATTAACTAAACTAGACAAGAAAAGCATGGACTGAAGCCAATATGGGCTGCGGGCTAAGACCAAAATGGGCGATCCATTGCCAGTAATTTTATCAAGGATGAGATGAAGACCATTTTATCTAGTCTGAAGAGGCAAGAAATGGACATCCCTGACTGGTTGAAGTTCCTTTTTCTCTAGTCTTCCAAGTCTTAATGATGAAGACTAGTAGAGCGAGAAAGAGGCAAGGATGAAGACCATTTTGTCTTCTGAGTCCATGGACAACCATGGGGTGAGCATCAAGGTGAACGCCAAAATCATCAAGGTGGTGGGTCCTTGCAGCAAGCTCGTTTGGGACTTCAAGCACCTGAACCTCGATTTCCAGCTCATCACCGATGAGAATGGCAAGAGGAAGTTGAAGATCGGGAACTTCCTTGATTTTCAAAAAAAAAAAAAAAAATGAGGCGTTTCCTTTAGAGGTGAGTGTTTCACGTTTCGAAGATGTCTTCGAAACGGGTACGTTGTTGATCTTCACGTTTCGGTGCAATATAGTTTAGTAGGTATAGCGCTATTCTCCTTTTAATTTGGTAGAATTTAATAAGACTTACATTGTGATTTTGGTGTCATTATAAATAATATTAAAAAATTAATTCACTCATGTCAGAATACATAATTTTTTATAAAATATAAAAACGACACCTATATAAAAAAATATGTCAAAAAGTAAATTGAAAAAATTATTTCTTAGCACGTTTTTTTATACTGTGTTGTTCTTGCATTTTATAAGTAACTGTGTGTTTTGACACATACTAAATAACTTAATTTTTTGAGATATTTGCAATAATACCAAAATCATTGAGTAAATCCCACCTAAACTCATCCAACTAAAAAAAAGAGTAATGCTACAAGAGTGACTTAATTTTTTATATTGTATTGTTCTTGTATTTTATAAATAACTGTGTGTTTTGTCACATACAAAGTGACTTAATTTTTTAAAATCTTTACAATAATACCAAAATCACTAAATAAATCTCACTTCAACTCATTGAGTTTCAACTCAAAAGAAGAGTAGTATTACATTTTTTTAAGAGTGAATAACATAGTACTAAAAATATAGAAAGCCCAGATCAGGCCCAATTGTCGTTCCACTGAACTTGAGTACATACAATACATGGATCGCCTTTGAGAGATTGATGTTTCAATTTTAACATACATTTCTTTTTTATTAAGGAAAAACCATTTTTCTCCAATTTAAGTTCAGGTTCAGCAATCAGCAATCAGCACGTTCCTTCACATAAAAATTATGTGTAATATTCTTTTTTTTTTTTTTTTTCTTTTCTGATTACTGACTAAGAATTTTACCCATAAACTTTGCACTTACATACAGGGAAATTAAATGAAACAAGTGGGTTTTGGACAGAAAAATGAAGAGGATGATAGAGAATCAAAGCGGAGGGCGATGTAAGCAGTTTTGAGGTTCGTCGGTTGTGTGATTCAGAGATTGTAAGGGCATTTTAAGCGAGTGCTCTGACATGGGGGTTGTTTTTCCATAAAGACGCAGTTGTTGTTCATCTCCTTGACTAGCTTGCTTGTTGATGAAACAAATGGCGGCGTGTCCAATGGGCGTGCTCGTTGTTGGCTACTCGCTGCTTCACCCAGCTCACTCCCGTACCATCCTCTTTTGGGACTCCATACTGTGGGCAAAACGAAGTCGCTTGTTGGCAATCGCCGAAGCCTGTTATGATTCACCAGAATTTGCTTTCTCACATGCTCAGGCAACCTTAGAGTGTGTCTATCCAGGTAATTCTCCTCCTCAGGTTCCAACTCCAACAAAGAGTGACCCGTCGAATGCGACCTAGGAAGTGTCTCCAACAATATTCTTAATTCGGGTTCTGGTGGAGGTGGAGGCCTAGGGGTCTGAATTTGATTCAAGATAAAAGCATGAGTTTCATTCTCAACTGGGTTTGTAGGTAGCTGCTGCTGAGAGCCCCTGGTGGTGTTGTGTTGTTGGTTGAGGTCAGGCATAGGCATCACCACCACGTCCACCTGGTGTTGCTCCATTTCACCTGCAGGTGCAGATACATGCGTGCTAGTAGCATAATTTTGGGGATATTGTGATTCATTAATGTTGTTAGGGAGCAGGTGGATGGGATTTTGGCCGCAATCTGAGGTGAGCTTTGCGCGACAAAGAGGGCAAGTCACGTGAGAAGCTAACCAGGCATCGATACAATCTGGATGGAAGACGTGATGACATTTTGGCAGTAAGCGGAGTCTGTCGTAGTCTTGGAACTCGGCCAAGCACACCGCACATTCCAGCACTTCTTTCCCCATTTTGAGCTCCTTCACCGTCGAATATTTGATGATGGGGAAATTGTTGATAACTTGCTGGTTGCAACCACGACCGCACAGCTCTGCCGCCACGCCGATTGGGTTCCCGGTCTCCACATACACCTGGGCGCAACGACGGAGGTACAGTGAAAAGAAAACGATGAACACGAAAGCCGAAATGAACGCCACAACCATCACGCTGAAGGATGCACTCATGTTTTCCCGTATGCCAAAGCTATATGGACGCATGGCTGATGTGCCCCCCTGTGCATCCGCGCAATCGTGCACCGCCATCAACACGAAACAGAGAAGGTGGGCCCATACCACTAGAGTCAAGTGCACTAACCCGGATTCCCTCTCTCTCATGGAGGATTCCCTGGTTGAAAATAATTGTTATTAGTAATTAAAAGCTTGGTGGTGAGTGACTGTGATTCTGATTTATGAGAGCGCAAACTGGGAACTGAGAACAGAATTAGTAATAATAATAAATAAATAATCAAGGAAAAAAAAAAAAAAAACAGGAANAAAAAAAAAAAAAAAAAAAAAACTGGAAGAGAAAGCGAATCAGGAATCTGGTTACTTACTGGGTTGGTGAGTGATTGATATATATAATATATGTGGTGACAAGCACCGGTGACTGATGAGGTGGATAAATAAATAAGTGAACACAATGCTACCAGGAGGAAAGAAGAGACAGGCAGAGTATGGTGTTTTGGCATGTAACAGTTGCTGGCATCACTGTGAGGAGACACGCGGCAAACTAGTAATAATAGGTTGGCAGAGCTTTTTGTTGCGGTGTTGATGAAAGTGGCATGTATTTATGGGATTAGCAAGCAAACAAACAAAGCTCGCACTCCCACGTAAAAAATAAAATAAAAATCCCAAAATCAAAGAAAAAGAAAAACGTGGGCTTATGGAGGAAGAATCGAGTGACTGTAACTGTGGGCGGACACCTATGTGTAACTGGAATATTCTGGAACGTCTCCTTTGCAATGCAGGAGAGGAAAATACAAAGAAAAAGAAAGCAAATGCGAAATTATAATCCCTTGAGAGAAGCTAAAAAGGCCAAATACAGAGAAAGAACTCGATGAAGATGAGCTCAGTAAAATTTGGTGGCGGTTGAGGACGAATCCACGGCGCCGTTACGCGGAGCTTTCGCCTCTTCATGGTTTGGTGTTATTTATTTAGAACGTAGTGAATTTTGTATTTAAGGAAAAAAACAAATGATTGAAAGAAGGTGGTGGCCCTGCTGGGTGTGTCGTGTGGCTATGTGGAATACATTAAAAAGGTAGTAATAAATGTTATGAAGTTTTTTTCTGAGAAGGAACTGAAAAATTCTAAACAAACCTTATTCTTTGTTAGTAAGAAGGATGATGGTTGAATCTCTGGTGGGCATTGGCAATTGGACAAGTAGAGTAAAGAGCAGTAGACTTGTTTAATGCGTTAGGTGAGCGATAGGTTGCCATTAAATAAGCGTGGTTTGGATTTGGACAAGCCCCTCATGGTCCTGCAAATGGAATTATTCCATTACATGTTAAATTGCCAAAGCAAACTACAATTAAGGGATTTGATCCAGTCATGTCACTTGAGTCATGTTGCTTAGATCTAAGCCGTCCATTCCATTAAAACTCATTTCAACCATTAAATATTAATGTGTTTTAATGGTTGAAATGACCTTAAATGGAATAGACGGCTTAGATTTAAGCAACATGACTCAAGTGACATGACTGGATCCCTTCCCACAATTAAGCAGGGGGCCACAACAATTTCTGGAAACTCATGATGCAGGTAATTTGATTTGAATAATGCTATTTTGTAAATTAATTACGTGAAATGGGTATTTTTTAAATTATTTACGTAAATGAAACAGTTTTAATTATTTTAATATTTTTCGGAAGGAAGAAGAAGTGGGGTGTGTTTGAAAAAAAGAAATCACACTTTAAGAGATAAAATTTGTTCTATCATAGAGCATGATACGTGTAATGTTCTTAGAGATTTTTAGTGTGTTCTAGGAGAATTCTGCAATCCTAGATGTGTTCCATTTTTCTGCAATCCACTGTTCTTAACAAGTACAAATACACCTACGTTAATCATGAAGTAGTATAATATGTGATAAGAGAATATAGAGTACAGCTCGCAATGGATTGGGAAAACCCAACAAGATAGTCAGAATTCCACCCAGATGAGAGATCAAGTTTTATCATCAAATCGATTAGGCTGTGGTGTCTCATTTCGTTTATGGCTGAGACTAATGTTGTACGTCTTTTTCCAACTTTATTGTTTTCATATAAACCCAAATGTTAGCATAAAAGAAAAGAAAAATCAAAGGTGTTAATACCCAGTAAATTCACTACCCATTGCTACAGTGAGAAGACAAAATTACCCTGCTAAAATATACACTCTCTTTTATAGTCTCTTCAGACTATACATTGAGGGGGACTCTCTCTCTTTTACGCTTTTTTCTTGCTCTGGCCCCGACCTTGCTAACTTGAGTGTCGTAGGTGGTGCCAGAGCTCCGGCTCCGGTCTTCCCTAACCGTATTTCTCCCTCCTGTGCAGGTTGCTCAAAATTCGTCATCGACAAAAAGGTAAAACATGTTTTTCTTGCCGACTAAAATGAACTAAAACCAATTTGCAGTACTGTTTAGCAATGGCAGCACAAACAGACAGACAGTGAGATGGCACACCTTGCTTTGTCTCGTTTCTCCTTCCTTGTCCATATCCTAAATGTCCTTAAAATAACTAGTCATGATCTCGACTAATTTCCATAAAATGCCAAATAATTGATGTCTATAGCGAATACTAGTATTATCAAGATATGTCAAGTCCAATTTAATATGATATTATCAAGATATTTGCTATTTTATAAACAGCCTAGAGCTGATTATTACACGCATGCATTTCTTTCTTCCTCCTTCTTATGCTTTCAAATTTTCCTTAATATTTTTTTCTTCATTTTTCTGTTTCAAGAATTTCCAAAATGGTTGAGCTCAACTTTTTTTTTTTTTCTTTTTCGGCTGAATTTTGTACTAAAAAAGAAGAAATTCTACCAAAAAATAAAAGTTTAATTATAATTTTGGTCATCTTATTTTAATAACTTGAATATTTTTGTCCTTTTTATTTAAAAATAAACAATTTAGTCAATCTATATTAATAAAATGTATAATTTTGATCATAATGTCTTTGAGTCAAAAGTTCTCCAATTTACAATTTCACCATTCATATTGAAAAGTTACGTCTTGCGAATCTTCCTAATAAATTTCAACTTGATCTAACGGTGAAAATTAGCCCAAAATATCTAAACTAGAAGTTTTTATCTAATTGGTGATCTAGATGTATTCGCTGTTAGATCAAACCAAAATTTTGTGGGGATGTTTACAAAATGTAGGTCTTCAATCTGAATGGTGAGATTATGAATCACATAACTTTACACCTTGAAATAGATTTAAAAAAATTTAGCTTAAAAATAAAAAGACAAAAATTATATATTTTATGAATATACAAAGATTAAATTGTTCATTTTAAATTAATTGGGACTAAAAAGTTTAAATTGTTAAAATAAAAAGATCAAAATTGTAATTAAGTAAAAAATAAAGGAAAGCAAACCGGTAGCGCAATAGTACGTGATAGGCCTATTCGTCGGTCGAATTCGGTCGGTTTGGAGGACATTTTGATCCGACCGAGTGTGTAAAAATTGAGGAAATGCAAACCCATTACCGACCAAAGCAATCTTGGAACCAATAGAATCGGTTTCAGGTGGATTGGGCATGTTTATTCGGATTGGGCCGGATGTATGAATTATTATTTTTTGAAGAAACTGTTATGGGCTTTGTATGGGCCAACTCTTGTCCAATTGAAATAACAATAGCAATTAGTCCAAAAAAATCAAATTCCAAAAAAATGACAGTCCAAAACAATTAAAAATTGATAAAATGATCTATTGTACATGACAAAATGGTCTACTGTTTGAAGTGTAGGTTGATTCGAAGAAAACTTCACAAGCTTAGAAACTTGAGCAGACACTGATTGGCGACTCGCGTATGCATTCTCTTTCAGTGGGTTTCTGAAGCAAATGAATTATGAAAGTGTGAAATGAAATCTCCCTTTCAAGTTCGCGAAAGAATGTTGCCCTAGTGTTGAATGCACTGTTTAATGAAGGAAAAAAATCCTTACTTACACTACTCGGTCGATTCGATTTTATTCAGTTTTACTTAGTGAAAACCGAACTGACCGGTCCAAGCCGAAATCTTAAATCTCAGCCATTTGATTTTGTCTTTCTTTCATCTATAACCGATGGATTGGCATCAAATTGGTCTGGTTCGATCGGGTTGTTATGGGTTAGTTAGGTTATGTGCACCCCTAACACGTGAGTACTCGTCCAGCAAACAAATGAATTTGTTGTACCCATTTACATAAATAATTAAGGAGATATTTGCTAATTGGTCCCTCTGCATTTGATAAAAGGAAAAACAGAGAGCTATTTTTTTCTATTGTGAAATTTTTTTTATAAAATAAACACATGGGGAGAGAAAGAAGAAGAGGACATGAGTGGAGCAACCAGGCTAGAAAGCTAACACCAACCACAATTTTTCGGGCTTCCACACTCCACGCTTTGCCCCAAGACAGGGAAATCTAGTGTGACTAGTGAACCCATATTAAATATTTGTTGAACAGTTGTAAAGTTGGAGTTTTATGGCACAAAATCTAATGGCTAATGATTAGAAGATGGGCATGCTTGGTTATGGTTGTACATAATTGTGCATTCTAGTTTATTTCAAATAACTGTTAGACACACCACTTATGTCTCACCAAATCACACAATTTTGAAGCTCAGATAAGCATGAGATGTTTAATTTTTTTAATAATTATAATTAAATCTCTAAGGTACATATTTAATTAGATTCATAGTTATATAGTTTAGGGACACGAATAATGATAATCTAACTATATTTTTAATTTTTAGTATCAAAACAAAGTGGATTAAAAATATAAGAGAATTGACTAAAAGAATTATTAATCTAATAGTATTGTGTATTTCTATATAACAACAAAATAAATTTAATCAGACATAAAGACAGGCTCATTATTTGCATATAATTTTCAGTTATGGCTGCTCCACGATGGCATTGCTATATCTAACTAATTACTTGCCAATGCCCACTAGAGATTCAACCCTTTCATAAGTTTTTGTTTGATTGTGCACAGCATAAAACTTACAAATCTTACAAATGTAGTTATTTGTAACATTTTCTTTTAAATAAAACGCCATTATGCTTTCAAAACAAAGACCAAATGTATCAATTCTGTTATGACTTTCCTATCTTGTGATTGCAATTATTCAAAATTTTGCAAAAGGGCTAAACCATACTTTTCAGGTTCTTCAATGTTAAGATTAGAGACGCATATGACTTGACTATCTTTAAGACGATTCTTTCTTAGAAAGCAACTCTATGTAGAAATGTTAGTTATCATGCCACTGCTAGAAAGTAGCATGATGACACACATTTTATAAATATTATTTTAAGTGGACAAGTTTGTCAGAGAAAGCTTGTACGATTTTGTCATAATACTAGTTATCATACAATGCACGATTTTTTAATACGACTAAAATAATGTTGATGCCCTTGTCATTGCTCTCCAATTAATTTGGTTGTTATTATTTTACGTAAATGATGCACGATTCAAAGATATTTGATGTAGTAATATATATGAGATTAAAACTTGTTATTAATTTTTTTTCAATACATGAAGAGGCTACTAAGCCTAATTAAGATGAGGGAGATGGGCTTTTTGCGATCAAAGCGCATCTCTTCCAAATTTGTTGGCCCCTTGTCAAAATTTGAGAAATGGTACTTTTGAAATCTGGGTCAAATGTCAAGGCGTTCATCAAATCCAAGTGACAACGCTGCCCTAAATGGTTCACAAGTTCATCACAGCATCCCTCCGTTACTTCGCCCTTCCCGAAAAGTATACTTCCAGATATTTGATCACGACATATTGGAGTCAATCTAGATCCGCATTCCTCTAGATGTTGAACCCATTCTGCTGAGAGCTTGGGGGGTATTCTGAGGAAAGCCCGGGGGACACCAACAAACCAGTGCAAGCTGCAAGGAAGACCATCATAAGGAGGAAGTTATTGCCGAATCTTGCCGAATCTTGCCATAGTTTCGAAAGATTATGATTTTTGCTTTTAGCTATGTAGTAGTTTTGCTGGTGGGAGTAAATGCATTGAAAAATTACTTTTGTAGAGGTATAAAAGTCTTCTCAACGTTAGCAATAAATGGTATAAGTTTCGAATGAATTTATTAAGGAGATCAGTTCATAACGCACTTCGCTTCTACATGCAATTAATAATCATTTCCCCTTTTACTTCCTATTAAAATATTTACTTTCACCCAATATATTCTTTAAATGGAAAATTTAAAATCTTCATAATCATTTCTTGAGCTTTCCAAAATAAAATAAAATAAAATTCTTTTGATAAACAACTAGTCATTCAAAACAAATGGTGTTTATTGAGAGTATTGTCAATAATTGTGCATAGAGAAATAACTAGATACTACTTATTTCATTTACTATTGAAAAAAATTGAATTCGAATAATCTTATTCTATAGTGGTAATTACAACGGATTCTATTTCATTTATGTGCTTTAAAATTGTCCTACTTTTCATTTAAGCTCAAATAGGGTTTGGCAAATTTAGCCTTGCCCGGAAGTTAAACATTATTTTATTGAAAATGTCTCATATTGATAAATTGTTTTAGAATTACCCAATTTTGGTAAAAATAATAATTTTAAAAGTGTATTATTTGTGTCAATATGCCTTATTCATCATTTCTTTCACATCCAAAATCATTTTTTTCCCATTGCACATTATAAATTCTTTTTATAAAGACTATAATATCTTATAAACCTTTCCTCCTATTTCCTTATGTTGACAAATGTTCACTAGGTAAATCAGACATTAATATTAAAATAGATGTTTGAGATAAAACTCCATGCAATTCTCTTTTATAAATGTTCTTTTAATTCATTTATTCAGAAGATGGAGCAATTTTAGATTCCTGAAAATATAGATTATAGAAGTGTAGATGTTATCACTTAGTAATATGATAATAGAATAGGCTGGGCATTAAGGTGTTATAGATCTCAATTGCTCAAACCCACTTTCAAGAATATTGTATATTTTAAACATACAGAAATATTTGACAATTATTTAGTCCTGGAACCTATTTCATATATTTTACAGAGAACTCAGTTGGCTTTAGCAGTTTCTATGTTTTTTCTTATACTTTTTCTTGTAGGCCACTTCTCATTCCTGCCTTTGATTTTCTATTTTCACAGCACTGAAACCTGAATAGGCCTTGATACAGTTAAACTGAAATAAACTAAATAAGGAATTACTTTTTTAATATCACATAAACACATTAGAAACAAATTAGAACAAAGAAAGCAATAAAAAATTGACTAGGTATCTGGTCTATAAATTTTACCCGTAAGTGAATGTAACTGCAATGTAAGCAAATGGACAGGCGACAGCAAGTGAAGGGGAAAAAAAAAAAGTTGCCTAAGAGTAAGTAATGCCTATATGAGCTCTATATTTCCATGTCAAATATGAGACAACATAGTGTTTAAATAGGGAACCATATATCACTTGTTTTTAGCCTTATATCAATATTTTTAACTTGATTGGATAGTATTTAGGATTTTAAATTATTTTTAGTACCGTGGCTTTGACTCTAAGTTCGAATATGAAACCCATAAACCCTGAGAACGACATTAATTTAGTTGGATTTCAACTTTTGAAACATGTTGACTATTAGGATATTATTTATGTTGATTGGGATTTTTAATTTGATTGGTTTAGTTTTGATTCTTTTTAAGTTTTAAATTATTACACTGTTTTAGCATGTTTTTCGTTATTTATTATTTTAAAAAAATCATATTAATGATTACCATTAAGGAAAAATATATATAATCACAATGAATTTCATTTAGTAATTCTGATTTTTATTTCGTAATATTTTTATTAATTAATTCAGAAAACACAATTAAGGAGGGTATTGATTATTAACTTTTTAGTGCATAATTTCACACATTTTGCAATTTTAATTAATTATAAATTACTTAATTTCTAGATATCATTGTGAATATTGCTATTACTACAATTTATTACTGATGAAATTTGAATTTCTGAATTATTAAATTTTTTAACTAGGCCGCATGCTCTAACTCTGTGGCACTTGTTAACTGTTGAGGCAATGTTTTATCCTTTTATATGATTTCTTTCCACATTATTGCTGCATGTAGCCAAGTTATCCTGCATATCCTTGATGAAGAGTGTGCAAAACAAAAGGGTGTTGAGGATGAAAGCGCATTTCTCCTTTTGATATTTCCATTTTTCAACAATCAGCAAAATGGAATGATATGAAGGCAAAGGAGATTGAGCTTTGAACACTTATGGTTATGGGGTTTATGGGTATGGCTATCTATATTAAAACAACATTAGTTGCCTATATGCCCATGAAATATAACTGAGCCGTATGATGTTATTATGATGTTATTATGATGTTATTATGATGTCATTAGTTGCCTACATTAAATAAGAAAATTCAGTTTATTTAGAATTCAACTTCAAATTTGGTCATCAATGAGTATAAAAGTTTATCCCCATAAATTATGATGTTATTAATTGGATACATTATTAACAACCGATTACCATAGCCTCCCGATTGAATTTAGAAGAAATTTGTGGGATACACCAATATATTATATTGCTTGATTAACGAATTTTTCAATAATGAAAAGGCTTAAAAGAAAATATTCTGTAATCACGCTCTAATTAATAGGAATAATGGGAAAAAAAAAAATAAAGATCAAATTTCCAACTGAATTGTTTATTCTAGAACCATTATGCTCCTATAAATAGCACAACATACTAGCTGTAATTTGTGTTATCAGAGACTCAGAGATGGCTGCAATTATCAAAGTTCTTGGCATAGTTCTCTTCCTTGGCCTCATTGGCAGAGGTATATAGTTGTTTTTTTTTTTCTTTTCTATGTTGGTTCATACTTCTTCTTTTTTTCTCTTTTGATATATCTTTTTATTTTCTACTCTTTCCTGTTTTTTGGCTCCTTATTGATCTCAATTGTCATGTGATTGTGCCTTTTCATCATGGATCAAACTTCAAATCTTAATACTCATCTCATTTTTGCTTTTTTCTTTCTTCCTCATCGCTCACAATGTTTAGACAAAAAGGGTGACTAATAATGTATTTATCCTCCCTGATCTATTTCTCCAATTCTAGTCTACCCATGTAACTTTTACAATTGTAATTGGGAAAATTGTATTTAGGATTCATTTTGATAAGCCAATTACCAATTGTCGTTTGAATATTATTGCAGGCAACAGCCAATGTGCTTTAAAAGATCTCTCAGTAAGCCAATCTCAAACAGGAGCAAGTATACATGGCAAGCCAGAATGGAAGGTGTCCGTTGCCAACAATTGTGTGTGTGTTCAATTGAATATCACATTGAATTGCAATGGATTTCAAACAACAGAGAGCATAGATCCTAAAGTTTTGAGTCTTTCTGGGGATACTTGTCTTCTTAATAATGGTCAACCTGTCTCAGAAACTCCCATCAACTTCAAATATGCTTGGGACACCTCATTCCCATTGAACCCAATTTCCTCAATCATTGCTTGCTCTTAAATAAGGATACATTGCTGCAAATTGAGTAGTGCATCATAGGCCATGGCACAATAACACAAGTATTATATGTTAGTTGATTTTGTTTCTCCATTATGGAAGAAGTTTCTATGAATGAAATCTGAGATCAGTTTTCTTATACCTCCACAGTTTAATTAATTACTCAGGCTTATGTATTGATCAATTTTATTTTCTTTATTTTTTTTCATACTCAATAGGATTCATTTGGATCAAGTTTGTTATATGGACTATCAAATACTCAATAATAGCACACTCTGCCAGCATTTACAATGAGAAGTAAAAATTAATTTATGCTTATTTAGTAAAAGAGTGAAAAGAATAATAAGAGTAATAAAATTGAAGGTGTCATCTTTTGTATTCCATCACTTGTATTTTTATCTCCAATATAGGAAGAGAGAAGGTGAAATAAAGAGAAATTATATTTTCAAAATATTTCAATTAAATAAATATGTTTTTCCTTTATCATATGGTGGATAAGTGCAATTTCATTGAAATTAAGATGTATTCTATCTTAGCATTTTCATCTCCAATATGAGAAAAGATACTATTTTTTCCCCATAAATGAGGATAATAAGAAAATTAATCCTTATTTTAAAAGGAAAATATATTATAAAAAATATTAATGAAATAAAATATGTATTCCTTCATTATTATTTTCATCTCCTGCAGTATGAGAGAAGATACTTGTGTTTTTTCATGAATGAGGATAATAATAAAATCAATCCTTAATAAAGGGAAGGTATATTCTCAAAAATGAAATAAATACATAGATCATGCCTGTTGTTAGGGAAAGGGGATAATAAGGTAATCAATGTTAACATTTCTTCTTTCACAAATACCAAACTGGTTCACTTCATACAAAAAAAAGAATAACACCAAAAGTTTTAGGTGGGATATAATTATATAAATTCTTTTGACATAAAATTATATAATTTTCATTCCTTGTACTTCACTTTTCTTTTCTTTTCTTAATGAAAGAAAGCTTTCATTAAGCGGATAAGCTATCTGCATAAACATAAAAAGAGCAATCCCTCCAAAACTACTAGAACCTTTCTTTAGCTCTTTTTCTACAATTTTTTTACGACATGTCATTTTCAATGCTTATAAGTTTTATGTTCAAACTCAAAATCGTAGATAAAAACACACTTCTAAGAGGGACAACCCAATATCATAAAGAGTGAAGAAGAAAATTAAGGTTAGTGGTAAATACCAGAATGTGCCAACAAGGGAATCTCATATGGAAGTGGCAAGGAAGGATCTGCTTGTTTTTTAGGCAAGTTGCTCATGAATCCATGATAAAAAACAATTGTGAATCTCTACCAAACTTGGGCTTCCACACCATAAGATCCATGAAATCAATGGGCCTAGGCTTGCATTGCATGAGGTGGATATCTGATATATATGCTAACTGCAAGTGGATCCAGTCCACCTTGATTTGTTCCTTTTTTCTGCAATCCACTGACATTCTTAACAAATACAAATACACCTACGTTAATAATGAAGTAGTATAATATGTGATGAGAGCATATAGAGTACAGCTCGCAATGGATTGGGAAAACCCAACAAGCTAGTCAGAATTCCACCCAGATGAGAGATCAAGTTTTATCATTTAATCTCTAGTCAAATCGATTAGGCTGTGATGTCTCATGTCGTCTATGGCTGGGACTAATGTTGTACGGCTTTTTCCAACTGTATTGTATTCATATAAACCCAGATGTTAGTATAAAAGAAAAGAAAATCATAAACCAAGGTAAAACAACATGTTTTTCTTGCCAACTAAAATCAACCAAAACCAATTTGCAGTACTATTTAGCAATGGCAGCATAAACAGAGACAGTGAGATGGCACACCTTGCTTTGTCTCGTCCCTCCTTCCTTGTCCATATCCTAAATCTATTAAAATAACTAGTCGTGCTCTCGACTAATTTCCACACAATGCCAAATAATTGATGTCTTTTTTTTTTTTTTTTTTACACTGAGAGTATTTTTACACATTTTGAATATAAAATTAATTAATGTTCGATAAGAGAGCAGTGACCAATAAATTTATCCTAACAAGTGCGACTCTAAGAATTTGAATCCATAACTTTTGGCTTAGAATGCTTTAAAGCTCAACTTACTTTTATTAAGCTAACACATTGTTGGTCAAGTCCAAATTAAATATAATATTATCAAGATATTTGCTATTTTAGAAACAGCCTATAGCTGATTATTACAAGCATGCATTTCTTTCTTCTTCTTCTTCTGCTTTCAAATTTTCCTTAATATTTTTCTTCATTCTTCTGTTTCAAGAATTTTCAAAATGATTGCCCTCACCTTTTTTCTTTTTTCATTTTTAATAAAAGAAAGCTGAATTTTGTACTTAGAAAAAAGAAGAAATTGTATCCAAAAAAAAAAAAAAGCAAATCGGTAGTGCAAGAGTATCTTAGTACTTGTGCAGCAAACAAATGAATTTGTTGTATTTATTTTTTTGGTTAATACTACAAGTATTCTTAATTTATTCAATTAGACGTGAGATTAATCTCGTTCGAAAGTTAACGCAATTACGATTTTATCTCTTCAATAATATTTTCACTGGACCTCGAACCTTTTACCACAGCCAATAACACATGCCCAAAATTTAATTTACTACCAGTTGAACCAAGTCTTGCCGATATTTGTTGTACCCATTTACATAAACAATTAAGGAGATATATGTTAATCGGTCCCTCTGCATTTGATAAAAGGAAAAACAGAGAGCTATTTTTTTCTCGCGTCAATTTTTTTATAAAATAAACACATGGGGAGAGAAAGAAGAAGAGGACATGAGTGGAGCAACCAGGCTAGAAAGCTAACACCAACGACATTCTTTTGGGCTTCCACACTCCACGCTTTGCCCCAAGACAGGGAAATCTAGTGCTAGTTTGTGGCCCCAGTTTAATGTTAAGTTCCAGAAATTTCTTTATTTTCTTTTTGGAGTAGGGTCATATGATGAAGCTAGAAGAAGGCCCCAAAGATGCTCATCATATATATATATATATATATATATATATATATATTGTGACTAGTGAACCCATATTAAATATTTGTTGAACAGTAAAGTTTGAGTTTTATGGCGCAAAATCTAATGGTTAATGATTAGATGATGGGGGATTTCTGGGTTATGGTTGTACGGAATTGTGCATTCCATTTTATTTCAAAAAACTGTTAGACACACCACATATCACACAATTTTGAAGCTCAGTTAAACATGAGCCGTTTAATCTTTTTTTAATAATTATAATTAAATCTGCAAGGTACATATTTAATTAGATTCATAGTTATATAGTTTAGGGACACATATAATGATAATCTAACTATATTTTTATTTTTCAGTATCAAAACAAAGTGGATTAAAAATATAAGAGAATTGAGTAGAAGAGTTATTAATCTAATAGTATTGTGTATGTTTATATAATAAAATAAATAAATTTAATCAGACATAAAGACAGTCTAATTATTTGCATATAATTTTCAGTCATGGCTGCTCCATGATGTGTCCACAACAAAAGAGGCTCCATAAAATAGCGAATGATCGAAGACATAAAAAAAAAAGCAAGAAAAAGGAACCATCAAACAAAGTGGGACAAGATGTATTACTGTAGTACTGACGTGGATTTGCTCCATTCCCAACTCCAAATATACAAATAAGAGTAAGCTTTAATATTTAATAAAATAATAATTAAAAAAATATTAATTATAAAATAATATTTAAAAAAATTATATGTGTGATAAAATAGTTTAATATTTGTTAAATTTTGAATTTTTTAATGATTATTTTATTATGCATATTAATTTTTTTATGATTATTTTGTAGTTAATTTTTTTAATAATTATTTTATTAAATTTTAAAGGAAAAAATCCAAAAAAACTCTATTGAACTATGCATTGTGTGCGCTTTATCTCCAAAACGTTAAAAATGTGCAATTGAATTGAGTTCTTTTAACTATTAAAATGTGCGATTTACCCCCAAAACTTAAATGAACGTCCAATAATTGATGAAAAGAAGCACGTGCCACGCACGTGTGCTGTTTGTAAGTGGCACATTATCACTTTCTTCCTTCTCCTTCCACGATATTGCGAGCTCCGAGACCTCGGTCCCCGGTGGCTCTTCTTCACCTGTTGTCTCTTCTTTCCCTGACACAAATACAACTTGAAATCTCTTGGTTCCGAAGTTGCCATTACAAGGCCATGATACGCTTCAACACGATATGGGTCTTTCTTTAGAATATCTTTGAACTCATTTCTGGCCGATTCGTAGTCACCGTTGTAGATATACATGTGAGCCTTCAGCAGTGGCCACTCAAACTCAACGGGTTCAAGTTCAATCAAACGGTCTATCACCTGAATTGCTTCTTCAAGTTTGCGCCTTCTTATTTTGACCTCCATGAGAAATCAGAGTGCTTCGACATCATTGGGATTGTCACTCAATTGTTCTTCAATCAATCTTTCTTTTTTCTGAGAGTAAGATTTTCCATCGACTCGTTGGTGGACTCCACAGTGGGTGGCGCAATTGGGACTGCAATGACTGGCTTGTGCTAAAGACTCATGAAGAATAATGCGGCTGTAGCTATGGTAATGCAGGTGGTTCTAACAAGAGGTGAGAAAACGGGGTTTAGGTTTTGGAGCAGCTGGGCAAGAGTGTACCTGGGTTTACATAGAGTGCAATGATCTCTGGTTAGCAATGAGGAAGAGAGAGGGGGAGAGAGAGAGAGAAAGAAGAGTGTGATTGGAGGTTGAAGATGATAAATTTTGAAAATGATCTCTGGTTAGCAATGAGGGAGAGAGAGAGAGAGAAAGAAGAGTGTGGCTGGAGGTTGAAGATGACAAATTTTGATATATTATCATTTGGCCCTAAATTTTTTTGAATATTACTTTTTGACCCAAATTTTATAAATTTATTTTTATTTATACTCCTATAAATTACACTATGACCCAAATTAATCATATCATGTGCATGGCACGTGCTTCTTTCCATGTATTATTGGTGTAAAGCGCACATAGTGTATAGTTCATTGGGGGTTTTTGGACTTTTTCAAATTTTAAATCTTTCAAAAACACAAATATATGTTTACTCTACAAAAATAATCTGCATACATATAGAGATGATCTCTCCAATTAATTTTTTTATAGATTTTATAAAAATTGAAAATTTTGAATTTCCAAATTCTACACATAACTATGAGATAAAAAAAAATACACAGAAAAAGATGTCACGCTACTTTGTAAATAACATGATTCCAAATATCATGCTATTTTCTTTTTAATTCATGAAAATTATCTATTTGATTCACATTGTTTAAAAGTGAAATATTTGTTAGTTGATGTCTAGCTATTTGGGATTTGGATTAAATTACCCCAACCTTGCCCTTGTCTTTAGTTAAGTAGTCAATCCTTACTCACATTAAAGTCTAAATTCTTAATCATCATTTTTTTTATTGGATAGATAAAATTAAAATTTTTAACTAAAAATATAGAAAATGAGTATTCTAGAACCCCCAACATTTTTTCAGATATCTTTACACGAATATGTGCTTGTATCCTCAACAACCCTTCCTCTGCCATCATTTTTTTTTTATAAATATGTACTAATAAAGAGTCGTTTTGATAGGTGGGCTTGAGGATTTTGTTGAAGAAGCGTAAATGGATTAGAGGGGGGTTCCGTATTCATTATTTAAACCCCGAAAGGCAGGCAAAGAGAAAGCAAGCGGTGAATAAGGGTAATTAAGAGGCGTGCAGCATGACATACCCAAGTTCGATCACCACCACAGTGGAGTGCCAGAAACAAGTCCGATCATGGAGGCTGCTACGTTCTGTGATGGAACTAATAATCCCCACCTGCAACTGCACCTTCATAGAAGATGAGGAGGGCGAGGTCCATAACCATAACCATATCCAAGATATCAAAAATGAAAACTACTGCGAGCATCCATCACTTATGACCACCTCCATCACATTCACAGGCACTATATTTGGATATCGGGGTGGCAAAGTGAGCTTCTGTATCGAGGCCAACGCCGAGTCCATGTCCAACTCCAGCAACCCAATTCTGGTGCTTGAACTAGCAGTTCCAACGAGTGTTTTAGCTAAGGAAATGCGAGGAGGGAAACTGAGAATGGTGCTAGAGAGTAGTCGAAATTGTGGAGGCAGTTGCAGTCTCTTGTCCACGCCTCTTTGGAGTATGTATTGCAACGGGAAGAA
Source organism: Cercis canadensis (assembly GCA_003255065.1). Taxonomy (NCBI): domain Eukaryota; kingdom Viridiplantae; phylum Streptophyta; class Magnoliopsida; order Fabales; family Fabaceae; genus Cercis; species Cercis canadensis. The sequence goes on from QAOA01005205.1 coordinate 599,027, forward strand.
GGTGGGGTATGCGGTGAAGCGCAGGCCTTCAAATGCAGATTTAGAAGCGCTAAGGCTTATGCGTTTAGTTGTAGTGGGCGCGGGTGTTATAGACATAGACTCACCTCCTGGTTATGGAAAAGATCAGCAACTTATGTACCTTAGAGCCAAGTTCCAAAGAGTTCGGGGTTCCTCCAACTCCGAATCTTTCCATCTGATTGATCCAGAGGGAAGCATCGCTCAGGAGCTTAGTATTTTCTTCTTTCGCTCAACCTCACCTTAATTAATTAGTGGCAGTTCTTTTTGAGAGCGATCACAATAACAGCTAGCTAGCTAGCTACTTACCTGCCTGCCTGCCTTAATTAATTCTTGGCTCTTTTCTTTCTTAGAACTAAAATTCCAGTTCACTACTATGTACCTCCTCTTTTGGTGGTGTTAAAACTTGAAACCCGAGAGCAGGGAGGAGTCAATGAAATTGTCTTGATGAGGAGGGAAGCTTTGTTTAGCTGATGGTAGGCCTTTTTCACTTCTCTTCTTATCAAAACTTTTAACCATGTATCTCACTGTTCATCTGCATTTTCAATGAATTCAATAATACCTCCATTCTTATATATAGTCTCTCTTCATTATTTTCATTTTATTGTTCATTCTCTCTCACTGTTTAAGGCACTGTGTACTTCATTAATTTCTTCTCTTTCTTTTCTTGGAAAGACAATTTATAGTGCAAAAGGAAACAAAAACTGTAATGAAAAATGAAAATCGATGATCTAGTGCCCTCTAAGCCAACCACTTTGCTGCTTTTTGACTCTCTTAGGCCATTCTATATATTCTGCTCCATATGTATTCTCAATACCAACGTGAGTCTTCACTTCAGTACTCCTTATATCATAACAGCTTCAAATATATAATTTTCATATATATATTATTACTCTTAGTTATTACTAAGGCTTTTTCTTTTTAAAACAAGAGTTAAATATATTTTTGTGTTCTTAAATTATTTTTTAAATGTTACTTTAGATATTGATTTATTTTTTGTATAATTTTAGTCTTTAATTAATCACTCATCAACTAAATCAGTCATTTAAATGATTAATTTTGATAAACGGATGACTGATTTTGTAGGCAATGTGATTATTCGAAGATTAAAGTGACATAAAAAATAAATCAATGACTACAATGATATTTAAAAAATAATTCAATGACGAAAAATGTATTTTACTTTTAAAACAATTAATTATAAAGCAAATTCCAAATGAAACATATAATTTACTCACAGTTATTACTAATTATGTTTAGGGATGTTCTAAAAACAGTTTTTACGAATAAGAGACAGCTCATGATGATGATATTCTCTGTATTATTGCATAAAGCAATCTTAGAGAATTAAATTGTATTAATACATCCAGCTTTAGCAAATCAAAACGTAGTTTAGTTGGAAAAGCACTATTCTATACGTGCCACAATTCCTCCACACCACGAAAATATTCGGAAAGATGAGGTTAATTATTTGAACAATGAGCTGTTGCTGATTCCTTTTGTCTTTTCATTTAGAAACAAAAAACAGGCACCACCCTAACTTGCCTGTGATACCGTACTACGCAAGTGCAAATTCAACTTCATTTCATTTCCATGCATTCTTCCACTTTCATCATTTTGTTTTCTTTTCAGGAAAACTTTGATTATCATGATATTCCTTATCTTTCATCATTGCGAGTCTGTGACATTGTGTATGCGCGGTCAGCTCTTTTTTGTTGGGCTTGGCCTTCTTGAATTTCTTAACGCTCTTTCTCTACCTGGACCTGTCACTTAATTGGGCTAGTTCTCATAAAAAAAACATCTGGACTATTGAGAGGAAAACATTGGGCTTCATGGACCACCATGACTATGTTTCATTCGAGCAAAAAAAAAAAAAACATGACTAAGTTTAGCAGTCTACAAAACAAATAAGAAAAAAAAAAAGTGTATTCTAAATCTGAATGGTACTATTATTGAACTATTGAACATAGAGTTGGAAAATGGGCCAGCCCGGCAAGATCAACTCACGGGCCAATTTGGCTCGTTTCTATTCGAGCCAACATATTGACATCCCAACTTGGCCTTCCATGGGTTGTGGGCTAAAATGAGCTCATTTTTTTTTTTCTTTTAGCTTATTTGTATTGTATTTTGGGGGAACATAAGAACATACTAATAGAGTAAAGTCCAGCAAACTTAGGGAATTTATGGAGGTAACTATAGGATTTTAACTTGAAAAACTCTTAACAATCATTACAATAGTAAGAAAGTTAGCATCTTCAGACAATCTTTGCTTTTATCGTAATTAATTTTTTCGTCATCCATAAATGAAATAATAATGATATTTAATAACATAATGAACCTTAAAAGTAAAATACAGTAACATAATTATAGCAATAAGTAACAATATTTGAAAGAAATTCTAATATGAGGCCTCAAATATTTAAAGTCTTAAACAAACTCTAATTGACAGACTAAGTGAAAGAGAATGAGAGGTCCGAAGGAACAGTTTTTGCATTTTCAAATATCAACTTAGGGATTTCAAACTGAAATTCTCAATTGGGAATTTGAAAAAAAAAAAAAAAAAGATTTTAAGCCAACTCAACCCAAACCCGAATGGGCCCATAAGTCTAACCAAATTGGCTCGATTTTGTTCGGGCCACAAAATTTAGAGCCCATCCCTCTATTTTATCAAGCTAAAACATGTTAGTTTACGGGACTTAGCTCATTTTTCTAGCTCTAATTGAACACCCCAAACAAAGAAAAAACTAAACCTTACCATTTTATTCTTGAGCGAGGATAGGAAATAGGAAATTCAACATGAAGACAGAGGGCAGAAAAGGATACACAATAATCGACGAGAAGTATTTTTGCTGAGAAAATATGTACGGATTAGTTCCCATATATTTAAAATTTAATTGAATGATTTAAATCGTTTTATGAAATTTTATTTTATATCATTCAGAATAAAGTAGAAATAGGAAATTAGAAAATTTTGATTGGTCAAGTCTACAGAAACAGAAAAATTGTTTTTGTCTTTTTTGATATGTTGACTTGAAAATAGGGAGACAGATACGGGGTTTCGGAACTTGGAAGTTGAATAAATAAATAAATAAAATATGCAGTGTTTTGTGAAGGCGCCAGTTACGTACACCTAACTGTCGTGAGTGGTATGGTAGTTGGAGAGACGGAGAAGAAGAAAGTATGAGTGGTGATTGAAGATTGAGAAAGGTTTTGATTTTTTGGGTCTGTAGCTTGTATTAAAATCTTCAAAGTTGAAACCCTTAAACGATATGCCATATTTTCTCCACTCATTTATGTCTTATATCCATTGCTGCGCCATTTGTGCTTTGCTCTTATGGGAAGGACCAGAATTTCCACCCTTTTCTCTGCTAACAACCACCACCTACTTCCTTATTTCAATCCTATCACTCAAACTCTTGTAGAAAGGACCAATGCCCATAAAGATCGATTCCCCTGTTCTGTCTTTGGATTATTGCGTAATCTTTTCTCTGCAAGTATGTTTTATAGCTCATCTTCTCTGTTTTGCTTTTGCTTACTTGTTTCGAGTGATAGCTGATGGCTTGAGTTCATTCAATTGTAGAGAAAGTTGATGGGGGCTCAAGGACGGAGGAAGAAGAGAAAGTTTACAATTGGTTATACACCTTGGCCCAGTCTGAGAAAGACTTGGTCTTCGAGTACGTTCGCTCCACTGAAAGAGGTAATTGCTCATTACATGTTTACACTTTACACAATGTTAAAGTGGCATGTGTATTCTTATATTTTGAACTTTGCTTTGTTGTTGTGTGTATTGTGTTTTTGGTATGTGTCTATGCTTTATAAGTACATTGTAAATTTTTGTGTTGATGTCCTATATGGATATATATGTTGTGTTATAAAATGTGATGTACTTGAAGTTATTCTTAATTCTATGCAGGCTTAAGTTTCAATGAAGCTGAGAGGAGACTGAGGGAAAATGGCCCAAATGTTCCACTTGAGTATTTTTTAACAAGCTGGTGGCATCTCCTATGGAATGCTCTTTTCCATCCCTTCAATATCATTCTCATTGTGTTATCTGTTCTGTCCTTCATAGCCAGTGATAATCCAAATGGCTATATCATGCTCACATTGGTTTTTATTAGTGTCTCCCTTCGTTTTTATCAGGTATTTTTTTACACATTTTGTTAAATTTTCTTTTTTGATTGGCAAAAGTTTATAGTGAGGAGAGGTTACTGTATTTCAAAACTAATGCATACCACAGGCTTCAACGAGAGTTTATAATAGTACTTATAAATTGCCTATTAAAGCGGAGACTGCTTGCAATGAAATTTGAACTTATGCCTTATATATGTATATTCTCTCTTACTGCCTCTTAGGAATACAACAGCTCAAAAGCAGCCATGAGGCTCTCAGAACGTGTAAGATGCCCAATAAAAGTACAAAGATGCGCTGGTAGAGTTGTGCAGACGGAATTAGTGGTTCAAGTTGATCATAGGGATATTGTGCCTGGTGACATTGTCATTTTTGAACCTGGGGACCTCTTTCCTGGAGATATCAGATTATTATCTTCAAAACATCTAGTCGTAAGGTATCTAAGTAAACAGCAAAGCTTTCTTTTTTAATAGATAACCAGTTTCCTCCTTTTTCCTTTTCAGCTTACTAATTATAACCTCATCACTTCCTACCTTTTCAATTAACAGCCAATCCTCACTTACTGGGGAATCTTGGACAGCTGACAAAACTGCCGATATCAGAGAAGATCGCAGCACTCCTTTATTAGAATTAAAGAACATTTGCTTCATGGTGAGTGACATGATTCCGGTCACTGTTTTTGCAGAAAAAGATGTTAGTGAAGAGTTTTAGGCTCAACACTATAGTGTGAGGATTGAGGAGCACAGTAGCACACAAAAATGTTGTTATCTGTCTCTTGTGTTTAATTCATCAGAGTCAAATGTTTGTTTACTACCTACCTTTGATGTTTGTGTTTAAAATTGGATTTCCGAAGTTTGTCATGAAATCAGGGAAATTTTGTGACTTGTGAGAGGTTCATATGTGGTTTGTGGATTATCTGATTTTCAGGGCACAAGTGTGGTGTCAGGTAACGGAACAGGGTTAGTTGTTTCAACTGGATCCAATACTTACATGAGCACCATGTTTTCAACAATTGGGAAGAAGAAGCAACCAGATGACTTTGAAAAGGGTCTCCGCTGGATATTTTACTTTCTTGTGGTTATTATACTAGTAGTAGTGACCATCATAGTTGTAATAGATTACAGTACATCTCTTGATTTGAGCACTAGTATTCTTTTTGGGATCTCAGTTGCATCTGCACTCACTCCCCAGATGCTTCCCCTCATCATTAACGCATGCCTTGCTAAAGGAGCACTTGCTATGGCTAAAGACAGATGTATTGTCAAAAGTTTAACAGCTATACGCGACATGGGATCAATGTAAGTACAAATAAAACCATCATTCAATTATATATATATTTAGGTGAGGGCTATGCTACACTCCCTCAGTTGGGTGGATTTAGGTGAGATTCACTAAGTGATTTTGATGTTATTGCAAAAATCTTGAATATACAATTCTTTATAAAATGTAAGAATGACACAATATAGAAAAAGAACTATATATTCTGGTACATATTGAATAACTTAGTTTTTCCAATCACACTGCAAATCCCACTAAATCTCACCTTCCTGAGGGTTGTAGCATAGTACTCAACATATATTTATGATCCATATACTTATTTTTGTTGTTAATATATGCCACTTGTTTCTTCTGTTACAGGGATATCCTTTGTTTGGACAAGACAGGTACACTGACAATGAACCGTGCAATTATGGTTAATCATCTCGATTGCCGGGGATTATCCCAAGAAAAAGTTTTACGCTTTGCATTCCTCAATTCTTACTTCAAGACGGATCAGAAGTATCCTCTTGATGATGCGATTCTGGCATATGTATTTACAAATGGGTACAGGTTTCATCCATCCAAGTGGACCAAGATAGATGAGATTCCTTTTGATTTCATACGAAGAAGAGTGTCAGTCATTTTAGAAACAAAAGCTCACGCACAAGACAGTTTCTTTGGCAGGTTCACGGTAACCAAAGGAGCATTGGAGGAAGTAATGAGGGTTTGTTCTTTTATTGAGAATTTTGATAGGAATGAAATTTCCATTTTCTCTTCAGATCACTATCAGAGGATTTTTAATTTGGCCGAAGAATTGAGCAACGAGGGATTAAGGGTTATAGCAGTAGCTATAAAGGAGCTGGAAATGGTGCGTCTTCTCATCTCTAGTTTTCATCAGATCATAATCTATTTTTCAGTGTTGAGTACTCAGTACTCACTTACCATTTCAATTGTATTTGTCATGTTGCAGCAAAGATGCGAAACCAGTAGTGGAAGCATGGGAAACGATGAGAATTTTGAGACAGGGATGGTGTTCCTTGGGCTTATAGCCTTTTTTGACCCACCCAAGGACTCAGCAGAGCAAGCCTTGTGGCGTTTGGCGGAGAAGGGAGTGAAAGCAAAAGTTTTGACAGGGGATTCACTGGCTTTGGCAATGAGGGTGTGCAGGGAAGTTGGCATCAGAACTAGTCACGTAATCACGGGGCCTGAGCTAGAGCAAATGGACCAAGAAAATTTCCATGAGATTGTTAAGCGAGCCACAGTACTAGCTCGGCTCACACCAACTCAGAAACTCCGAGTTGTGCAATCGTTGCAGACACATGGAAACCACGTTGTTGGGTTCTTGGGAGATGGAATAAATGACTCACTAGCTCTGGATGCTGCCAATGTAAGCATTTCGGTGGACTCAGGGGTAGCAATTGCAAAAGACATGGCAGATATTATTCTACTTGAGAAAGATCTAAATGTGCTCGTGGCTGGCGTCGAACATGGTCGACTCACTTATGGCAACACAATGAAATACATGAAAATGTCGATTATTGCTAACTTGGGAAGTGTGCTTTCACTCCTCATTGCAATTTTGTCCCTCAAATATGAGCCCTTGACTTCAAGACAGCTTCTCACTCAGACCTTCCTATATAGTGTGGGACAGATCGCAATCCCCTGGGACAAGGTGGGGGAAGAGTATATTAAAACACCTCAGAAATGGTCTGCCAGAGACTTGCCTATGTTCATACTGTGGAATGGTCCTGTGTGCACTCTCTGTGATGTGGCAACCCTTCTCTTTCTATGCTTCTATTACAACGCTAACAGTGATCGCAAATTTTTCCATTCCGCTTGGTTCATTGAGGGTCTCCTTATGCAGACTCTTATCTTCCACTTGATCCGGACTGAGAGAATCCCCTTTATTCAGGACATTGCCTCTTGGCCTGTGCTTTGTTCTACTCTTGTCATTTCTGCAATTGGAATTGCAATTCCATTCACACCCATTGGCAAGATCATGGAATTTACCCTTCTACCGCTCACATATTTTGGGTTTTTGGTTCTTCTCTTTTTGGTATATTTTACACTTGGCCAGCTGGTCAAGAGACTTTATATATTGGTTTACAAAAGATGGCTATAAATATAATCAGGTTTACATTCAATTCAATACTTGTGCTGCTGCTGCGAAATCAAGATTAGAAAGAAAGTTTTGCCTTTCTTCTTTTGCTCATTCTTGACATTATTCAAGCGACACATATCCCCTCAGACATTACATTATTACGCTCAAAATCATCTCTTCAGACATAGATTGTGCCGAACTCGGGTACGAGTTGTCATTGAAAAAAGTGAAGAAGACAAAACCAGGTGCCTGCCACTCCTAACAATCCTAAGCTGTTGAAAATTTGTTTCGTGGGTGAATTACCTGCATCAATGAATGAAATTGTGCATTCAAATTTTGGAAATCATAATGGTAGATGCAATATTGCCACTAAACTGAAATCACCGCCCTATTTGAATTTGATAATGCAATATTACCTAGTTGAAGATAGTTGTTCCTAATGTTCCACTCAAAGTCCCAGTGCTTTTGGTCATTTTTTAGTGTCCAATAAGACCATCCAAAGGAAGCTTCATTATATACTTCTAACTGTGCCCTTCCAAAGTCTTGATAATCCGTTTGAGATCCGCTTGTGACGTTCCATTCATTCACCCACTCCCCTAAATCAAATCAGTCCAAATTCAAGTTAAGGCCCCTTGCCCCATGTTTAAAATGGAATGGACTGAATCTAGAGTCACAACCAAACATACCAAAACAAAAAAAAAGGAATGGACCAAAGTGCATATTTACAACTCTCAACTGTGAAGCACCCTATTCACAATTTCACTCTCAGACAATACTAATAGGAAGAGTTTTCTTTGTTTTTGTGGACTTACCAATGAAAACAAGCGGGCCATTTGCACTGTTCAAGGCTTGTAGTTGAGCTTCCCTGCTTTTGTAAATGAATTGTATATTATCCGCAGCGCTCATATTAACAAAATAAGTGTCGAAGAGATTGTAGAAATGCAAATCAAGAACTATGTTGTGGGATCCTATGTTGGCCTGATAAAGCTCCAAAGGATCTGCATTGCCAATTCGTTGGCAAATTATTACATAAGCTCTTGACGAATACTTCCGAACAATTTGGTAGCCCTGTTTGTAGTATGAAACTAAAATATCTAATGTAACTGTGGCAGCAGATGGTTCATTTAAAAGCTCAATTCCCAGCAACGCAGGATGTCTTGCATATCTGCACATAAGAATCCCAGTTCAGTTACTTGAGTATGTTAACACAGAGGGACTCACCCAGCATTTGCTTAACCATATGTCAAGCACACTGGGAAGTTGAATCAAACTTGTAACCTTAAATGAATGTCCTAGTAAGTTGCAACCTATTTTCTCATCAAATTCAATGTTTTGATGTTAAAAATGTCTGTTTCAGTGTTTCTTTTACCCAAACAGTTACTTGGTAAAAAGCATGTCAAATTTCTAATATATTATTAATCCATCCTGACAATAACCATATCAAGCAGATAAAATTATAGAATGCACGAATTCTTTTCCATGACCTTCGGCTGCTATCATTGTATTTCTTTCCCACCTTCAATCAATACTCCAAGGCATATGGAAGTGGTTTATTCAATAATAACAATCATAACTCAAAATCCATTCAAAGACCCAAAACCTACCTGGAAACTAAAAATTCTATAACATGCAAGGACTCAGAAATGTAATCTGGAAATGTAGACCAGCCTGTAGTTCCATCTCTGCTTGCACTATGTTCCATCCCATTTTGGGAACCAGGGGCAGCATGAAGGTCGATAATGCATTTTATGTCGAATGACCTGCAACATAATAAGGCAAAATGTCAAAAAAACTCGGAAGTTCCAAAAGCGCTCACAATCCTTGGGAAGATATGATGAATACAAGACCTACTCTGCCCATGAAAATGCATTATCTAGAGCTTCAAGACTTCCCCCAATGAATGGAGCTGGAGGATCAGGATCAAATGCAATCCACCATCCAACTGGTATCCTCACAGTATTTATTCCATGTTTATACAGAAAGTTGAAATCTTCTATGGTGACAAAGCTATTTCTATGTTTCTGCAGTTAAAAGAAAGGCAAAAGATCAAATAGGAAACATAATCTGCCATTCCATCTTGTTGAACATGAAAGTTTATATATACATAAAAGGGGAAATATAGAGATATTGCAAGTCTTCTAAACATTCAAAAACAAACTGGAAGTTTCTAGTAGGCATGTTATGGTCCTAGCTGATGGAAAATGTTTGGCATTATATATGCTTAACACACTTTGCTATCACTGATTTTAAAATGGACAGTAATAAAAACATCTTCTATGCTAATCTACACAGGTACAGTAGCAAGCCAGCAGTAAAAGCATATTCAGCCACTATATAATGACAGAATATTTGCAAAGAGAAACTAGAAGATGATCTAAACCATATGGTTTTACCCTAAGAACATCTTTAGCACGATCATGGCCATAGCCGTTTGTGAGCTGGTAATCTCCATGTAAGTTATTTGCTACGATTGTCATTTCAAATGTGGCAGCATTATTGTCCCATCCTGGTACACCTGGATAGTCTGCTGTAAGTTGACCACCAGTCGTAGACTAGAAATACAGTGGTATATGATCAAGTGAATCGTTAAAAGTTTGATATCAATATTTATAAATTACACAATTAAATAATTTTATATGCCATGTTATAGATCCTCAATAAGTTTTGCTGCATAAAGCAGCGTTAGTGGCTTGTAAAATATATCAGGATCATAGTGCAAGGTAAAAATAATTAACTCCAAAACTACTAGCTGGTAGTCTAACTATCTCACTTATCTCAAGGATTGCATCATGAAAGACCACTAGGGCCTTTTTCAAGCAAATCCCCACCGTTAGACCCCAGAACCATAGGCAACTGAAGTTCCAAAATATCAAAATCAACATCTTTTATCTGATGAAAGATTTGACTTCAAAGAAAAAACAACTGCTCATTTGTAATTTTTTACAAATCCCTGTGATATCCAGAACCCAGAAACAAAGTAATGACAAATGATTAATAGAGAGCCTCAAATTGCATGGTAGAGTCAATGGTAAAGACACATTACACATTTCTCCAAGCAAAAGATTAACCATTCATTTTTTATTGTTCTACTCAACAGATACACCATCATATTTTGCACACAATTACATAAAAACTTTTCATTATATGTTTTAGCAGAAAGCTAAAAGTATGAATACCTGAAGATAGGCTCCACCCTTAATTTTTATGTGAATCCTATCATCCTTATTCCGTTCAACGTCAAATGTTTCTGATGTTGAAGGTGATTTTGCTGTTGTAGAGATAGAGCACCCTTCACCATCACATGTAAAAAACTGACCTTGGGAGGTACGGAATTGAAATTCAGATTCTGATACTCTCCATAACTGCAATGGTAAAAAATGAATTTTCTAGATCAAACTTATTTCCACAAATTACTATAAAATAACTTTAAAATCCACAATTTCATCAATATGTTTGAACTCCCTTAAAATTTCCGATGCCATCATATTTATCAATTATGCACAAAACAAGACAGCAACTCTCAGCCTCCAAGAAAATATAATAGAATATAAGAAATTAGCCAAAAAGATGCCAAATCAGAGTCACAGCTATTGGCATACTTCCAACTCAAATGATATTCAAGTTATATTACGCCACTGGACAGATAAAGACTAAAGCAAACATGGCTTCAAATGGAATACTAATGTAGATGCAGATAGATGATATGATCATTACGACTAGCATGTCTATCCCAAACATCAATCAACTCCAGAAGGTCACAAGTAACAATTTGAGATATTGCAATCACAAATAAGTTTCATGCATTGCATCATGGAATCCAAAGTGACAACCATAAAAAGTAACATATTGGGGAATATGAACGTATGCTTGAGAGAGAGAATAAAAGGAAATGGATAAAACCAGGGAAAGGGTAAACTCAGTTGATCATTGAATGAACTATTTGAGAAGTTTTACTCAGAAAATTAACATACAAAAGTGGATAGAGAATTAGAAGACAAAGAAAACAATCACCATCCTACCCTGAATGTTTCCCATGAAGATGGGACATCTCTGTCGACTGTAACATTCATCCCTCCCCCATTCTCTGCAGATACATACTTCTGCAACGTAACTGACTTAAATTGTACCTGTGTTCCGTCCTACATTTTTCAATTTCAACTTATAAATCAGATAGATCAGTTAGAAAAATCCCAGCAAGACTCAACAAATCGATTAAAAGAAGAATAAGAAACAAAAGGTGAAGTAACTCACAAGCATGTCCCCATTGGCAATGCCATCAAACAATGAAGGCTTTATCCAACCTTCAATAACCAGCCACCCTCCCAAGTTTACTCCTCTTACTTTAGAATCCTCGTGTAACCCCTCCACTTGAATGTGGCAATTCAACAGAAGAAACAAGTAAGATATTCTGATTATAGAATTTATGTTTGAACATCGAGCATGAGTCAGGTGAAGAAAAACCAGATAAAGGAAAGAAATTTAAGTGACAGAATTTACCTGAATATACTGTAGAAGTGATGAGCAAACAGCAGAGTAGGAATGCGCATGCACATTTGCCAAAAACAAGTTCCATGAAGAATGCGAGCCTCAGAAGGACCCAGAAAGCCAAAATGCAGAATCCATCACACGAAAAAGAAAAGCCCCAATTTGGTACGAGAGGTTATTCAAATCCCACCGAAAAACCCACTTTTGGGTGAATCCTAGGAATTCCTTCCTTATCACTCGGTTAATACCAAATTTAACTTCGTAAACAAGCATAAATGATCATTGGGTTTTGGGATTGCTTCTCTCAATTCATTAGTTAATAAATTGTTCTAACCATTTTGATAGTGAAGACAAAACCAAGCCCATTAAAATAAGAATAGAAGAAAAGAACAACGTTCTAGAGTGCAAAGGAATGAAAAGGGTAGCAAAAGCGTTCACATGCAAATTGTAAACTGAAAAGGGAAGAGAAAAAATGTAACTTTGCTTGGAGATTTGGAATTTTGGAGGTGCTTGTGGGGTTGTGTTTGTATTTTTAATTATTTATTGTCCTATGCTTCGTTGGTTGGACGAGAAAAGGTCACATAGAATATTGATGGCTGGATAAAGTCGGTGACAAGTAAAAGGTCAAGTCGCTTCAACAAGGCAATGAGTTTTGGAGGTACAATAATAGAAACTAGAAAGAGGGGTGCTTCGTGCTTGCTTTATTGCCTCAACACTCAACACAACTCTTCATCTACATTCATCCATCCACCTTCTCTGATTCTAATCACTATATATGCCATTCATTCCAGTTCTACAAGAATAAAGACCAACTCCAACTCTGCTGTTGTAAAGGCTTTATTATTTAACCACCATTTTCTTTCTCTTTCTTCATTTTCACTCGCCCTCTCTGCTCGCTGTAACTTTTTTTTTCTGTGTCTCTTTTACTTTTATACGAAGCTTTTTCTGGTTATTTGTCTTCTTTCACGAAGCTGAACGGCTGAAGCTGAAAGAATGAACGGAGCGGGGCTTGTGGATTGCGGCAGAGGACGAGAATATATAAAAGGTTTATTTTTTTAATTTTGTGCTAAGCAATGTTCTTTTCTTAATTTTCTCTTTCATGTCTGGTACTGATTTGTGGCTTGTTCGCAATCATGTCTAATGATTGTTCGTAGACTCATATGATTATTACATACTCGAGGGGTCTTCTTATAATTTTAGAGTCCTTGAGGGGAAAATCTGTAATTTTAAGGGATGTGTGAGATGGGCTGTAGATGAGGATTGAGCCCAATATGGATAATGGGTCTTGGGCCCTAAGAGGTATCTACAATTATAATTTTGTGAAGTCCTTACGCTATTCCTAGTCTTCTAAATCAACAAGGAACAAACATTTAATTGTAGTACAAGTTTAACAGGAAGTAGTAGTACAGATTTACAAGCAAAGTACGAGAGTAGAACCAAAAAGATGAGTCAAGAACTATTTGTTGGGGTGAGGCTTATGCTATCACTCTTTTTAGGGGTGGTAGCGCTACACTCCTTTCAATTGGTAGGACTCAATAGAATTTACAGTATAATTTTGATGTCATTGTGAAGATATCAAAAAATTGAGTCACCCAGGCAAAACACGCAGTTTCTTATAAAATGTAAGAATATCACGATATAAGAAAGCATGCCAAAAAAAAATTAAAAAAATTCTTTTTTTGATACATTTTTTTTATATCGTGTCGTTTTAATATTTTATAAGGAACTATGTGTTTTTGCACATACCATGTGGTTCAATTTTTCGAGATCTTCGCAATGACACTAAAATTAATGAGTGAATTCTACTTGAATTCACTCAACTAAAGAGAAGTGTAGTGCTACCACCCTAAGAAGAGGTGGTAACATAATGCTCACCGTTTATAAAAGCAAAAATTAATGGTGAATAGTATGATACTATGTCGTATATATGCTTAGGTAATCTCCCTTCCCCACTGTCCTTTTATATAATGATAAACTAAATTAACACAAACAAAAGGTTTTGGAGGTCGTTTGTGATTCAAGCAATCCATTGTTGGTGGATGTAGAAAACAAAATCCAATATTCAAAGAATCTATCAAATACAATACTTTAATCAATTTCGTAATCATAGAGATTATTACTATATTCATCTAAAAGAAAGTTTTTTTTTTTTTTACAAGTAGAGATATTTATAATCATTGTACTCGCTCTCTCTTTTTTACTTTTTTTTTTTTTTTTTCTCATTTTTCATACGTATTCTCTCCCTTATACTTTAGCAGCACGTGTGTTGCATGAGTATACAACTAGTTATATTAATTGGGTCATATCCTTAATGTTTATGTGGGAAAAAAAAAAAAACAAAATTATTCCAATTGTTCCACGGAAAGATACCTAGGAAGCAGTAAAGCATAATTTAGATGATATTGGAATGAGAACCCACTTTAACAAACTTTTAGAAATCAGAAATCTATCTCCTATTACCTTGGTGAGGACGAGTAGTTGCACAAGAATGGCCAACCTGTTCCCATCTATGCTATGCTGACGTACCATTAGCTCTGTTTTTGGTATGCAAGGTAAAGAAGCGACTTCTTTTGGAGAGAAGATAAAAAAGAAGTTATCAAAATAATAATTAATGATTAAAATCTATCAATTTGAGAAAATCAATCCTAATGCTAATCGCAATAGTGTACCCCATCCCAGGATCAAAAACATAAATAATACAAAAAAATAATTTTAATTCTATAAATATATTTTTTAAACTATTTTCATTAATATTGTTGTTTTTATTTTTTTAATAATATTCAAAGCAAAAAAAAAAAAAAGAAAGTGATACAATTGGACAATTTGCATCACTCTCTGGTGATGTCATTTGCCATTAGGTTGATGCCATTTATCAAATGGCATCACCAAGAGGGTGATGCAATTTACATGATTGCGTCACTAATATTTTCTTTTTCTCTTTTTAGCAATTGTGTATATTGTAACATCTTATTAATATGCACAATTACATCACAAAAATAATGGTATTGGTAAAAATAATTTTAAAAATATAATATTTATAAAATTAAGATTATGTTTTACTTTCATCCCCTTAATGCAACTTGATATTAATTCTTGCAATTTGGGTTCAGATATGGCCTACTCTACTACTATAGTAATATGACTGCTCTGTCTTTGTTTCCAATGGTAATTTTAACCTTTTTGATTTAACTGCTCTGTCTAGTAACTAGTGCCTATAAATAGGAGAAAGGAAAAGCGAGATATGGCAAAAGCCAAAAGTGAAAGAACGAGGAAAAGGGAATGAATGACATTAGAAGCTCTAGTTTTCCAACAAAAATCACACCTTTATGCCTCAGCAAAAACAAGGTTCTGATTCTTATGAATCTCAGCGCGAGAAAGGATGTGGTGTGAACGGGGGGAAAAATTTGAAGGAATACGAACCCATCTTCTCACGCCGAGATAGTGGCAGGCAAAAGCATAAAGAAGGAGGAGGATGCCGAGAATCAGAGGCTGTGCTCAGCTCTGTGTTGCCACCTTCTCATGTCCAAAGGGTACAATTACTACTACTTAATTTAGTTAACCACATAACAAGTAACAAGCAAAGCTGTAAAATAAAATCAAGGAAATTTAATTATATGTGTTTTTGTCTTCATAAACTAAACTGATTTGTAATTGGTAGGGGGACCAAGCATCTATCATAGGAGATGTCATTAATTACGTGAAGGAGCTTCAGCAAATCCTGCAATCCCTTGAAGCCCAGAGGCGAATTAAGCAACCATTGGACTTTTTCACCTTCTCTCCCCCCCCTCACTACTCATACTCTGCTACTCCACTTGATCAGTTGGAGAAGGATTCCATGGCCAATGCTGTTGCAGACGTGCAAATGAGTATTGTCCAAGGCCATGTCAATGTCAAATGAAGCATCGAGGCCAGCTCTTGAAATTGATGACCCAATTGCAGTTTATGTCTCTAATGATTCTCCACCTTAACATCAATTTTCATGATATGCTGCTTTACTCCTTCAGTGTTAAGGTACATCGGTTTCATATAATCATACTTGACTATATTATTTTGATGTGGAAAGTGGAAGAATGCTGCAGGTTCAAGATGGTAATGTATTAAGGTCAGTGAATGAGATCGCTGCTGCAGTGCAAGAGATGGTAGGTAGGATCCAAGGGAAGCCCCATCACAGCTGAAACTACTGTATATGCATATGACTAGGCATTGGCCATCTGTTTTCTAGTTAATTTAAACCAATAAAAGTATTTGTATACTTTCAGTGTTCTCGGAGCACATCATAGCTTAATGGTTAAGGGGAACTCTATCCTATCAAAATTAAAGGTTTGTTCTATTCCAAATTCTTAATAAAAAATATTTTTTTTTCGTTTTTATTATAGCAGCCTCCAATGATTAATGAGAACGACAAAAAGTCAAATATTTATCAGAAATTTAAAAAAAAAAAAAAGTTACTCTGGCAAGCAATCGTAGCAGTTGTAAGTTTGAGACATGATTAACTGATGAACATGAAGAAAAGAGCACGTATAATGCAAAATCAATCGGCCCAACATATATATTGTATTATAATTACCTCTCTTAAATCTATAGAGCAGTAGTTTTTGGGTTTTTCCCAACAACGACTTTGGTAATTTGAAGAGTTGCACAAATTCTAGTACATATCATAACCATCCACCCAATCCCAACTATATGAAAAAGCTTCAATCACCAGGTGCCAAGACTTCAAGTTTCCTTGCTATGTACTATATAGCCTATAGGCATATCAGATATATGAGTATGATGAAATATTGAAATGAATAGATCTAGTTCATAAGGGCAGAGTTGAGCTCTGGCTCCTGCAATGTGTGGATAATTGGAGTTTTCTGTTACTAGAAAATGATCTTTTCATTGAGATGGGCCTCTTCTTCAATGAGTATCCTATTGAAGCCAGTTTAGAAATGGTTGGAGAACTTGCACTGCCCTGCTTAACAATGGCATCGATAATCTTGCTACTTGAATTTCTTGTATCATCTAAGTGGGTGTCTGAGTTTTCTAGATCAGAATTTAAAACCACCGAAGCACCATATAACATTGAAGCAACAGGTGAATCTACCGAAACTGACCTTCTCACTGGTTGTTGCTGTATTTCCTCTTCCACTTGCTGCTGAATCAAGGTTGAATCACTTAGAATTGCAGAATTTGCCAAATTTTTCTCGGGGACTTGAGTATCGCTTCCGTCATCAATTTGAAATATAGGAGAATTAGAATCGTCGACTCCAACCCTCACTCCACTGCTTCCTTCTTCATCCATGCGTTCGTGTTCCAAGTTGTCTATCTGGGTGTTTTGGCTCACGCCAGAAAAATTCGAATTGGGCTCAATGACGCTTACCTCTGTGGCTGTGACTGTACCAGCAGTTTCACCAACTATAGGGGCACGGCACAAGGGACAATTTTTATGCGATCTCAACCAAGTATCAATGCAGGGCATGTGAAAGGCGTGACTGCATTTAGGCAACAGTCGGAGACTTTCGTCTTCTTGGAATTCAGAGAGACAAACAGAACACTCTGTTCCCTCTATTAATCCATCGTCTTTTCTGTATTTACAGACTGTGATAGAATCGATTATTGATTGCTGGAGACCCACTGTGTTGATGAACCATATGGGGTGGTGAATGGCTTGCCCCTCATCTTCATCCGGAAAGGGAAAATCTCCATGGATGTCGAATAATATGGGCCCATTGCTTCTCCCAAAATTTTGTCTCCTCGAATTGTAGTTTGCCAGAATCTTGAAAATAGTAATGAGAAAAATGATTGCGCCAAACGTGCAAGCTACTGCAATCATACCCACTTGGATTACATGGTTTTGATCTGAGGGAATGGGATCATCATAAGCAAAGGAAGGGAACTTCAGTAGCTTCGGCGGTGCCACTGGTGAGTGAAGAGGGGAAGGTGTTGGGCTACAATTCCTTCCAGAAGCCATGGTAGCATGGCTTAAATTTTCCAGATGCAGCAGTTTTCTATGATAAAAACTCATCACCAAAACAGAACAAGAAGCAGAAAAGAGTCATAAGAGGGAGCAGAAAATTGGACGCTGTGGCAGTAAACAAGGACGAGAAAATATCCAAACCTTATTTTCCACCACTTAGTCTGCCTTGATTAGATGGAAGGTAACGAAGAATTTTGGTGCATATGTTTCTTGCGATTCGTTGGTTGCCTTTCTTAGCCATGTCATTTTCCAGGGGAGACTCATGCATTTACGTTGGAGCTTCGTTTTTCATTGTCTTCATCCAAGTCAATGGACTTTTATTTAGTTATGTCCGCGTTATCTTTAATTATAAGGAATAGACGTTATTCTCATCACTCATATAATGCCGTATCATAAACACTTTCGAAACTCGGTTGAATTAACATGCACTTTCTACATTAAAAGAAAAATTAAATTTTATTTAAGAATAGTGGAAAAGAGTTTTGCACAATTTTTATTTTGGGTATTATGTTACATCTTTTTTTTTTTTATTTTGCTTATATATTATATCATTTTTGTATAATTAACATAATTTAAATTTTATATAATCAATATTTGTATTATATTAAATAAATTTATAAAATTTAAATAATATAATATAAAATNAAAAAAAAAAAACTCAAAGTGTCATGTCACATCTAGAGGAATAGAATAATCTCACCGTTTTTATCAACATGAATGTTATATCATGGACCATGTGGATGCCACATCACTAGTTACATGGATCCCACATTTTGACTTTGCGACATGATCAACCACAGAGCCATCGGCTGGCTACAACTTAGATGCTACATAAGCATTCTGTTGAGATACTTGATTGAAGGGTCGAGTGAGTTAGATCTGATGCCCATTTTTTACTTGGGTCCATGCCCAAAAAGATCATGGGCTAAGATTTAATTTATGCTAATCTTAGTTCATGGCGACAAATACTTAAATACAGTTAGGTGGTGTTTGGTACATAAATTTTTTTTTATGATTTTTAAGAAACATTATTCTTAGGAATCTTGTTCATAAAAATCTTGTTTTCATGAATGTTACAATTTATGTTTAACAGGTCGTAAACATTTATGGAAAAGTTGGATATTTATTCTTGGAAATCTCACTTCTTCATATTTAGTTCAGATGCTATTTTCTTGAAAATTTATGTTATTTTTTCAAAAATATCCTTATATAAATTTGGATAAAAAAATTATTATTATATATTATTTTTATTATGAAACTGTTAGGAACTCAAGCCCAAGAGGAGATCCAACCCAAAAGACTAGCCTATTAGGTGAGAGAGTCTCTTAGACTTAAGTACCATTTCACACTTTCTTGTGAAACCGATGTGGGACTTCCCATATCGTAATATTACCCACCCCTTGAGAAGCTGGACGCCCACAGACGGCCCACTCTTGGCTGCCAACTCAGGGTGGCTGTCACTCAGTCTGCCAGGTAGCCCTTTTCCCTGGTTGTTCCTTTCCAAGGTCGCCCCCTCCTGTTGCATTTTCGACTCTCAATAAAATGGCCAATTTTAGGAACTCAAGTCCAAGAGGAGAGCTCAATCCAAAAGACTAGCCTATTAGATGAGAAAGTCTCTTAGACTTAAGTACCATTTCACACTTTCTTGTGAAACCGATGTGGGACTTCCCATATCGTAACAGAAACTCACATATAATAAATAATATGAAAAAAAATATATTTTTTACGTACAAAGTGAGAAAAATAAATAATAACAAAAATTCAAATACATTTAAATTTTTGTTATTATTTTAGAGCTATGTGACATGTTCGAACCAAAATGTCTCTTCATGCCATCCAAGGTGCACACGCCTCTTCAATCATCTCACAAATCACTTCCATTCATTAATCAAATACTAAAAAATTGAGAAATCCAATCGTTGTCTTTCATTGTCATCGACATCAAGATCATCAATTCTTGTGGACTTTTATTAGGTATGTACTAATTTATGGACTTAGATCAGTCATGTAACTTGAGTCATGTTGCTTAGATATGAGCTATACATTCTATTAAAGTTTATTTAAACTATTAAAACACATTAACATTTAATGGTTGAGATAGACTTTAATGAAATGTACTCAGATCTAAGCAGCATAACTCAAGTCACATGATCAAATTTAAATCCCTAATTTATTTTATAATGGAGGCTAAGCTACCATCTTTTTGGGTGGTAGCGTTACATTTTTTTAGGTTGAATTGTATTGGGTATGTTCTGGTAGAATTTATTAAGTGATTTTGATATTATTATAAAGATCTAAAAAAATTAAGTCATTCAATATGTACTAGTATATACATTTTTTTATAAAATGTAAGAATGACATAATATAAAAAAACGTGTTAAGAAATAACTTTTTCAAGTTTACTTTTTGACATATTTTCTTATATCATATCATTCTTATATTTAAAAAAAAAATTGTATATTCTAGTATATATTGAGTAACTCAATTTTTTGAAACCTTCGTAATAACATAAAAATCATATTGTAAATCATCACCTGAACTTACTCAACTTAAAGGGTATAGTACTACCACCCCCAAAATAAGTGATAACTTAACCCTCACCTTATTTCATATATATTATAAAATATTTTGTATACTTTTATTTATACTAGTTTTGATACACACGTGCGTCGCATGTATTTTGGAAAGTTAATTACATTTATAAATTTATTTTTAATTTGATCATAGAAACTAAACATAAATAATGCATAAAAATAATATAAAAAAATAAGAGAAGAGAAAGAAGTTCAAACTAAAGGAGACAATTTCTAAATTAAAAAAAATTAAATATGATAAGGAATGCAACAAATAATTTTTCAAAGATATAATTCTTTGGGGAAGAGTTTTGAAAAGAACAAATAATTTCATTTTTATCCAAAAAAATATAATTTTGTAATTTTATCTTAGTTAATAAGGGTATTTTATTTAAAAAATAAACAAAAGTATTTTTGGTAAATCAAATGATCACGTCACATCCATGCTTCTAAATATAATATATGTTTATATTTTATAAATCCTAGGTAATAACATCTGAATTTAAAAAATTATACCCACATAAATTTTTACTTTTTTGTTCACTAAAATTAAAATATAAAAATTATTTCAAATCTAATATTTTATTCTTCTCCACAAAAATAAAATCTACAAGTTGTTGTACTAACTAATGAAATTATTCTTGAAAAAAATACTTAAGTGAAAGGTAAAAGTGGGTAAAATAGTCTTTTTATATAAAAAAAATTTCTCATATCATAAAAATTCAAGATTTCCAACCCCTTATGGAAATATTTTTATGAAAAATTTGTCCCAAAACTATTCTTGAGAATTTTACTTTCTTAGAAATTTTTTTTAAAAATTTATACCAAACATAAAAAGCTTATTTTCCTAAATTAAAATTCTCAAAAAAATAAAAAATAAAAAATCTATGTATCAAACACTCCTTAGAATAGACAGACGTATTATAAACTGTAAACATATAGAAGAATAGGTCACACGTGAAGCGCACTCTTTTCATATCTTGTGGGAGTTATTGCTCCGATGTCAGAATTTTTGCCTTCCTAAACATTTTGATTTTGCTAATACCTTTTTCAGCTCAACCTTGACCATTTTGGGCCTCCGTTTCATCCTTGTTTTAGCTTTAATTTCAACGTTTATCTCTCTTGCTTTTCTCGCTGTTTTTTACATGAGATCACACAGTCAAAAAAAAACCCAGTAAAGAGGAAGAAAACAAAGAACGAATACGTTGATCTTAAATAACTACACTCACAAAAAAATAATTTTTAATTAATTATATATAGAAATTTTAATGTTTATCTCTCTTGCTTTTTTCGTCTTTTCTTACATGAGAACACACACTTATTGTGTGCACTCCTCAGTCCACAATCTCATCTCATGATTGCTTCACGTGTGTGTATCCTCTTAGCAACAGACAAAAAGCCAAAAACAAAGGAGCCTCTTTAAAAGTCCAACACTGGATGCTCACATAAAATTCTATGTAGAAAGCAGACAACGTTACCTTGTTTTTTTTCCTCCCTAAGTATACTCTTCTTTATACAACTTTGTGCGCATCCATATAAATTACTTACACCGAAGCCGCACCGATGACTTCAGACAAATATACATTAATATTAGTTAATACATCCATCCAACTCAGCGGCATGTACACTGATATTCTTAGTCTTTTTACCGAGGTACAATTTCAACTGTCAGATAGAACTAGACTTAACTAGACTTACTAAATTTGTGATAAGTCGTTTTTGTTTCAGGGGTTTCATTGTTGAAGTACTCATATATTTAGCTTTGTGTAGGAGAAAATTCTAAGGGTTCTGTTTGTGAGTTTTTTTAGAGGGGAGAGAAGAGGAAAGGGAGGGAAAAGAAAAAAAGGAAAAGGAAGAGGTTTTTTTTTTATTTGTTTGGATAATTAAAATGAGTAAAATAAGAGAAAAGGAAATAAAAGAAATAAAAATTTATAATTTTACAAATTTATCTTTTATTTATAAAGTAAATATATTTAATATAAGATTTAATAATATTATCTAAATAATATTTAAAAAATAAATAGAGGTATAATAGTAAATTACTCTTTTTTCTCTCCAAACCTCTCAAATTGGAAGAACATAAAAGTAAGACAAAAAATGAATGTAAATATTTGAGATTACCCCTTAGTTTTCTTTCCTTTTTTGATCTTGAACTCTCAAACAAAAGGATGAACACATTTACTCATTTCCTTTCTTCTCATTTCCTCTCAATTTTAACTCACAAACAAACCTTAAGACTCTCATTTTGTCAATGAGAGATCTCGAATACAATACTCTCTTTTTGCGATGAGAACATTGTGACAAACTAATTTACACTCCAAGGCATTATATTCTTAGTCTTAACTGAGAAGATTACCAAAATATAAATGCTATGGTATTTACAGTGTCCCCCGATACTTAATAAAAAGCCAAGTCAAATAACCTTTTTGATTCGAATTTTATAATCCACTTAATTTGATTCTAAAATGCAAAAGCTAGGCAAGTAGATAGGTAGTGGCGGTAGTTTGCTGACATTAGAACATTGCCCAGACTGGCTGGCAACTTATAAGTATTTAAAGTTAGTAATTTGCCCAAACACGCAAGCAAAGAATTTCCCAACTATCAAATCAAAAAAGTTAACTTACCGAGCAATTTAAATCCAAAATAAGACAATTTCCACACCGTTGTGTTTCTCAAGAGCAATCGCTGCCAAGGCTAAGACTCTCCACCAACCACCTTTTACTTCCACGTCTGAAATTGAATATATTTTCCTTCCGAGATTTCTCAACCTGCTAATTGCTAAAGCTCGGTGGATAATATGGGAGGCCAAGAGAAGAAGAAGACGAGTAATCGAAGAGCAGGGGGAGATTATGAGATGGTTGGTGTTAATCTTATGAAGCCTGGAGGGGTGGATCTGATGCAGAATTGTGATCTTCCCCCACCTTCAAAGGTTTTCATGGGTGGGTCAGATAAGACGGTTATGTTGTCCATGAACAGGGTTTGTAACAACAGTATTGTATTTGTGGGTAAAGAGGAAGATAGTGATAATAGCAAGAATGAGTTTGAATTTGTTAATTGCGGAAATGAGGGGAATATTAATAATGATAAGGTGGAGCTTCTTAAGGCCCTGCGATCGTCGCAGACACGGGCGAGGGAGGCGGAAAAGAAGGCTGCGATTCTCAGCAAAGAGAAGGAATGCCTTTCTAATGTTTTATTGGGAGATGCCATGCAATTGTTTGCCTATCGCCAGCAGCTGAGATTGCTTCAGCTTCAAGTTTCAAACTTGCAATCCGTTTGCCTTCTACAGCAACAGCAATCAATGTTGCCATGCTGTGGCTTTGATCAACCAAAGGGAGCTGTTGGATCGTTGGAGGAGGATGACGATGATGATGAACAAACGACAGGCGTCACATGGATTTTGACTTTGGCTCTTTCTTGGGGAATTGGAGTGGGTACCGCACTTGCTTGCAGATACTTACTGTGAATAGCGCTCCTGTCTTTGCCATTTTGTACATACAGCAAAAACAGAAATTATGATATATCAACACAAGAAAATCAAGACTTTTGCGTTTACATATACACTACAGTTAGTAATGAATCTGAGTTTCATTTTTTTTCTATTTTTATTCATTTAGACTAGAGTTATTTTAACTTGTTCAATTGTCCTCTTCAAAATGCACAAGTTGTTATCTTATCATTGTTATTATTAATATCCTTGATTTGTAAAGAGGAAGTCGGTATAATAGGCCATATGGGAATGCAGAGATCTTAAACTAAAAACATCATGAGAAGGCCAGAAAAGACAGGCACAAAAGAAGGCGAAGGCATTCTTCAAACAAGAAGATGCAGCTCTCTTACATATATATACACGAAAACCACCTGTACAAAAGCTGCCGAACTTCTAATTATACAAGACTGAAAACAAGCTGTACACATTCCCTAGTCTTTGTACGTAATATATACGCGTCATCTAACCTAGAATATGTCAGAAGATGAGTTGGCAAGTGGCAATTTATATAATGGCCATGTGTATATTTCTTAAATGATTATAGCAATCATCACTAGTTCCAAAGAACACCAAGCAAACCCAGCATACATGCTTCCCACACTTGCACTCAACGTGGTTGCACCCATCTACCTTCTCAATTGTATACCCACATGCAGGGCAGCTCTTAACATGCTCTTTCCCTTTGCGCCACTCCTTCAAAGATGAGTCTGGATCTTCTTTGAACTCCCGGTATCTCTCACATGAAAGATAGGGATGATACTCCAAGTGGCACCTGGTACAAGTCTCTGCGTAACATGCTCCGCAAACAAATGGCTCACCACCTGTCCCAGGATCTGCAACTCGATAAATTGAAGGGCAGTCAGGAGACGGGCAAAACCTGTAAGTGCCCCCACTAGATGTTACAAAAGCTCCCAAAGCAGCTCTGAAAAGTTCCTCCAACTTGTCATTTAACAGGAGAGATCTCAAATCTGTAAGCAGAATGAGATCCCCACAGCCCTCATGAGCACAACACACTGGGAAACTACCTTGGTTTCTTATAGCGGATTCACATTGCTCCACTAGACACAACCGGCAGAACAAATGACCACAGCCTTCAAGCTGATATCCGTCCTCAATCTCACACAAGCAAATTGGGCAATCTGGTCCAGTCCTAAGTTTCTCAGTCAAACATTGTCCTGATCGGGCAATCTCATAAATTATTTCCTCTACTTTTGGTTTCAACTCCCTGTTACCATGAAAAGAGATTATCTGGCGACGTGTGTTGAGAGTAAAGTCTGCCTCGGGTACCTTCTCTTTTAGCCCTCGAAGATCAGGCCCAAAGTTCTTAACCACTTGCTTCATTAGGTCAAAAGGCAGATCTCTCCCTCGAAGATGGATTTCTAGCTGCTTGCTTTCATAGAGAGAGAGTAGGGATTGAATCAGCTTCTGCTGGGCCACAGAAACCTTGTCTGGAGAACCAAACACCCGTAACTTTAGGTTGTGCCTGTCAAAAAGAATGTAAGTTCCTGTCTCTTCCTGTATTGAGGTTTTAAGACTAATGCCATCTCTGGACGACAGGAGCTGTAGAACTGTAGGAATGAGGCTGTTGTGGTCAATAGTTTTCCCTCTTGTGAGTTCTTCCAGAGGTCTCCTAACTTCTGCCACTGTCTTTGTTGCATTGGCTGATATCTTCACTCGATGGGAACCATTAGCTGTCCTTTCTAAGTTCCACTCAAGACCTTCAAAATAAAATAACCAATGATCATCAACAGTCAAGTAGTAATTTTTTTTTGAAAAAAAAAAAAAAAGCAGCGGTAGCCCGACCATCTAAACAGACTTCCACAATCAATGGAAAGGGCAGTCTTAAAAAACAACACTGCAAAAAGTCCTGAAAATTTCTTCTTTATACAATTCCCGTCTTGTCTACTGTATGCAGTCAACAACATTTTTTAAGCACATTGGCAACATGATATCTGAAACACAAACTATTCAGGAACAATTGAAAGAGCAGGAGGGACCCAACAACCAAAATGAAAACTCACTTTTCCTTCACCCATAGCCAAATAAATTCCAGGAAGTGGATTTCAACATATAAGTATCTTTCTAGGCCAATAATGAGTACATAAACAGGAAATACTGATCACAATAACTCTTACTTTGAAAAGAAGCAATGGTGATGATGATGATCATCATCATAATTAAGAATAATTGGTGAATGCCACTGAACAGCAAAAATTGTAAACAGCAAAATTAAGATGCAGATCAAGGATTGCAGCTATGTAGGTTTAAGAGAAAAAATCATTTAAACATGTATTAAAGCATCGGTAAAAGAAAAGGAACAAAGTGATAAGGTACCATTCATAGAGCTGAAGCTTGCAAAAATTTTATCCAGTTGTTCCTTAATTACACGATACACAGGAATAGGGAATGTCAAGGAGCTATGAAACAACTGCTGACACTTTATCTTTTGCCACGACAGGCATCCAGACAACACCTTCCCTTCAATTTGCTCCAAAGCTTTTGCTGCCTCCAAATGTAATCTTCCATCAAAGGTGATCAAAGCTCTCATGAAAGCATTCTTTGGCTCAGGTGAGAATACTTGAACTCGGCAAGAATTAGTGTGGGGATTTCTTTTTGGCATAAAAGGAGAAATTTCTTTTAGGAGTGCCTCTTCACAAGTACCACATAGCGGATTCCCAACAGGTTCTCCTCTCACCAAGAAAAAATCCAGAATCCTCCTATTCGTAGCAGTTCTTAGAACATCTAAAATTTCAGCTTCAGAGAGTTCTTTATCAAGCCCACTGATCGCAACACTATCCGGGTACCTTCTGCTAGCTTCACATCGAACATACCTTCCTCCTATTGCAAGGTTATAAAAATCTCTCAAGATGAAATCAACATCCTGTATGTTGCATTTTACTATGCCAAATCCTTTGCTAGGCCTACGAGGCCAATAAATTTTAGCTTTAACAGCAGGAAATGAGAATGTCTTATCCCCTCCTTTAGTTGTCTGTGAAGGAACTATTTTCAATGAGCCATAAAAGTCCTCTCCATCTAGCTCAACAGCTCTTTTGGCAGCTTCAGGGGAGAGAAACGTTATTCTGCCCCACTTTTCTCTATCTTTAACATCCTGCACTATGCCTGTGAACTTGTGCACAGCACAGATACCACCTGAGGTATTCTTCTCAAGAAACATCAAGAGCTCCTTATCATCAACTGCATTTATGTTTGGATGACATATATCAACACTCAAGCACCGCTTATCAAGTTCTAAATGCTTTATCTCAGCACCCGATCCAAACAAAGCTACTGAAGGTGAGACACCAGAACCATGATACAGGCATTTCTCCATGCATTCACAATGCAACCATTTTCTCTCGTATTTTAAAACATCATTAACCAACTCAAGGGCCACTTCCATGTCATGTGAAGTGGCATATAATCGAATGTCATTGTGGTCAACATTGACTTCAATGAAGATGCGTTCATCCATACAAGCTGTTCGTATGCGTGATAGAAGACCAAGCAGATTACTGTTGGCTTTCCCACAAAACCTCTTGAGCAGAGTACTGCCAAAACCGGTCAACACACTCATTTGCAACTTCTTCCTTTCCATCTTGGAAACATCATACAAGGGAGGAGGGAAAAGGGAGCACAATGATTCAAAGTCAAAGGCACTGACACAGACCAAATATTGGTTGGAAACTGAAAGGAGCTCACCAAAAACAACCCAACTAGGTTTCTGAGCAAATATCAGCAATGAACAAGATGGATGTAGTTGAACATGTTGCCCATTTGATGCCACTTGATAACCAAGTTGGTCACATCCAGAGTACATGGCAATATTTTCGGCAAGTGAGGACAGTATAACCTTTTTCAGATACTTATCATGATCAGTGGACTTATAAGGGTCCCAGCGCCAGTAACTTGGAATAATACAATTAAGTTCATGCTGAAGGCAAAGTTCCAGTTCCATAATTGTGTCTTGGCATCTCCTCAAGGATTTGGCATTTATGCTGTTTTCCCAACACCATTTGTTCTTCCGCTCAAGAGGCAACGCTTCCCATTCCTTGTACACAGAGAGAAGAGAAAAAAGGTCACCATTGCTATGGCAAAATTGCACCTTGAGGCAATCAGATCTTTGTTTATCATCATCACTACCAACTCTGCAAAATATGCTACTGGCATTGGCCATCACAGCAGCAAGGACAAGGCCTTCTTTACCCAAATTAAGTTTGAAACAGCCAAGAATAAGTTTACCAAGCCTAGGCTCAATGCCCATTTTGACCAGGTACCTGCCTTCATCAGTTAATTCATGAACAGTATTGTCTAGTCTAATTGCTCCTAATTGAATTAGATTCCTAATTGCCGTGTCAATAGCACTGGGACTTGGAGCATCTACAAACTCAAAATCCTGTACATTCTTTATTCCCAAGGCAAGGATCCTCAAAACTGCTATACCAAGATGAACTCGTCGAATCTCGGGTTCTTGATTAGGCGCCATAGACTCATAATCAGATTCAGAGTACAGTCTATAGCACCTGCCAGGCTCAGTCCTCCCAGCACGGCCGGCCCGTTGATTAGCAGAGCTCTGGCTGGTCCAGCAAACTCTAAGAACATTCATACCACTGCCAGGTTCAAATCTACTATCTTTAACCAACCCAGAATCTACCACATACCTGACACCAGGAATCGTCAATGATGTCTCTGCAAGATTAGTTGCAAATATCACTTTTCTTTTCCCAGGGTAGTTCTGGAAAACACGAAATTGCTCTTCAGAAGAAAGTTTGCCATGTAAGGCCAATGCAACTGCAGAGGGAGCTGCAAACTTTTCACAAGCCCATTCCACTTCTGCCTGAGAGGTTAAAAAGGCAAGAATAGTTCCCTCTTTCTCTGTTTTGTGAATCTCAGTCGCCATTCTCACAACATCATAAGCATATGAAGCAAGAATAGCAGAACCAGAATGTCCAGAAGATTCATATGGAACATATCTCACCTCAACTGGAAAGTTTCTCCCAACCACATGAAAAATACCACAACCATAGAAGTAATCAGATAGCTGCTCTGCATCAGCTGTGGCAGACATAATAATAAGCCTCATTTCAACCCTTCTACAGAGTAAACTCTTGATCAATGCCAATAGAAGATCTGTATTTAGGCTCCTTTCATGAGCTTCATCAATTATGATGCACGAGATCCCAGACAAATTCTTATCACTCATGTAGTGCTGCAGTAAACAGTGGTCGGTCATGAATATTATTTTCGAATCAAATTCACGAGAGGATGAAAATGTTGAACAACACTTTATTGAATTATCTTCATAACAGCCACTACTTTCTTCCTGGACCCTATGTGCCAAAGATTTGGCAGCAATCTTGCGAGGCTGGGTGCATATAATGGACTTGTCAGCACCAATGCCTGAATCAGCCAGAAACTGTACCAACTGTGTGCTCTTCCCTGAACCAGTCTCTCCAATTAATACCATTATCTGTATATATACTAGTCAGAAGAACAACCAAATAGACATCTAATAGCAATACAATTTAGAATTTTAGACACAGTATCCACTAGCAATGAGAACTGAAATTTTGTTCACGACAATAAATACAGAGTTCAAGAACAGGAAAAAAAAAATATCTAATTCATTTTTACGACTGTTGGCAACACCAATATTTTCAGAATTGAATTCATTTGCATAAAGATTGAATTCTTCCATAAAGATTGTTTGGAATCACATTAATTTAAAATTCAATTCATTTACAAATCATTTTGCATTTCATATTTGATGATTTGTCAATCCTACCACTTTTTGATTGGTGTGATTTGCAAATCATATCTTTTCAAATGAAATCACTTCATTTCTATTTAAAACACGTTGGAAACACACTCTAAACGTTTGGCTTATCTAATTTCTGAAGCCGTAATATTATTAAAAGAAGGGCCAAAAATTTTATGGTGCAGAACATAGCATGAAAGAAACACACTTAACAAATACCTGACTTCGAATGTTATTTAATTCCCAGGGAAAATGCATACTACAGATCAAGCAGCCGAAAAAGGCAACATCCAAAAGGAAAGAGAAAATTATATTTTTTGAATACATACATACATACATATATATATATATATATATGTATAGAAGATACCTGTTGAACATTAACTGCTTCAAGAATATCCCGCCGGTAAGCATAAATGGGCAATCCCTCCTCAAGTCGGCGCCGCTCCCTTTTTATCAGGCTATGAACTCGCTTCCAATCCAAGCCTCCATCAAGCTTAAATATTGGAAAGACATCCTCATCAGCTTCCTCCCAGTTATTCTCCTCGACGTAGTGCAATATACACTTCATTGCAGTCTGAAACTCCTTTACTTTCCTTTCAATCAGCAGTTTCTCAGCATTAAGCCCCTGCTTCTTTTGTCGGAGTTCGTTCAATAGTCGAATTTGCTTGGGCTTCGAAAGCAAACCCGAAAGGTTCTTAATTTCTTTCGAGATTGGCTCAATTTTCTCAAGCCACATCTTTACTTCCTTGCCTTCCATGAGGCTCTTAACATGATTGGCAAAAAGGGACCGGAGGCGGCCCCGTAGCTCGTCCATGTCGGAAGGTACGGGAACATATGACGTGAGCTCCGGGGTAAAATTGTGAACTTCATTGAGGCGAAATTCCCATAATCTGACAATGGCGTCAAGAGCGTCGACCCACTGACTAAAATGCAGGGCACCGGCAACATGATCACTCGGGTAAAAACAAAAATTCTCCGCCTTGGGCATGCATTCTTCGATTAAGGACTCCACATCTTCCCTGCTGAAGCCACGGCAACCAAAGCGAAGCTCGACGACGAAATTGGCGTAGCTGAGATGGGCATTATGTCCCGGCGGGCTGTCAAGATGCTCTGTTTGGCGATTATTCTTATAATCATGGACGGGGCCCCGGAAATTGCAGGGAGCGTAAGTTCTCCGATAGTAATTGTGGTGTCCCCGGAAATTCGTGGGACGATAGGCTTTCTTCATGGCATAGAGATGAACGAAGAAGAAACCCTAGCAAGAAATGGAGTGAGTGTGAATTGTGGAAGACTGACTGAGGAGGGATCGAGAAAAATGTAACGACTAAGCTACCCCTCCTTTGGGGAGGGATAATGTGGACTCACCTAATAAATTTTTATTTTTTGTTTGTATGTTTTTATAAAAATTTTAAAAGATTAAATTATTTAATATGTATTAAAATGTATAATTTTTTTATAAAATATAAAAAAATGTGTTAAAAATAATTTTTTAAAATTTATATTTTTTATATTATATTATTTTTAAATTTTATAAAAAATTATATTATAATAACGAAAATTTTATGATACTATATAAATATGTCATATTGACGTAACAAGCATATGTAATTTTTATATTTTATTAAAGATAAATATAATTTATTTTATTTTATTTTTTAAATAAATTTAAAAATAATTAATTTATACATATATCATTCATATATTAACTAATCTCATATAATATAATATACTACATAAATATAAAAAAAAATTTAAATTTTTTTTATTATAAATATCAGATTATTTAATTTTTTAAAATATTTCTAATAACATTAAAATTACACTATAAATTTTATTTAAAATCTTACTTCAAAAAATAAGAATAGTGGAAGATGAATAGCGTAACCCTCCCCTAAAAATAGCTGAAAGAGTGTCAATTGATCGGACGAATGCCAACGTGTCTAGCGCTATTCATTCTATACTACACCTCCTTCCCTCCACTAGCTTGCCTTTTCCTTCCCCTTTGTCTTCTCTTTTTCTTCACTCTACTTTCGTCTTTTTCACTTTTTCTTTCTTTGGCCTTATTTTCACTTTTTTTTTTTATATGAACCTCTTTTTCACTTTAATTTAAGAGTAATAATACTTTGATAATTAATCAATTTTTTTTGGTAATTAAAAGTACAGAATGAAAGGATTTTATCCCATTCTAAAATATAGTATATCACAAATTTTAATAAAAATTTATTGAAATATTTATAAGTTATTTACTAAAAAAATTTACTAATATTGAAATTTAAATTTAAGTTTATAAATAAAATATTTCAATACTTATTAACTAAATCAATTTTCAATTGGCATAATAATGAATCAATCCACATCTTACCAAAATAAGTATAAAATTCATATCTTATTTCAAAAATTATTTAATTAAAATAAATTAAATTTAAATTTTACTCTAAAATTACTCCTTTAATTAACATGTTGTCATCTCTCATGCCTTACATGTTTTATTATTTGAATTTTTTACAATTTAGTTGAGTTAAATAATATTACTCTACATATAAAAAGAAAATATTACCCTGAATTTCTTTATTTAATATACTTATTAAATTCATTCGGGCTATCTTACTGACCAAGTCAGCCTAGCCTAGTACGTGGCATGCAGCAGAGCACCAGCACGATTCTGGAAACTTCGGTTAGTGACCATCGAGGCGGAACACAATACGCGTTGCCCATCAGCTTTCTTCGAGGTTTTTTTTTTAAGATACTTTTAGTATTTATATAGTATATTATATTATATAAAAATAATTAATAAATAAATAATATGTGTATAAATTAATTACTTTTAAATTTTTTTAAAAAATTAAATAAATTATATTTTATATATAATAAAATATGAAAATTATGTATGTTTGCCACGTTAATGTAGTATGACATACTTACGTAGTATCATAGAATCTCCATTTTTATTTTGGTCTTTTATCAATTTGCTTTTTTTTAAAAAAAAAAAATATTGATTTAAATACAATACCTCTTGTTTGGTTGGCGGCGTACCGAACTATTTTTTACCATAAACTTTTCCTGATTTTTAACTTTTTTTTACTATGAAGGTTAAAAAAGAAGGTAATATTGTTTGGCCATGAAAAAACAAAAGTAGCGAATTAGCGCATTCTAGCGTCCCTTTGCTCCTTTGCACGGAACAGCAGAGTCACATACAGACTCCCTTAGAGGCATTTGATTAATGAATTCTTTCTAATTTTTTTTATAATCTTAATTAAAAAAAATTAATATGTTTACATTTAATATAAGGTTTCAAAAAATATTTTTTAAAAAATAATATTTTTAGAAATAATTTTAGAATAAGTTTTCTATCAAAATTTTCTTATAGAAGATGTGAGAATCTTGAATTTTTATGATCATAAAAAAAAATTTAAATGTAAAAAGATAAATATATCACTTATTAATAGTATAATCATAATAATATTAAATAAAATAAAAAATTAAATAAGAAGTATAAAAAAAATTAAAAGTTACAAAACATCAATATATATATATATATATATATAACAAAGACATAAATTTTTTAAAAATAAATATTCGTTAATTATAAGAAATATTTTTATTCTTTTTTTACTTAAAATAGATAAAGGTATTTTTAGAAAAAATATTAAAATTTTCAAAAAAGTTCTATTATGAGTGTAGAAAATTTCTAAAAAAACATAATTCTCATAAACAAAAAAAAAAATTATTTGTCAAACGCCCTCTTAAATCTTAACATTGTTATACTATTCCTATAATCTACACACCAAAATATATTGTTGTGCTGTTTAGCCAAAAAAAGAAAGAAAGAATATATTCTTGCTCTACTCTTAAGTTTTCTATTCAATTATTTATCTTCTCTTATTTTTCTCAAACCAACACGAGTTTCACGTTGTTCATTATTCGTACATTCTGTTTAACTCTATAGAAAATCCGATATGAGTACTGGCATATTTGACAGTCCCAACAATTTTTTTTTTTTCATTTATAGAAATGGTTAGGAGATATAGAGAACTAGATTTAAACGTGTTAATTTCTTTGAATTTGTATTTGTTTTTTTATGAATATGACTTCAAATTTTAAATAAGATACACAAGTTTAACTTAATTATTTTTAAACATTTTTTATTTTATCAAATTCTCCCTTGTAGGTTCACAACAGCGGTGGATTCCATTTTGACCAAAGCCCCTTGGGAGGCTCAGCTGCTTGTTGAAGAAAATCAGGAGGTTTTGCGATGCCATGTGAATAAGATTGGGTTCAGAGGTTTTGTAATAGGGTTGCCAATGAGTGTACATCCTGGGCTATAAGGTTTTAACTTTTAAGGCATGGGTATGTTTTTTAGTTTTTACCCTTATTTGCCTCCTTGAATTTAGAATGTACTAGTTGCAAACTCGTATAACACACGGACAACTAAAGTAGAAGAGAAAAAAAAAAAAAATCCGTGAAAAGAGAAAAAAAAATAAAAAAAGCAACAAATGAGAAAAAAAATGAATACAATAACTATAAATAGCTATACTCACAAGATTTTTTTTTTTTTTAGATTAATATAATGAAATCTAGTTTGTCTAGTTTTGGTTGAACACTAATATTTTAGCTCAAAAAAGAAAATGCGCGAGTGTGAGAGAGAGAAATTAGATAGAACTTGATTGTACCCAACAAAACCTACATAGCTTAAATGTACAAGCAAGCCAATTTATACATCATAACACGATAATATTCTTCCTTTGTCCCAATCCCTAAGGTTTTTAAGAACAATGAAAGAAGAAAAATGAGAAGGGAGGCAAGAAAATATTCAATGTGCATAGACATACATCTGATTCACATCATATCACAAAAATAATGGCGACAGGACTGCCTTAAAATGATATAGGTTAAGAAATGCCAATTTGCAAGAAGCAAACATGTACAAGTCCTTGTTATTGACCTACTTATGTCAAATCTATTACCACTAGATGGGCACTTGACCATTATTTTCCCTTATAATGCTGTTTTCATTATCATTGAAATACATGCCGTAGAAATGCCTCAATTTTACATGTTTAGTTTCCAAGTGAGTCATGTTCTCTCTAGATATCGGCGTTAACATAGGGACTTTTCCTGCTATAGCCAGGCCATAACCCTTGAGTCCAACGTATTCAGCAGGATTATTTGTCATTATCCTCATTGTATGAACACCTAGATCTCGTAGTATCTGCAGTAGATTGCATCATGCGATCAGTTAAATGATAGAACTTACGCCCACAAGATGAAGCAATTAAGAAATTATGATGCAATATTCCCCAATGGACATAGAACAACTTGACAAGGATAGAAGGACACTAGAGAAATATACTCCTTAAGAATCCCCAAAATTCAGCTATTTTTAATCAAAGGAAGTAACGAGAAGACTTTTAGTAGAGTATTTTCTAAGTGTTAGCCACACAATGTAATAAAATATTGGAGGAAACTCTTTATATGAAATAAATTCCAGACACGAGCCATTTGACAATTGAAATAAAGTCTAACTAACTTGAAAAGAAACAGTACCTGTGCGCCAATACCATACTCACGAGAATCAACAGGCAATTGCAGTTCCTTGTTGATTTCAACTATGTCACATTCGTCATCTTGTAGGTTGTAAGCATGGAGGTTGTGGTCCAAGCCAATACCTCTACCTTCATGACCACGGAGATACACCAGCACACCTCTACCAACTGCTTCAATTTGCTCCATTGCAAGCGCCAACTTGTTTCCACAATCACACCTTGCTGATCCAAATATATCGCCAATGAGACATTCAGAATGTACTCTCACAAGTATAT
The DNA here is from genome assembly GCA_003255065.1 of Cercis canadensis. Classification (NCBI taxonomy): domain Eukaryota; kingdom Viridiplantae; phylum Streptophyta; class Magnoliopsida; order Fabales; family Fabaceae; genus Cercis; species Cercis canadensis. The sequence continues at coordinate 634,612 of QAOA01005205.1, forward strand.
CATGTCCATCACCTATTTCACCCTGTTAAATATCAAAAGCATGTTGTGGTCACTAACAGAAGAATTCAGGTCAACTGTCTAAAATTTCACCCTCAACTCCAGAAAAAGGTGGCATCATTAATGACAAAAAAACATTATAAACATAATCAACAAATCTAGCTGAGGCTTTTGAGAGGATTTTAAGCTCATAATGCATTTAATTAAAATTCCTTCATTGGAAAATAAAAAAATCCAAATCCTGATGAGACAGAGCTACAAGAAAACATCCCAGTATTAAAGCAATAGAACTGTTGAGCATTTCTCCAGTAACATGCTTGAAGATCTAACTAACCGGTTAAAAAATGATTGTGTTGCATCCCTAGTTCAGCAGGAAACCACTATCCAAGAAGTATACTATTAAATAATGTCAATAATAGGAATCCTAATTTTAGCCCCAAAAAAAGAAAGAAAGAGAGTATAATCCTACCAAACACAAGTAAAGAAATTAATTTTTGTAGCATGTGCACAATTGTTGTCTTGTGTTAAAGAAGGGATGAAAGGCACAAATGCCACCTAATTTGAGTCTTTGACCACGGCTTACTGGAATGAGATTCAGAAGTGTTTAGAACAAGGACCTAAGGGAAAATTGTAATTCAAGAGTTGCAGTTCGTGATGATGTCCATCATACACAGAATGGTATATCATGCACAACCTCAGAATTCCTGAACATAATTTCAACTTTTTGGTTACCACATGCATGATATTAGATTTACCCAGTAAATAGTAAAAAAGTTGAAACATAAGAATTTGAGTTTTAATGAACTGCTTACTTTAACCATCGCAATATGCTCAATTCCATCCAAACATGAATGAAAACAATAAGCTTTGAAAGGTCCCCACATGGTAGGTATCGATGCAACTGAAGTACGCTCAACCAATTTATCTCTTTTTCTTCTATATCTGCTAGTTTAAATCATGCAGATATTAGGCATGTACCTGCCACTAAAAATTAGAAGTATTGAAAGTCAATTATCTTTATGATAATTTGAGCTGGCAGAGTTCCAGAGTTATGGGCCATTACAAACTGCAATTTAATCAGTGGTGAGTTATAATCATTTGAAGAAGGTTGTGTAACTCAGGAAATATAAGACACATGCAGACCTACAATTTGATCAGTAGCTACTCTCAGAGATTCTATGATGAAAAGTGTGATAATTTCTTAATTACCTGATTAAATCTGCAATAGATATAATTTTCAAGTTTTCTTCAACTGCAAATTGCCTAAGCTTTGGTAACCTAGCCATTGAACCATCATCATCTACTATCTCACATATAACTGCCACAGCTTCTAAGTTAGCCAGCACAGCAAGATCAACAGAAGCTTCTGTATGTCCAGCTCTTTTAAGAACCCCTCCCTCCCTGTACTTCAGAGGAAAGATATGACCTGGGCGATTGAAATCTTCAGGTCTCGAATTTCTTGATGCAAGAGCCAAGACTGTTGCTGCCCTATCATGAGCAGAAACACCTGTTGTTGTACCCTGCTTTGCATCCTATAAGATGCAATCAAAATTGTTTATCAGATATGAAACTAATATTAAACTCAGAAACACATAAATCTGCTCTTGGCAAAGAAGAGATAAAGAGTTTTCTTGAGGATCATTATCCTATTTTCATGTTATAAGATCTACTATCTATGATCATGTCACTCACAATGCATATCTTCTTAAAGCAAAGCTGTGAGGAACTTTAAGAGTATTATCAATGAAGATCAGTGCAACTATGTACCACTGTCACAGTGAATGCAGTGCAAAGTTTTTCTTCATTCTCCTTCTGCGTTACCATCAATGGGAGTTGCAACCTCTCTAAGTCTTCTCCTTTCATGCTTACACACACTATTCCAGTTCCATGCTTGACAATAAATGCCATTGCTTCTGGTGTTACCATTGATGCTGCCATTACTAAATCTCCCTCATTTTCTCTGTCTTCATCATCTACAACAACAACTAACTGCAAATTTGTCCCAAAATAAGTCATTTTAGAGAGAGAGAGAGAGAAGGGCCTTGATGTCTAAAGATTTAATCAACCAGTGAGAAGATTAACCTTTCCTTGACGAATATCTTCAATGGCCTCTGGGATGGAAGAAAACCCTCTTGTAGGACAATCCAGATCATGTTCATTGCTATCAGAAAAGAAGCCACTAGTTATAGGAGTTATTTCTGCCGAGAGTGTTTGAAAAGCAACAGTATCCAGTTGCTGTCCAATTCTCATGGGTTCAATTGCATGTTTGTCTACAGGATGAGATATCATATCTCCTTCTCCAGATATCACAGCTCTCACTCTGTCATCATTTCATCAACAATAAAACTAAAGCCCAATTTTCTAATGGGACTAGCAAAGACAAAATCAGATTTGTACCCATTTGCAGTGAATGGAAGCCCGCATTGTACACCAACGTGCCTTCTGAAGAAAAGATGCAATGGATCAATAAAGTGGCAACAATTCTGAAAGGGCATTAGAATCAATATATTCTCAATTCTGACGTAAAATTTCCTTGCGCGTATATAAGAAAATTATGCTTACAATGAAAAATACTAGAGCTATCAAACATGAATCCCTAACCTAAATCAAAATCGTTATTTTGTTTCCTGACATGTGACTGAGGGAAATCAATTGGTTCATATGATTGCAGCTCAAACGAACCTGTCTTTCATATAAATTGTAAAAACAAATATTAACGTTACTGTAATCTGGGCCAAAAAATAATCCCAAAATTGATATACTAGCGACAAATTTCTGATTTTCTAATTATTCATTCTAGTATAATGCTCACTGTTTCTCCCCAATTATCATTATAGTTTAAGAATAGAATAAGATAAGATTCATATCCATATTATTTGATTATTTCCCGGTGTTATCAAAAACACAGTATAATTTAATTATTTGATATAAGTAATATAATAAAGCCAATGTATGATCTGAAATTCGTGAAGCCAAAAGGAAGGAAAGAAAGAGATTGAAGAAGAAGAAGGATGAAACATGGTGTAATGAAAGCTCACTTTAAACAATTCGGCAGAGCCATGAAAGGGCAATGAAGATTGACGGAAGTCATTCTTGAAAGCTTCTTCGCTATGAACTTGGAGGGCTTTTTTGGCCACTTTCTCAAACACAACCGAGGAGGTGTGCTAAACATGTACAAGAATTGGGCTAAGATAAAGGGGAAGACTGATGCAGATAGAGAGATTGAAGCAGGGATTGGTAGCCAATACACCACCACAAAGGCGCAAAGCAAATGGCGCATTACTACGAGTTAAGGACAAATCAAAACGGCACACCTCGGAGCTTGGTCTTCGATGAGGTGGCAGATGTCTTTTTATTTTTTCTAAACAACGTGGCAGTTGTCTAGTTTCTCTCTATCTTATATTCTTGAGAAATAATATATTTAAATATACGGAGATTCTATGATACTACGTAAGTATGTCATACTATACTGACGTGGCAAGCATACATAATTTTCATATTTTATTATATAAAGTATGACATACTACATAAATACTAAAAGTATCTAAGAAACCTCCTTAAATATAATATAATTTAAATAAAATTTGAATTCAAATTTTTATAATTTATTTTTTATTTTAAAATTATTTTAGTTAGGTCTCTACAATTACCTCTCAATTATAATTTCGTCAGTTTAGTATTGAAATAACAAATGACTTATCTATATGTTAATAAAAAAAAAGTTAATATGGTGCTAAAGTAACACAAAAATCACAATCTCATCAAACTTTAGCTTAAAAAAATGCATAAAAAAAATTATACTATAACAATTTTTGTGCTATTTTAGTACCACATAAATTTTTTTTATTGTTACATAGACAAGACATTTGTCATATTAACACTTAATTAACAGAGTTATAACCGAGAGTGATAAAAACTTCAAAAAAAAAATAATTATAAATACTTAATTCAAAATTCGTCTAAACTATAAAAATTTAAAATATATTTAAACCAACATAATAAATAAACTCTTATAAAATAATAATAAGTAAATAAAAAATATCTGATATAGGTAGACTCCGTCTCGTATAATCCACTCGTTAAAAACACACTATAACGACTCTTTCACATATAATTAATTAATCCTAATTGTTAATTTGTTAGTCCGTCCTTTAGTTTATTTTTTTTTACATAAAACAATATTACTTTCACTGGTACATATCTTTTTACTAGTTACTGTTTCATACCACCTTTTTGGTTTTAAGCTTAAATGTAATTTTTGTTCTTTGTTTTAGTGAAATAAAGATTTTGGACCCCTTATTTTTAAACAAATTTTTTTAGTTTTTCAAATTTCACAAAATAAATTAATTGGTCCACATTCTTAACACTAACAAAAAATTAATAGTGTTACTGACGTGGCAAACACATAGTAGCTACATGACATTGATATGAAATTTTTTTTGTTTAAATGTAGTTTTGGTTCTCCTATTTTGTCTATATAAACGTTTTGGTCATTTTATTTTACTAAGATGAACATTTTGGTCTCCAAATTTCAAATAACAATTTTTAATCCTTAAGTTTTACAAAATGAACAAATTAGTCAATTGGTTTAACTCCGTTTAAAAACTAACGGTAGCACTAACATGATAGACAGTGACAATGATGTGGTAAAAAAAATTATTCACCCTCCCTCTTAATCTCACCATCTCTATTTGGCTTCTCTCTAATGGAGGAGATAAGGAATTGTACCAAAACCAAATTTAACCAGGAAAAAAAATTTCAAATACATCATAAATAAAATTGAACCAAAAAAAAGCACATAAAGCAAAAACAAATAGATCTATCTATGGTTACTAGAATTGAATTCTCTATTATAAGGACTATTATGCAGGAGATGTATAATAGTAGTGTAACTATTAATACGTAAATAATAGTAGCCAAAATATTTTATTAATTAAATCTTAAAAGTATTATAATGTCTTTTGCTTTTTGTAGCTAATAAAATGCTATGGGGACAAATTGTTATTTAATTTTTGTAGTTAATAAAATCTTAAAAAGTGTTGTTTGAAAATTGAAGAATCAAAACGTATATATGGTTAAAATAAGATGATTAAAATTACAATTAAGTTAAAAAAAAATTAGAAAAAGTCCAAAAAACTCCCATGAACTATACTTTTATTTCATTTTACCCTCATGTTTCAAAAACGTAGGAAAGACCTCCTTCAACTACGAAAATGTGCATTTTACCCTTAAATACCAGACGAACGTCCATTAAAGGACAGAAAGAATCACGTGTCATGCATGTGCAATATCAAAACTCATAAAACCAGAAAACCATAGCTAAGAACTCCAAAATCCTTCCTTTAAAAAATTTGGAGAAATTCGTTCTTAATTAGAGAGAAATAAGAGAAGAAGTGAAATTGTAGCTAGAAACTCAAAAAACCATAGCTAACATCCTCAAAACTTGTTTGGGTAGTGTTAGAAAATGAATTTCGCACAAAACCCCTCAAAAAATTTGGAGAAATTCACTCTTGATTGGCCAGATTGAGTGACATGTACCGCTATTGCCTTTAGCTTTTCGTGCTTCATTTTGAGATTCAATCTTAAAACTAATAGCATAATGTTGTTACAAATTTCACAAGCTTTAAAATGATATATGATTTGCAAATTTTAGTTGAGAAATAAGAGAGATATGAAGAAGACCCGAATAAATTTGAAAACGGGTCGAATTCTGAAAATGGATACCCACCAAAGGTTGAAGATGATAATTTTTGAATATTATAATTTTGCTTTAAAACTTTTAAATATTACTTTTTGACTCTATTTTAATAAATTTATTTTCATTTATACCTTTATAAATTGTACTATGATCTAAATTAAACACTCCACGTGCCAGGCACGTGATTATTTTTGTCTATTTTTGGATGTCCGTCTGGGTCTTGGGGATAAAACGCATATTTTAGTAGTTGAATGAGGTCTTTCTTACGTTTTTGAAGCATGAGAGGTAAAGTACAACAAGAGTATATTTCAGGGGTTTTTTTTTAGACTTTTCTCAAAAATTTTTGTTAAATGTCTGCGAGATCAGCATTACCGGTAATTTTTTTTATGGTGTTTGGAATGTAGACTAATTCGTTTATTTTGTGAAATTTGAGGAATTAAATAATGAAGTTGGACCTACTCACGTGTTCATTCTCTTTTGCCGGCGGCTAGAGGGTGAAGGCCGCTGATTAGTGATTATCGCCTACTTAAAGTTCAACGGCTCCAAAGACAAAATTTTGCCATCTGAAATTCGCTTCCTAGCACTAGTCTCTCTGGGAGACGAAGCTTCTATTTTGTAGCCTGAACCTGATGACGGAATGTCAGCCAGGTTAGATATTTTGTTACATTGATTATTTTTTCTTTCATAAATAGAGATGTCTATCTGCTTGTACTGGGACTTTTAAGTTTTGGGGACTTGTAGATTAGTGTCTTTGTCTTTGTCTGTCTTTGTCAGGCTTTGCCGTGTGATTTCGGACGATGGAGAAGATCAAATTTTCAATTGAGGATTCACATTGCTATTGGAACAGACACCATCACTAAATTCAATCATATTCATGGGAAAATATAGAAGAACCATAAGAGGCCTAATCCCTGAAGTATTTACTAAACCAAGGCTATAACAGAAATGCATTACTGGTGGAAAGGGCAAGTCAGTAGATCATAGTTACTAAATCCTACCACTCACTGACATAGGATTAGTTTCAAATGATTAAGCTGCAGTTAGCAATTCTTTAAGATGCTGTCTTCTTGACTGAACCATATCACTCTCATATCAGACTGAAGAAACCTATTTTGGCAAAGCTTTCCATTAGGCCCTTTTTCCCAATACACCACTCACCACATGTTTGATATTTTAACTTTCTGCAAAAATGTTAGTACTTAGTACTGGCATTGGGCATGATAGATGCATTTAGTTCATAGGATAACACCTTGTATTGGCAATTGTATCAATGCAATGATCAGGGGTTCAATCTTCAAACTTTGCAAAAGCTTTTTGAGCATTGGCTAGTTGGCGTCTGGCATGCAAGTCAATGTTATAAATACTATGGTGCCTTTCATTATAACCTGCAACCTAAATAATTTCTTACTAAAGATGTTTCTGGATAGTGAAAGCTGTACTTCGAAAACTGGCAATGATTTTCATATTAGTTCGACTTTTCTTGGTGAAAGTTTATGGAACTTGTAATCTAATTTCTGATCCTTCTAGACCCTCAAGCCCACATAGATACTGATTCATAATTGAAACCATTCAATGGCTTATATTATGAGAAGTTGTCAGACAGAGACTCTGCTGATTTATTACTATACAAACAAGTAATGACTGTTGTCAAGATTATGCCTTTACATATATGGGAAACAACAACCATCCTCTCTTCTACCAAAACTAGCCTACCCAATTAGTGAGGTTCTTTAACTGGGTCCACGGTGCTATGGTACTTTCTTCTGTAGTGTTGGGGAGATATTTGCTGAAAATTACTAGGAATGGTGATAACTGATAAACGTTCTGGCATGTAAATTTTATGCTTTCTCTTAGGTGACAATGACTTTTATGTCCGGGTCAGTGTCCAAGTGGATGCAGAAGGCTTATGCTCAAAATAGAACTATGAGAAATTTCCTATTTCCCTTGATCTGCTTGGCTTTGTCTCCTTTGTTTGTTCTTCTCTGTTTGTACTTGCATTGGTTTAATTCCGCCTACATCTCAGGCAACAAGGAAATAGCTTACTTTGAGTAGGAAAACACATGCTAGAAATTCAGACCACTCAGGGAAGAGAACAATTGGCTATAAAAAAAGGTGCAGATACATCAACCAGAAGTAGTTTTCAGTCATTTTGTTCTTGGTCTATAACTTGTAGATTTTCATGAAGCTAAGTCATTCAATTCTACGCATCATATGGTTCCTGAGATGGAGAACTAAACAGTACATGGTTCTATTAACTACACTTGGTTGATAATAGTGGATTAGCACTGTACATTTTAATTTTGTATTGAACCTTGGAGGCTTGGATCATTTATTCATTCTCTGACTGTTATGTTAAAAGCGAAGCGTAGTCATATTTTATTAGATAGCTTAAATTGCTTATTAGCGTAAAGCAGTCCGGTTCAAATTTAACCATAAACCAGCCAGACATTCTCTACTTTTAGTGATGGAAGAAAAGAGAAAATTGTTAGTGGACTCAATAAAGATGGAAAACGAAGTACTCATAAAGATTCTGTTTCCCCGTAAATTCAAGTTAGTCTTTTGACAGCACTCACAAATTAGAAAAGATAACAAAAGAGAAAGCTGCCTACCACTAGGGGGTATGCGCTGTCAGACAAACCCACACTCCTAATCAAATATTTTCTTCATTGGTTACTTTCCTGTTTGTTTTTCTCTCATTTTTTCTTTGTTTTGTACCCGTGTTGGATTCTATGCATAGCAACTCGTAGGCCCTAGGAACTACCAAAACAAAAAGGCCTCTCTCTTTCTTCCTTTCGTAAGCATCGGAATTCGGAACTAATAAAAACACTTTAGGGATACCCATGTGATCTTGTCTGATTGATCATTGATTGGTTGGTGGGATTCAGATTTTTGCAACTGTGTTGTCATCTTTGAATCTCCTAAGTGTTCAGATCCATGAACGTATTACCTAAAAAATTGTCTTCTCCTTTCTGTTTCCCTAATCGAACAGATTTATATGTGTGCATGGAGTTCATGGTATGCCCAAGTCCATTGTCTCTCCTAGTTCAAGTTATGCTGTCTCCTGTGTCCTATTCATGTGGGTTGGTCTTGGAATTTATAGTTTTAAGGCTTGGTCTTGGAATTTATAGTTTTAAGGCTTTAGCTGAATCACAAGAAGGTTAAAGGGGGCCATTGAGCCATTGCACTTGCTCGAGAGTTTTACGGTGATTGTGTTGCAAGGTTGTGGCCCTTGTGGGCCATATTTTAGCTGGTTGCGTATAGAAAAAGTTGAAACTCAATGACTCATTTATCTGTGGTCATAGATTTGGCTAGTCGTGATTCCAGACATTTATGTGTTATCTGGTGTGAAAACGCCATCCGCCGTGTTGAAAATCATTCTGCCTAAAATGGTCGTTTCCCTCTTAATTTGCTTTTGCTTCACTAAACAAATCATTAAACGCGTTTCTATATGTTTTCTTTCCACATTGAAAAAAGCACCAGTATTTGTCGAAGTCTTGTGCTTATGTGTTCTCTGGAGGCATTTCATCAACCTAATTAACTAGCAACTACGCCTGTTTGGATGCATCGCCTTTTTATTCTTGGTCTTTGTGAAATTATTATCTCCTTGAAAGTGAAAACTAAAATCACTATCGGTATTATTACCTTCTAGTATTAATCTATGTTTTTGCAGCTTAGAAGAATAATTTGATATCCAAATCTAGAAGCTAACTAGCTTTAGAAGTTGGATTCGCGGGACGTCCATTCAAAAATTATTAGTGTGAGGAAAAAAACGAACTTGTATACAGATGCTTTTGTACAAGTCAGCGACACTAATAAATGTGTCCCATACCCAATGACCATGCAGGCTTGTGGAAGACTATGATAGGATTATAAGTTATGGCATGTGAAAGAACTGCATTATATTTACAAAGATAGCGTCCCTGACTCCCTGGTAGCTGGAAGGGCATAAAAGCTGTGTTTCAAAGCTGTTTAATCTGAATTTCACTAAAAAACACAGGTGTCCACATTAAGACAATGCTTCTGAATTCTGGTGCTAAGCCTTTCCCTGTAGCTGAATACAACTGGGTCCTATTGCCGTCCTAGACTGCTCGAATTTTTAATCATTCTGTGAGTGTGAGCGCTGCAAAGTTACTCCACAATCCACAATTCCACATGCATTGCTCACAGTCAAAACTCATCAGTTTCTCTTTCCGTGTGGTATTGCAAGTGTCGAAGGGTATGAGCGCACATCACACGTGTTGTTGTCATTTAACAAAATTTAGGTCCCACTACACATAAAAAGCAGCCACGTTTTCTTTTTAGCTTTGTTTTCCAATCGCAGTGGCCTCTGCCTCTGCCTCTGATGAGTGATCACCATACTTTATCCCTTTCAATGCTTGCCCAGTTGCCCTGCCTGTCGCTGGTTGGTAATAGTAACTGCTGTAGAAAGTCCTTTGTATGGCGTATGAGATAACTGGAATGCCGCAGTTCAGTTTAGTACAATTGACCATACAAGAGAGCTATACCTATACACGACGAAGAATCACTGGTTCATGTTCAAAGGTGTGGATCTGAATCTCATGCACTTTGCTATCACACTTTAGTGGGTTTCCTTTTCTTATGTAACAGGAGGATATGAAAAAGTGCCTGCCCATCAAACACTTGTCCTTCACTAATTTTGTATCTAAATGTAAATTAAACCCGTCAGTTCATCTCTCACATTCTTGGTGAAAGCCTTATATTTATCATTTTGTGAAAGACATGTAAATTCATAGTTTGCAATGTGTGGTGAGAAGATTAAGAATATTCGACTTACACCAAACTGATATAACCCACAAGCATGTTAATACAAGTTTTTTCTTTTTTAATTTTTTCAACAGAGAGTAATGAATTCTGCTTTTTTTTTTAAATATATATTTAGACTATGATAACATAGAACTCATCAGTTTTAAAAACGACTTCAGTATCACTTAACCATTAGCCGATTGATATGAATTATGCATATTTCATATAGTGTAACGAATCTAACAATACTCACATATTTTTTTTTTTTAATTTAAATACCTCTTTTGCACATGCATATTTAGGAGTATCCCAGTTGAGTTAAATCCCTCAAAACTTATGTTGGGACCATTTATTTTTATTTTTTTTATGGCTCAAATAAAAAGTAGTAAGAAATGTTGAGAAATCGCGTGATGGATGTAGCATTTCTCAAATGAAAATAAGTTATTTATGGTTATTCATGAGAGTTAGCAATCCATGGTAAGGACTTATTTGGGTGTTTTGTAGTTTAGATAAGTTCATCTTCGACTTATTTGGGTCATAAATATTTATTAAATATATCATCACAAATTTTAAATTGTTTTCTGAAACAACTTATCAAACTTCAAATAATATAATTAAAAATCAGTCTTAATAAAACTATTTTAAATTACTAGAAACGTTTATTCAAAATTCACTTATTATAATATAAAATTTAAGTCAAAGAGAGCGTCTATGATAAGCATTGAAAGAACCAAATAATATATTTTTATCCCTGTCTCGTAGGAAAAGATATGCTACCATGGTTTAGGGGGAATGAATAAATATGAGAAATTATAGTTTTGCATCTCAAGAGGAATAAGTAATATAGAAAATTTTGATTGTAAAAAAAGTTTATATAAGTTGAAAGTGAGTTTAGTTAAATTTAAATATTATAAATACATTAAAAAATGAGAGTAGTGATATAGAATAAATAATAAAGGTGGCTTTGATTATAATATAATTTAGAGTAATGATATTTATATTGGTATAGTTTGTACAATTTAAACATTTTTTTATGGAGGTTTCTTAGATACTTTTGGTATTTATGTAGTATGTCATACTATATAAGAATAGTCAATATATAAATGACATGTGTACAAACAAGTTAATTTTTTTTTAAGTTTGTAAAATAAATTATATTTTATATCTAATAAAATATAAAAATTATTTATGTTCCCATTTTTTTTATTAACTTAGTTTTTATAAATAATAAATGTGGATTGGCTCAGTTGGTCAAAAAGATCTGGCTTAAGGCTCTACACCTTTTAGGTGTTGAGTTCAAGTCTTCCTATGATCCAAAATCTTGCTTAATGAGCAAATCTCATTAAAGAGATCCCTAAGTTAAAAAAGTGTTTTCAAGGTAATCATCTGGATGGGTCTTTGTCTGCTCTCTCGTGAAATCCAAGGATGCTACTAATACCTTGCCCGGTAATATTAAAATAACTTATCCTTATTATCATTTGTTATTAATTTAATTAGTGTGAAATAATGTGAATTTTTTATTTTTTGCAAGGAATGTGAATATTACTGATATCTATTAAGTATTAACCATTTCTCTATAATTTATCTCTCTATTGACGTCCCGTGATAATTGTTGTTTTGTAGGCACCAACTTTGTCAAAGGTTCATGGAACCCTTATAGCAATTTAAATGACTGAGTATTGTCTGTAATAGATTATAAATCAATTAACAAATGAAAAACAATGAATTTTTGTCCTACAAGATCTCAAGTTATTCAATTTTTTAAACTCAATTATTGGTTTATTTTTAACAATTGCTTCTATGAGTTGAATAAGATCAACCAATGGGAATTTAATTGGCATATTCAATAGAATCATTTTCTCTTTAAACGGAAAAATTAAGATTAAATTAAATAAAACGGAAGCCATGTACAACAAATATCTGTTACAACATTAATCCTCAGGAGAAGCTATGATTTGGGATGCTGCAACATTAACCATGGAATCTCTTCGGTGGTATGGTACCCTTCATGACAAGTAGAAAAATGAAAAGAAACTGCAAGAGCATGAAAGTCCCATATATAGCTGTAGGGCAAAGGTATATATATATTATAGAATTTTAGTCGTTTATTGGCTAAAAATGATTAAAAAAATATAATTTTCTAAAATATTTATATAAATGGGTTAGTTTGAAAATTATTTATTAATTTAGAATAATTTTAATTAAAATATTAATAGGTACGTAGAAGAAGAGGTCGCACTATTTCAAAATAGCGTAACTCATATTATTTATGTTTTATAAATAAAATAATTAAAATTATACTATTTTGATAAATAATTCGTCAAAATATATTTTATTAGTTAATTTACCTTTTATTATTATTTATTTATTTATTTTATTTGCTAGAATTTAAAGTCATCATCAAATATCTCTGTCTTGGAGATGAGGTATCAATATTATTTGTGATACTAAATAATTAATCATAAATTAAATATATCTTTTCTATTTTTAACTACCTTTTTGTATGGTATCAATATTATTTATTTTGAAAATTCCCTTCTTTAAGCTTGACCTCCTTTTTGATTGATGTACTCCCGTTGCTATCACTGCGGCCTCAGAAATCACCAATTAGACACTAGGCTCCCTTTTAGTTTTCTTTTATTTATTTTTTCCTACAATTAAATAATGTTAGTAATTTCTATTTATTGATAAAATAAATATGAAAAAAAAAAATTGATATGTTTACCGCATAATAAATTTATGGAGATTTTTTAAATATTTAATTGCATGTCACACTATATAAGAATAATTAATGTATAAATAATATGTGTAAAAATTAATTATTTTTAAGTTTATTTAAAAAAATAAAATAAATTAATTTTATATCAAATAAAATATAAAAATTATATATATTTACTATATCAGTGTAATATGATATATATATGCAATATCATAAAATTTCCTCCCTAAATTTATTTCTCGAAAACAAAATGTGAAACAATATCTGTGTAAAAAACCTCAATTTTAAAATTTGTGTCATTTTTGTTTACGCATCTAAAAACTTTTCTCTGCAACATTCTAGTTTAGTCAAATTTGATTATTTTAATAATGTGTTATTTCTTTATGATATGATAGTATATGAAATTTTACAGAGTAAATAAATTTTAAACTCAGTATAAAAGCACAAAACGTTTTATTGTCGCCGATTAATCGCACCGACCACTTATCCTTGCGAAGCGAAGACCGTGATACGCTGACGAAACCCAAATCTTGAGTCGGCTTAATTGTATGTTGATCGGGGCGGCGCCCTATGAAGCCAAGCCATTTCCGAAACCACGTATATGTTCCGCTCCAACCCGAAATATGAAATATCTCTGTGACGAAAACGGTCAAAAAACCGGAAGTGCACGGACTATAACCGGTGCACAGAAAGTTGCATTTGGGTTGAATTTTGGGCTCATTTCATTTGCCAACTGCAGTACACCTAACCCCAGTCAGATTCTAACCCTATATCGGACCCCAGTGGGTTTATTTAAAGATAGAGAAATTGAGAGCGCAGCTGGGTCGTGAACTGGTTCACATTTGAGAGACACCCCCCTTCCATTCCTAAGCCCCTCTCCCTTCCCTTCCTTCCTTCCTTCCTTCCTTCCTTCCCCTGCCTTTTTCCATTGTAGATGAACCGCCATAGAGTATTGATGTAGAGAGAGGTAGAGTGCAGTGAGAAAGGTAGTTAATTGGTTACTTCTCTTGTTGGGTTGGGCTTTGTAGAATTCTGAGCTTGTGTTGTGTTGTGTAGAAATCGTTTGGTTTTGTTTTCTTACGTCTGTTGATGGGTAAAGAGGGAGAGGAAGTAGTGAAAAAGACGGAAGACGGGGGCCTAAATGGCGATAAGAGGTTGTATAGTTGCCTACAGTACAGTACAAAGTGGTGCTGTTTAAGACATGAGAATTCCTTTTCAGTGGCTCCTTTTAAGTGAAAATTCGCGTGCTCTGCTTTCCTTGAGATCTTAAATAAGATCAAAGTAATAAATTAACCACAACAATAAAAGGACCTTGATCTAATAAGATCTGTGCAGAATTCTGAATTCTTCTTCATCCACTCACATGAAGAGACTTGGCAGCTCAGATTCTTTAGGTGCTCTCATCACCATCTGTCCATCTACAGGTTTAATGAAACTCCTTTATTGTTCTGTTTTAAAATTCGGACAAACCCATGTGTTGGTTTTCTTGTCTCAACTTTTTTCATGATCAGTCACCCACAAATAGTTTTCAAAGCTTTTAATATTCAAATTCTTCGGGCGAGTTTTCCTGTATTAGAACTTTTGTGCTGTTCAATTATGTTTTTCCTTTCTGGGTATTGTGTTGTGTTCTACGTTGGGGTAAGAGACAATCATTATTCCTACTAATCCTGTCTATTCATTTTACATTGATTTAGACGAACACAGTCCGAGGAACAACCATGTCTATGGTAGGGAGTTCCAATCCATGTTGGATGGACTAGATGAGGAAGGCTGTGTTGAAGAATCGGGCCACACCTCCGAGAAGAAACGGAGACTTAGTGTTGATCAAGTCAAGGCTTTAGAGAAGAACTTCGAGGTAGAGAATAAGCTTGAACCTGAGAGGAAGGTGAAGCTTGCCCAAGAGCTTGGCTTGCAGCCTAGACAAGTTGCTGTTTGGTTCCAAAACCGCCGAGCTAGATGGAAAACCAAGCAACTCGAGAGAGATTATGGCGTTCTCAAAGCCAATTATGAAGCTCTCAAACTCAACTATGACTCCCTCCAACATGACAATGAAGGTTTACGCAAGGAGGTACAAAATTCACTCAATCAATACTTTTCACTTTTCCATGGATGGTAAATAATTAATTAAATTAAGGAATTCAACTTTGGTTCTTAATTTGTTGCAGATTAAGGAATTGAAATCAAGAGTGCAAGAAGATAACACTGAAAGCGATGTTTCAGTGAAGGAAGAGATAAATCTGCCCGATTCTGACGACAAAATGATCGAACGGAGTATTGAAACCTCCGTTCCTGGATCACAGTCCAAGGACTTGAATTACGATTGCTTCAACAGCAGCAGCAATCGAGTGGGAGGCGCCACACTCTTCCCAGTGGACTTCAAAGACGGCTCTTCAGATAGCGACTCTAGCGCAATCTTGAATGAAGATAACGGCCCGAACGCCGCCATTTCTTCATCCGGGGTCCTTCAGAATCACCAGCTTTTGACGTCTCCTCCTGGCTCATCTTCTCTCAAATTCAGTTGTTCTCCATCTTCATCACCCTCGTCCATGAACTGCTTCCAATTCCAGAAAACATACCCGCCGCAATATGTGAAGATGGAAGAGCACAATTTCTTCAGCGCAGACGAGACCTGCAATTTCTTCTCCGATGATCAAGCACCCACCCTCCAGTGGTACTGCTCAGACCAATGGAGTTAGGGAAAAAAAAACAAAACAAAAAAAAAAGAACAAAACAAAAACCACCTTGGCAAATTTTACTTGATCAAAGAGAATCGAAATAAGGAGAAAAACAGAGAAGAAAAGATAAGGGTGGGTATCCAACAGAGCTCAAGAATTCTGTAAAAATGGGAAGTAGACTACTAAGCTTCGGGTTCTCATTCTGAACGCCAACAAATGCTGCCCAAGATGAGGAGAGCGAAGCTGAGAAAGATTGTAAATTAAGTTGGAAGAAGCTGAGAGAAGGGATGGGACTCGCATGGCGTGGGGTCGAGTAACAGGCTGACGTATAAGGTTAATTATGACTCTCTAAGTCGTGCGGGAAGGGAAAATATGAATAATGATTAGGTAGTAATGAAATCTATGATGTAAAAATCCTTGCAATTCATGGGTAGAAAATCGCTGTCCCAATGGACAAATAATTACTGCATGCCTTCCACCTTTTCGCCCCTGAAATCCTCCAAAATCAACGCTATCTCTCCTCTACAATGTCATAATTTTACTTTTACTGCATGCAGTTACTAATTAAGTACTATAATTGGCAATCAATGCATTAATCCAACTGTGGCATTGGTTTTTTTCAAGTATTTATGTTCTGTTAATGCACACAAAGCTTCAGTTCATAGTCCCTCTAAGGTGTTTATATATATAATATAAAATAAATCCTTAAATTAATTATTATAAGTGGCAATCAATGCATTAATCCAATTGTGGCATTGGTTTTTTTTTTTCAATTATTTATGTTCTGTTAATGCACACAAAGCTTCAATGCATAGTCCCTCTAAGATGTTTATATTATGGAGGTTTTTTAGATACTTTTAGTATTTATGTAGTATGTCATACTACATAGGAATAACCAATAAATGAATGACATGTATACAAATTAACTGTTTTTAAGTTTGTTTAAAAAATTAAATAAATTATATTTTATATATAATAAAATATAAAAATTATGTATGCTTGTCACGTCAGTGTAGTATGGCATACTTACGTAGTATCATAGAATCCCCGTTAGATTATATATATAATATAGAATAAACTTACATTTACGTCCTTAAAAGATTCAAGATTTAATAAAATAGTCTTTGAAAGAATACTAACTACAAAATAGTCTTTGAAAGAATTAATATGCGTAACAAAATAGTTTTTGAAAGATTTAAAATTTAACAAATATTAGACTATTTTGTTACGCAGATTAATTTTTTTGAAGACTATTTTGTAGTTATTATTCTTTTAAAGATTATTTTGTTAAATCTTGAATCTTTCAGGAACGTAAATATAAGTTTACTCATATATATATATATATATATATATATATATATATATATATTATAAATTTATTAAAAAAATTAAACATAAAATTAATTTTGTTTGAAGATAGTACTAGCACATTTATGAGTCTTAAGTTTGTTTCAGTTCCCTTAAAGTTTTGATTATAGCAATTTATCAAACTTGTACTACTAAAATATTCGAAATAAGTGTTTTCTTATATTTTTTGCAACTTGAGTAGAGATAAATGACATGTGAGGCTCCATCGTTTTAACAAGTAACCTTTTTAGTAAAATGTAAATAGAAATGGCATTTGTTTCTTTTCTCCGTAGGGTAACATCAGCTAGGAATGTAATTTAAGCATAAATAATAGTTGGAAAAAAGAGTGCGTTTGGTCTTAAATTCAACTAGCATCTTACCCTATTAAAGCACGTAATCAATCTTTCATGATTAGTGTTAGGCCAAAAGAACAATCCTTCATGATGTAATGATCGTTCTAGAAGTAATATCATTTTGCTACTATCTTATATAATTCATAGGAATAAGGACAATGTTGTCACGGTTGGTTTCTCTGTTGTTTTTTTATAGTCATGGTTTTAGTTGGTCTCACATTGGAGACTCATGGAAACAGTAATATGTCCTATGCAGCATCAGGAAGGCAAAACTTCACATCCCAAAGCTTTGTTCAGGTTTCCGTGTATTATCATGTCGTGTAGTTCTGGATGAGAGGGAATATTATCCATATCGTGTTACCTTTGCATGAATTTTGAACATGAACTTACAATTGGAAAAGTAATTCCTATTAGGTGAACACTAAACTACCATTTCTTTTGGCGTGGTAGTACTGTATACTTTTATGTTGGGTGGATTCGAGTGAGATCTATTCAGTGATTTTTATGTTATTGTAAATATTTCACAAAATTGAATTATCTAGTATTTGTTAGTAAACAGATTTGGATCTGATCATGTCACTTGAGTCATGTTGCTTAAATCTGAGCCGTTCATTCCATTAAAAATCATCTCAATCATTAAATATTAATGTGTTTTAATAATTAAGATAAACTTTAATAGAATGGACGACTCAAATTTGAACAACATAACTTAAGTGACATAACTAGATCCAAGTCCACCAATAAACATAGTTCCTTATAAAATACAAGAATGACACGATATAAAAAATATATATATATATACTAAAAAATAATTTTTTTAAGTTTACTTTTTATTATGTTTTTTTTATATGATGTTGTTTTTGTATTTTATAAAAAAAAAAATATGTTCTGACACATATTTAATAATTTTATTTTTTAAATTTTTTTTACAATAATATTATAATTACACTATAAATTTCACCAAAATCTATCTAATTAAAAAAAAATATATAACACCATCACCCAAAAGAAGTGATAGCTTTTAACTCTCCCCTTCGTCTTATCCTATATCAACGTAGATGTGTGTTACATTTTGTGATTTTTGCTTTAACCAAATCCGATGCTTAAAAAGAGTAAAAGACAAAGGATGATTAAAGAGGGTCCCTAGAAAGATGTGCCACATGATTGGATCCCAAAATTGCTTGTCTGTTGGGTCGTAACATCCTTAATTTTTTATGTTAATAAAAAGATTAACATTATCCTACACTCTTATATTATAATTTTTTCTAATTGAACGAATTTAAGTGAAATTTGTGTTAATAATTTTAGTGTCATTAAAAAAAATTAAAAATTAAATTATTCAGTATATATTAAAATACATAATTTTTTTTATAAAATATAATAACAACAAAATAAAAATAAAAAAAAAAACCCTACTTTGTCTTACAAGTCACAACAAATATTTCTCAATTTTCAATGATGTAAAATTGGATTGGACAACTTTGTAAATTTACATAAAAAAGAGAAAACAATTTTCTAAAAAAGAAAGCAAACCCCACAAACAACCAATAGAATGAAGATCGCCACGTAGCGCTGCAATCGCTTTCTGGAAAAAGCAAACCGTCTTTCTTTTCCCTCTCCCGATTCTTTAAAAAATAAAAGAAAAAATTCAAAAGAAGTTAAACAATTAAATTCTAAACAAAGTTCATTAGATATAAAATCATGAAGAAAAAAAATATAATATAATATTATAGAATATTACAAGGCGTACGGCTTGGGGCATCAACACGAAAACCCCGCTTTCTTCTGATGTCAGTTGCAGGGTTGCACATGGCGTTGGTACACTCACTCTCTATTTTTATCTGATATTCTGCTGCTGTTGGCTTTGTGATCGTGCGTACGAGTACGTGTTTCTCGAATCTATTCATGGTACACGTGTACGGTGATGGGACCCATTCACAGTCAGATGCATCTGCTACCTAAAACACAGAACGCAGAGCCTGTTCGTTCGGTTTAATAAGTAGGATGTTAAAAATCTTTTGCTTTTTATTTTATTTAACTTGAACAGTAAGTATTTCAGAAATGGTTATTATTTGAGAGTGAGGTCAGCAAGGCAAGATGTCCCCACTTGGTGGGGCCCCAGCGTCGGTCTGGTTACGTTAAATAAATTTAGTAGTTATCATTATGATAATGATATAAGGTGGATGTTTGTTTGCAGTGTAGTGTAGACTCTAGGAAACACGCAGAGATTCCATGCTTCTCCCCTTCTAACTTGTTTTGCTTGTTTAGACTATGAGAGTAGCTGTGGAGCTGTGGTACCACCCTAAGTTTTTGTTTTGAAAAAATTAATGTGGTCCCATGCATACATGTGGGTCCTCCCCTCTCTTCGCTTTGATGCTGGCTGGTATTGGTAGAGCCATGTGATGTGGGTCCCATTGCTGCTTCGAACAAGTCATTTTCAAGCTGGTCACCCATCACATAGAAATTGCAACGAAGCTGGAAGCCGGAAGACGGCAGTGTGTACAGTTGCTTTTTTCAACGCTCCGATTGGTGACAGCTCATCTAATTGGCATTTCTAGGGAGATTATGCAATCATCTAATTCAGTAACGCCACCAATTGTGTTATGCCATGTAGGACTCAGGCATTTACAAGTGGTTGCATGAGAACATACAATAGGAGATCTCACTCTCCCTGAAATATATATATATTGGTAGCACCATAGGACAGAATCTCTTTGTTGCCTCTTTCTCCCACTCCCACTTCAGGTGCTTCACGTTGGTTTGTTTATTTTCAAATTCCCATTTGCTTTTCAGTTTTATATTCCCACTTTTGTTAATCTCTAGATTTACATAATTAATTATCGCCCATTATTAATTTGTACTATATTACTTTAGCTCTTTAGTTTGGGGTATTCCGAGGCAGCTTACACCTTAGGTGGCATGCTCCACTTTCTCCTCACAACAAATACCATCTTCCGGCATTTCATATTTTATGCACATAACCAAAGCAAATCCCATGATTATTTCTTGATTTTGCTTCTACGATCTATTTATATAATATAAATTGATCTTCCAAGTGTCATATAAATAAGTAAAGTGAGCTTTATTCCCAAAAGCGACTGAATGAATTGGACCTAATACCACTACATTATAGAGAAAAATCAATTCAATAGAATTCCTTATATAAAAAGAGAAAGAGATAACTTACAAACGCTTAGTTCAACTGGTAGTAAATTAAACTATAGACGTACACTATTGACTGTAGTAAAGAGTTTGAGGTCCAACGAGAGTATTGTTTAGAAAGAAGAAAATCATAATTGCTCTAACACTCAATTTTTCGATATCTTTACAATAACACTAAAATCATTGGGTAGGTTCCTTTTATTTTTAATTTTATTTATTTTCTATAATTTAACTCTTATAAAGATACCCTAAATTATGACCCAACTTTACATGTGCTTATTTCAACAACTAGCATTTATTATTGAGTAAAGCATGTAATAAAAAAGGGTATCTGTCAACATTGATCCATTATCTCTAAACTAATTGAAACGTAACCAAACATCATTTTATTTGATATATTATACCAAATAACGAAAACATGAGTTAGTGTTAAGAGGCAATTAACGAGGTGCCGCGCACAGAACTCTCAATGTGTTTCATTAGACAAAGAGAGAAGATATTATTAAAGAAACGAGGGCTGGTTCTGTAGTTTGATTAGAGTTTTCTGTGTGTGAATGATAATGAAGTTACATTGAAGGGGTGGATTCTCCATGGCCACCATAAAATTTTAAAATATAATCCAAAGAAAAAGAGATGATAATTAACCAGATGGAGATTTTGGTTTTATTACGTGTTAATTTATCTTTTAGTAGCTATTAGCAGTCCTCATAATCGTAAGTCATAAGTATGTCTGTAACCTGTTTTAACTTTAACGATACAATGCAAGAGTTGACAATGACTCTAACTTCATTTTTAACGGCTGAGTCAAACTTTCCGGGCGGGAAAGGAATGAAGAAAAATCCTACATATGATTGAAGATATATACAAATCTAATTAATTTTAGCTTACTTAAATTACAAAGGAAAAGAAAATATTAGAGAAAAATATATCATTTATGTTTCACGTATGTGACTATTGTTGTTGGAGTTAGGTAAAGTTGACAACCTACAAAAAGATAGGGATGGTTAAGAGGAGGTCGGAGCTAAAGCTCCAACGCCACCTCCGACGGTCAGAGTTAGGTGACGTCGACAACCTGCAAAAAAAGAGAGGGATCATGGTTAGGAGAAGGCTGGAGCTAGAGTTTTAACACTACCTTCGACGCTCAAATTAGCTAGGTCACAAGGAACAAAGGAGAGGACTGAGAGAAGAGAAGAGAAGAGAGAAAGAGAGAGCGTGATGTCTAGAGAGAGTGAGAGGGAGAGCGTATACCTTAGCAAGAGAATTTTGGTCTTTTTAATGTAATAAAGACACTTTGATTCTTTTACTATAGCAAAAATAGTGGATTTAATTACTAGGTATTAACAGTGACCAATTAAAATTACAAAAATTTCTAATACATATAATTATATAATATACAAGATTCTCAGCATGATGTGTGACTTCATGACAGACCCATAACTTTCATCTTCCTCTATAAAAATAAGAAAAACTTCAACATCTCAACATGGAATTAAAAACGCAGGAAAAGAATTTCTATTTTGAAAATAAAGAGTAACTTATGTGCTTGTTATTCTTATTAATATCGATAAGTAAATTAATGATGTGAACATTCAACTAGATCTGAGTTATCAAAGAAACCGTCTTGAGATTATCAATAAAGATTTATTTAGTTGATAATGTTATCAATGAGCGATTAACAAGGTGATTATATAGTGACACTCTTATGATATTCTTACACTAGAGTTGTACATTTAAGTTATATATATAGGATACCATAGCATTAAAATTCAATAACAAATTTCGAGTAGCTTAGATACCTGGATATTGAAGTATAATTTGTTCGATATAAAATTATTCATGAGCTTTCACCTAACAATTTAAGCTTTTAGATTGAATCGATTCTTGACATATTAAGAGATTAAATTTTTTTGTTTTCACTTTTTCAATTAAATTAAAATTTTAACAAAAAATTTATGAGCATTTACCTAACAGCTTAATCTTTTAGACTAAATCGATTCTTAACATAATTTTTTAGATTCAATCGGTTTTTGATATAATTTAGATATTTGGGGAAGAAAAAAAAAAAGAAATAGTCAAAGTTCAACCAAGTGAGAACCGGGAACAGACAGGTAGCTTATCAACGGTGGGTGTTGATTGTGAGTGGCGTGGAAGGAGGCGCGACGCGTGATAGCAACTGTAGGAGATAGAATATTGAGACGTCACCGTTAATTCCCTCGCCGTTCGTCGAGGACAAGGAACTGCCACTATAGATTACTTCTGAGAACTGAGAACGACTCACTCACATTTCTTGGCATCTAGTCTCTAGTTAAGGACTCATTCTCACATGCAGTACCTCTTCTTTGACCTCTCTCTCTCTCTCTCTTGGCAAGCTTATTTCATATTTGGACCACTCTCCTTCTCCCTGATAAGTTGTGCTGCAGCTCACTTTAATATACTTGCTAGGGGGGCCTGGCTATATACACCATTATTGGCTTAATTACAATTTTAATCATTTTATTTTAACAATTTAAATTTTTTTATCTTATTTATTTAAAAATAAATTATTGAGTCCTTTTATATTTATAAAATGTATAATTTTGGTCCTTTTGTCTTTAAGGCAAAATTATTAGATTTATTTCAAGGTGTAAAGTTATTTGATTCATAATCTCACTGTTCAGATTGAAGACTTACGTCTTATGAACCTCCTCACAAAATTTCAACTCGATCTAACAGTGAATAAGTCTATATCTTCAGTTAGATAAAAACTTATGATTTTGGTATTTTGGGTTGAGCCTACCGTTAGATCAAGTTAAAATTTAGTAGAGAGATTCACAAGACGTAACTCTTCAATCTAAACAGTGAGATTATGAATCAGATAACTTTATACCTTAAAATAAATCTAAGAATTTTGGCTTAAAGATAAAATCACTAAAATTGTACATTTTATGAATATAGAGACTCAATAGTTCATTTTTAAAGAAGATAGACCAAAAAGTTCAAATTGTTAAAATAGGATGACCAAAATTACAATTAAACCTTAATTCATTTATATATTTGACATTTCAGTATCAAATTTATATGTAGGTGTTTTTAAAATTTTGTTCAGGTGACAGAGGAGTAAAAATATAAAAGGCAAAAGAATATGTGCATAGCATAGAATCCATAGATATCATCACTTCATCTCACATTGTTGAAACAAATTGACCTCAAAAGTTTGAAGATTAATTATTAAAAATTTCACATAGTAAGCTTTTTTACGGGGGTAAATTGTAAGATTTACCATAAATCTAAATATGAACCTTGATGGCTATCACATAAGATATAGCAGAAGCATCAAGAAGAATGCATCAGGAAAAAAACTGAAGAGAAAATAATGAAAAACATGACCAGAAAATAACTGTGAGCAAACAAGAGAAGAGAGAAAATGAGATACATGAATTGTGATCTAAATCCATATCTGAAAGAATGAAAACTCTTATTGAATTAATGTTTTTGAAATACACAAATATATATATATATATATATATATATATGACTAATGCTTACTTCATAAGCTACTACATAACCGCCTATTACATGACTGCATAACTGAAAGCAATTAGCAATTAACTTAACCAACTTGACAACTGGCTTTGACTAATAAACTAGACACGTCATCACTGATGACTTGGCACTTGACTTCATCTTCTGAGCCCTTCTTATGTTGAACATAAATTAACTAACAAAATACACTTTAACAAATTATTTACTAAAATAAAATATTATGTAAACTATTTAGTAAAATTGTACACTTTCAATTATTTTATTCATGAGACACGGACAAGATGAGTCACGCTATTTCAAAGTAGCGTAACCTCTTTCTCTGCGTGTCTGTCAATAATTTAATCAAAACTACTACTCTATTTGCGTAAATACTTTACAAAACTGTATTTTTTTAGTCATTTGGCCCTTTTATGGACTCTGCAAAAAGATTCAACGATAGTTGGGGGAGGGAATGCCAAAGCTTTCAAACCCTTCTCATGGCGATATCTCCATACTGTAGAATGTGTTGGAGATTAATGTGTTGTTAATTGCATTCTGTTTGCAGAGTGGAAGCACTTAAAAGGAAAAACAACTGCTATTTTCGCTTAGAAGAGTCCTTAATTATTCCTTAACGATTCACCCCAAATAGTAAAACTTGGGGGTTAAAACTTAAAATGTGATGGGGACAAGGACAACCATTTCCAACTTGTTTTGAAATTTGAGGTTTGGTATGTGTCTTTTATACCCTGAGTGGGGACATGACGATGAAAAGCAATGCCCCAAATATATATTATATTAAATAATACTATAGTAATCAACACGCATTAGAAAAATTAATTAATTTATTAAATATCACTTACGTCCCTATCCCTTGTCCCGTGAGCCATATGCTTAATTAGACTCGGCTAAGCAGCTCTCAATTGCAGCTTCTATGTATTACATTATTAACCATGGTTAAGGGCTAAGAAGAATATGCTTTTATTTTAATGGTCAGGGTAATTTTTGCATATTAGACTAAAGATTTTATCATGAGAAATAAAAAATATATAACTTGAGAGTAAGATAGTTCTCCACGCGAAAATTTTTGGGTTTATGATAAAATTTTAATTTAATTAAAAAATAAGAGACAAAAAAAATTTGATATCTTGACCGTTTGGTTTAAGAAGTTCTAATATCATGTCAAAAAATTAATTCAACCCAAAAATTTAAGCTGTTAAATAAAAATTAATAAATAATTTTATAGGCTTAATTATAATTTTGATCATCATATTTTAACAAATTTAACTTTTTGGTCCCTTTTATTTAAAAATAAACTATTGAGTCCATCTATATTTATAAAATATACAATTTTGGTCCTTTTATCTTTAAGCCAAAATTTTTAGATTTATTTTAAGTTGTAAAGTTATTTGATTCATAATCTCACCGTTCAAATTGAAGACTTACGTCTTGTGAACCTCCTCACAAAATTTCAGCTCGATCTAACGGTGAATGAGTTTAGATCTTCAATTAGATAAAAACTTATGCTTTTGGTATTTTGGACTGAGTCCCACCATTAGATCAAACTGAAATTTAGTGGGAATGTTTACAAGACGTAGCTCTTTAATCTGAACGGTGAGGTTATGAATCAGAGAATTTTACATCTTGAAATAAACTCAAAAAAATTCAAGTTGTTAAAATAAAATAA
This sequence comes from Cercis canadensis, assembly GCA_003255065.1. Lineage (NCBI taxonomy): Eukaryota > Viridiplantae > Streptophyta > Magnoliopsida > Fabales > Fabaceae > Cercis > Cercis canadensis. Next base: position 660,512 of record QAOA01005205.1, read on the forward strand.
CTAAAATTATAATTAAGCAAATTTTATATTTAACATTTTCCTCTTAAAAGACAGGGAAATTGTGTCTCGTGTTTCCTGTCAGTTTGAACTCTTTTGGTTGCCACCAGTTTTGTTTACGATCTGTTCTCTCGTGAGACCCCGAACCAAACACGTGCACTATTGTTTATATGTCGGCAAGTTTCTTGAACCTCATATGCATGACCGTTTATATATTGACCATAACCATCTGTATTTTTCAAAATCCTTGTCTTATTTTAGATTCTCAATGATAAAAATTACAGGTAGGTATCATAAATACAATAAACTATGGGAGAAAATCTGTTCCGAAAGCACAAAATCTTCTATTTTATTCTCATTGCAATATAAAATTATTTTCAGAATTTGAATATTGTGATAAATATTGTTCTCAGTCAAGTATTACATCAATGCATCGTATGGAAAAGAAAAAACTAAAAATAAAAAGACATAAATATACATACCTTTGAAGTCTACTAATTAATTTTTTTCAGTAAATTTATTTTATTGAACCGTAGGTTTAACTCTTGTCTTTATTTTGTTTTTTCTTTTTTTGAAAAAAATTCCTCTAGTTCCCTAGTTAATACAGAGCTATCTTGTGCTGAAATTTTAATTGAGAAAGATTTGATCTCTTTTAGTTAAAATGATTTTGATATTATATCAAGAATCATTTAACCTAAAAATTTAAATTATTATATAAAAAATTGTGAATAATTTTATATCTAATACTGAAAGCGTTCACTTCATGATCCTTTTCAGAGCAAATGGCCTTTTGCATAACGAAACCAACTCTTTCCACCCCATTACAACCTTGTTTCTGAATAACAACTATAGTGAAGCACAGAGGAAAACACAGTAGAATACTCTTGGTAATGCCATAGCAAGCCGCAGGAATAACCATAGAACAATGATAAAAGAACCACTCAAATTGACATGCAACATTTCGTAGTGTTACCTGAATGGAGGTTTTTTAGAAACAATGATGTAAAGAAAATTTGAAAAAAAGAAAAAGAAAAGAAAGAACAAAAAAGGAATGAAAAACTAAATGACAAAAAAAAAATGAAATATTATTTTATTTTATAACTTTAAATTAAATAATCTTATTTACATATGACTTTTCATTTTCTTATCTAGACCACAAGAAAGAACTAGTTTTATTTTGAGTATTGGCAGTGCATGGTGACGTGCTTTGGTTGACAGGGACGCGAGGAGTCTGGGAAGTGGGCCAGGCCCAGGCCTCAACTACGACGAAACTGCAGCTCATAAATGATACCCGTTGTGGGGCCCATAAAGAAATGTGCTGTAAGCTGGTGGTGGCCCCAGCGGCATAGTGACGGGGACAAAAATGGCCCATTGAAAGGCACCGATAACTTGCCTACTTTAAACATAAGAATTGCTGCCCACTCGCTGATAGAAGCGCGTACACTTACGATCATGTATTTATTATTGCGGCTTTTTTTTAAAATGGGCATTCACTCAAATCCCAGGACCAAATTTCCCTATAATAGTGTCATCATATAAAATGGTGTCACTCTATTATGCATTATTCTCTTATGTAGATATTATTTATAGATATTCTTTATATATCGATATTTTAAATGTCGACACTGTTTTTCTATAAAAAAAATAAAAATTACTATAATAGAAGAAATAGTTTTAAAAATATCGTTTTGATGAAATTAAAATTTAAAACTACAATATTAAAGTCTTTGTCCCCAAATCCCAAAAACAAAAAAGCTATTTACACAATCACACCCCAACGAGACATCTTACTTACATGCTTCACAAATAACATAAATTATATATATTACAAATAATAACACCATAATTAACAAAATAAGTACATTATAATTTAATTTTGAGTGCTAATTTTTTTAAAAAATCTTAAAAATTAAGTACATAATTACTTGAAATATTACTTGGGTCAATTAATTATGTTTTAATAGTGAAAGAATTTTCAAGTTTTATGATTGAAGAGTGGCATAAATAGAAAGAAGACTTAATTGTAATTTTAGTTATTTTATTTTAACAATTTAAACTTTTTGATTCCTCTATTTTAATAATGAATAATTTAGTTCCTCTATATTCATAAAGTATATAATTTTAGTCATTTCATTATTTCTCAGGTCTAGTTTAAGATGTAAAGTTTTTTAATTCACAATCTCACCATTCAAATTGAACAATTATGTCTTGTGAATCTACCCACAAAATTTCAGCTTAATCCAACGGTGGTACTTAGCCCAAAATATCAAAACTAAAAGTTTTCATCTAACTACAGATCTAGATTTATTCGCCGTTAAATCGAGCTGAAATTTTGTGAAAAAATTCACAAGACGTAACTTTTCAATCTAAATAGTGAGATTATGAATCAAATAACTTTATACCTTAAAATAAACTTAAAAAATTTTAGTTTAAAGATAAAATGATTAAAATTACACAATTTATAAATATAAATAGACTAAACTATTTATTTTTAAAATAACAAAATTTAAATTGTTAAAATAAAAAAAAATTAAAATTACAATTAAACCTTGAAAAACTAGTACTAGAGATAAAGTAGAAGTTGAATTTTGTCTGGTTAATTTGTGATGACCCGGTGATTGGGAGCGTGGCTGTGGTGGTAGGAGGGTCACATGGTTGGTGGGAAGTAGAGCCCACGATGACGGTCCTAGCGTCTGTGGTCACATCGAAACATTACATGGGGGAGATGGTGAAAGTGAGGTATCGTTTTAGGGTGAGTTGATGGATTTAACTTCGTTACATACAATTTAGATTTACGTTGTATTGTATCACAGTTTAGGTAATATGAGATTGTTTTTTTTTACAGCTTAAATTTTATTTTAATAATATTTAAAATTGTCTCAGTTAACGTAACATAGAATGCATATAAATAATATGTTAACAAAGTTTTAAAAAACTAAAAAAATCAAATCATCCCATTTGTTGCACCATAGCATTGCCTGAATGCGATATGCAAGAAAATAGAAAATAGAAAATAGAAGAAATAGTAGAAAAGGAAAGGAAAGGAATCAAAAATGGCTTTTGAATTCACCCAAAAACCAAGCCCAGAAAGATTCCAATCGCATCGTTTGAGGCTGTTCTCATCATGGCCACGGTTACTTGGTGAACTGAAAATGTTCCCACATCAGCATTCAAAAGCTTCAGCACACCCTTTTTGCAACTCTATCCTATTTCCCTTCCAATAATTACTTTCCACTTCATAAAAGTCACGCTCTCACTCACTCACTCTGCCCAGTGGGCCCCCTCCTGCTCCCCCAGTAAACTATCTTAACCTTTTCTGGGTTTCAACTATCAACAAATTGCACTGACTGGCCCATTGGAATAAACCTGCTTTGGAGCCGAGTACCCGGTTGACCCATCTCGCTCATTTGATTTTTTTTTTTTTTTAACTCAGAAATTAGAGTTTAATTATAATCTTTTGATTGAGCCAAATTTATTAAATTTGGAGCGAGTTATTTCTACTCTAAGTGTTTTGTTGTCAAAATATTCACAGCTATAATTTGTGTGAAAGATCATTTTATCAATTAAAAATCTTAAATACAAGACGCTATTCTTATATTTTGTAACCAATTGATTTATAGCTTAGTTGGCTCGCCAATTTAATTTTATGCCATAAAAATGGCTTCCCCATAACTACCAAACACCCTCCTTAATCAGAAACCTGTTGCTATTTCCGCATTTGACTTGGGTTCAATTGTATTTGTAAGACCTAAGAATAAATAGATTACTCATTCATTTTCAGTCGCCTATATGTTATCCAACTCATACACATATCATGTCTAGTAAATCAACCAAAAAGCCAAAAAAAAAGGAAAAAGCGTGTGACGTGTCACGTGTGTTGTTAACAGAAGGCCCACGGGACACGTTGCATAGCTATCCATCATAGTAATTAGCGACACTCAATTGTTTCATCATCGCTCATGCAAAATTGAACCCTCAAACATTTTGTCATTTGATGTAAGGTAAATGAATTGGAAACCATGTCCTCATGACGTGGCAATTTGTTTCAGTTCACTTGATTTGACTTATCTCATTAACTTTATTCATTATCATTGTTAATACCTAATAAACTCATTATTTCTTACTATAGTAAAAAGACTAAAATGCTCTTGTTATAAAAAAAAGATCAAATATCTCTACTAAAGTATATATTCGCCTTTACGCTCTCGAGTCTTTCTCTTTTTTGAGTTTCTCTTCTTTCGATTTATCTCATTTTCTCTTTATAACCAAGCTAACTTGAGCGTCGAAGGTAGCGTCGGAACTTTAGCTCCGATCTAGCCCGAATTGTCCCTCTATCTTTTTACAGATTGCTTACCTCACATAATTCCAACAACAACAATCATATAGCACTAGCAAAACCACACAATTAATTAAATGAATGTATGTTGTATCCCTAACCCTATGCTATGCTATCCATATGTGGCTTAAGATTTAAGAAGGAATGAAAGCCATTATTGTCGTTGTCTTGTGAGAGTTTGTGCAACAGCAAATGGACCTCTGCAGTTGGTTTAAGCATTAAGTTTTATTTTGTTGGTAAACCGAGCATTTAGTGCTTACTCCTGAAAGGGATCCTACAATTGATAAATAAATAGTATATTAAAAGGGGTGGTTGGGCATGCCACGGCCACAGGGAAGCAATTGCAAAAGGTAGATTCGTCCACACATTGTTATAGATTCAACAGTATTGACTAATGAAACTTTATATCATCGGTTGGAAAGGGGATAGATAATTAATGTTGCCTATACCTTGGATATGGGTTTAGGTTGTCCATTTCCAAGATGTCCACGAGGCGTGGTAGTGCAACAAAAGCTCATAGCCTCATACCAGTAATTTGATCAATTTGAAAGCTGCCTTGATGCTACATTCAGAGCAAATTGTGGTGTACGGAGCCTTAGCTTGCTTGATAGGACGATGGAGCTAACCTCATTAATGTCTCCCTAGCTATGATCAATTGACTATACGTACCTAAGAATAATAATATTATCACATTAATCTTAAATCTTTGACAAATAAGGGGTGGCTGGTGCCGGTGGGGCTACGAGTGAAAGCAGCCTCTATATACTTTCTGTGTCTTTCTATTCATGAACCGCCCATTTAAATAGTCAATTGGACTATAGATTAGTTGATTATAAAACTCTCATCGCAAAAAGAAGATATTGTATTTGAGACTTCTCATAGACAAAATAAGAGTCTCAATTATAATTGTAGGTGCTTCGACAATGAAACTCCTAAAACAGGGATAACTCATCCTATATTTAATAAGTCTTGCTCTATCTAAAAGTTAGGGTTAGACATTGATTCTTAAGTTACCAAAAAAAAAAAAACTACAACTTAGAATCACACAATTCTAATACTTGAGAGAATTACTGAAAAATAAAATAAATAAAAAATTCTTTTAAAAATATATAGTAGCCACTGATTATTTTTTAAACAAATTTGTTTATATTTTGTTTATACAAACTTATTTTAGATAAACTAAGGCCCGTATTTGTGGGAGACTGTTACTGAGATGGACCATGAGCCCATCACATCTACTATCATGGGTAAGACTTGTATTGCGGGCCCATAAACGGTATAGACCAGTGCTTTTTAACTTTTCAGTAGGAAAAAAAAAACCTTTTATAATGAATTTTAATTTGATTCTAAAAATATTTTTTATATTGATATGATAAGCATATTTAATTTTTATATTTTATTAAATATAAAATATAATTTATTTTATTTTTTAAATAAATTTAAAAATAATTAATTTATATATAAATTATTCACACATTAATTATTTTTATGTGATATTATATCTTATGGGGAATGGCGTTGTGTGATCCGTTTCGATCGTCGAAGTGGGCTTTACGTAGAATTGAAGAGCAAAATCCAAGGTTAAATAACTTAAATTCTCAATGAACGACAGCGTTTTATCGATCCCTTTCGAGAGATAGCTACGGTCGTCGCTGTTTTAGAAAATTGGGACATCCGCACGTGGGCGGATGTTAGATTTCGTGTGGGCCACCCCCACTCTTTGTCACACGTGTAGCATAGTAGTAGTACGACTATGACTATGACTATTAGACGCCATATTGTACCATCTTACCACGTGCAATGCATAGCTGCACTCCAACTATTCCAACAGCAACTCAACATTAACTGCTTTGACAAATAAAATAAAATAATCTGCATTGATCTTTATCCCACCCTCCCAAGACGTACTTTGCTTGCACTAAGCCACTGTTATTATAACTTGGATTTGTTTTAGGGAATTGAATTTCCAATTCTCCAATCTCCATACAAAATCAATGCAAAGAAAACAAAATTATACTTTACTTTCTTTTTAGATATTTTTAGTATGAACGTGAAATGTCATACCATATAAAAATAGTCATTGTATAAATTATATGTGTAATTGATAACTTGAAGTCAAATTTTTAAATTCGTTTAAGAGAATGAAATAAATTATATTTTGCATATAATAAAATATAAAAATTACATTTTAATGGTAAATATTTATTATATCAGTATAGTATGACATATCTATGTAGTAATATGGAATTCCTTTTTTTTTTTTTATAAATTTAGATTTGTGCATGTTTGGATTATATTCTATTTAGAATTGATTATGAAGAAAATTAAATTTAGGGAGAATTGAGTTTAAAAGAATTAATTTAGGTAATTTTTTTATTAGCTGTAAAAAAATATATATTATCTAAAGAATTGATTTTGGATATAGTCGATGTTAGAAAAAATTAATTGTCAGATAATCACTTTTTATATTTGGATATACTATTTTAAAAAGAATTTTATAATATTGTATTTTGTTTGGATTGTATAAATAAAATTACTTTTAGTTGTCAAATTACTAAAAAAAAAAGTGTTCAGTGCTTTGGATAGTGAATAATTTTGAAGGATAATTTGGTAAAAGGCAAAACTAACAGTAACAAATACAATTCATATTATAATCTTTTTAGCTTATGCACAATAGCTTTTAGAGTGTGTTGAAAAATACGCACATCCGTTATCTCATTTTTACCAAACATGCAATAACGCTAAAAAAATGATTATAGCACTGCAACAGCTTTTGGAATGCTTTCTAAAAGCATTCCCAAACATGATATATTTTTCAATAAAAAAAATATTCATATATTTATTTTTATAAACAAAAAAATATTTATATATTATATATCATAAATGGAATATGCGTATTTATAAAAAAAATCTGACTATATATGTTTAGAAACTTTTCAAGTTAAAATATTAAGGTTATGTTTGGACAGGGTATTTGATATATTTTTGTTAATTTTAAATATATATATATATTTATAAAATATTTTGTTTTGATACATTTTATTATAAAAAGAGTAATTTAATAATAATATTTAAAATATTATAAAAAGAGGAATTTGAAATATACTCCATTTTCTTGAGGAATATCCTGTGTTTGAAGCTGCCATATTTTCATGTTGATTCTCGTCCATAACCTCTTCTTCATCCTCAACATTATCATTATCTGACCAATTTGCTTCAACATTACATCGATCACAGCTACAGGTGAAGCCATAATCTTCCAATAATCTCTTCTGCCTACTGGAATAGTTTTCATTCACAGGGAAATAACTCAAAACAGATCTCCCTTCCTTACGGAACATCATGAATCATCCTAATGATATATCAGTGTTATGATTGTCATCGGGTGCACTAGTGCCCACATAATCAAATCTGCATGTGTTGGGAAGGCAATCATGGTTGAATAAGGAGGCATGGGGATAGATGCTATAAGCTCTAACAGATCTCTGCTCATCATCTTCAGAGAAGGGCTGCATCAAGCCAAAGGCATTGAGCTTGTCCTTGGCCAGCAATGCCGCAATGAGTTCAACAGAAAATCCATTGAGGGTTAATTGGAGAAGGTGGGCAGAGGGATGAAATAAGGGAGTGTAGGAACTGAGCTGCGGCAGTAGTGGCAGCATCAGGAGAACCCTGAAGAGAAAGCATAATTTGAAAGTCTGAAAGGGAAACTTGTGCAAGATTGTAGGCAGCAATGAGAAAACGGGCTTGGATTTGGTGCTCATAGAAGATGGAAACATCTGTCAGTCATTTCATCGAATAGTTTGAATGCAATTCGAATTCACTCACCTCTCGCGTAGCACTTCCCAGATTTCAATCAAATTGCCCAAGCAACGTTTCTTAATCACCCTCCAAACACTTGTAGAAGTATGCAAACAAGCTAAAAAAAATTTAGCGGCTCTGTATTTCACTATTTCGTCCCTAACATTTTTTAGTTTTTTTTTTTTTTTCCAAGTGTANTTTTTTTTTTTTTTTCAAGTGTAAACAGCAGCTGGAAAAACTAATGTTTTTGGGCTAATTCAGACATTGTGGGTCCAGTCAAAGGCCATTAGGACTTTGTGCAGTAGGGGGAGAGTGATTTGAAATACACTCCGAATTTGAAATACACTATATTAAAATTTTGAAAATCACTAAAAAGATATATTAAAATTTTAAAAATATTTTTAAAAATTACACAAATAATATAATTTAAAATTAACATTTTAAATACACTCTACAAATATTTCATCCAAACACACCCTAAAAAAAATTATTTTGACTACGCAAACCAATTATTCTAGAAGAATTGATTGGCTAGTAAATGGACCAACAACACATTATCATCAAATATACTTAGGCTACGTGATTTAACAAAACGTCGAGGTTTCATATTCTATTTTTTATTATCTTAATATCTTGTAAATAAAAAAAAAATCTTATCAGGATCATGAAAAACAGTAACGATAAAAATAATTTCGGATAGACTTTAAAGATGTCCTAATTATATTATTTTTTGCTTATAAGACGTAAATTAATTAGTTTCAAAGGTTGCATGAGAAAATTGTGGTTAAATATAATATATAAATAGGGTTGGATATGATTGGACGTAGTCGCAGTACTCGGTCTTGGCTCGTGGCTCCTCATATTAATTTAATTTAATTTAATTACACGAATTGGAGAAAGCTGCAGCAGCAGGGAACCTTCGTGGGAACACATCCTTGTACTTTCCGATGAGTTGTATCATATATGTGTCTATAAATAATAGTGCGCACGAGGAGACGATTATTAAGTATTCACTAAGAAAAGGTGCAAGAGTCAGATGAAGTGGTCGGAGTCGGCATCAGGGTGCAAGGAGCACCCAAATAACAAGCAAGTACCTGGTGTTTGTTCCTCTTGTTTAAGAGACAAACTGGCACAGCTCTACGTTGATTCTACCAACAAACCAACGCAAATGGATCATCCTTTACAGTGTTTTGATACGTGTTCGCTATCTCATCAACCTCAACCTCAAACCAAACGCATCTCTTCTCTGTCCTCCGTTTCTTATCGTCAAAGCCACCGTCGGAATGCTGCGGATGCGATAGATTCAGTTTCTTCCATGCTTAGTTTCAACCATGGCCTCAACAAGAGCAGGTCACTTGCTTTTGCTTCGAGAAGCCAGGGCAGGGATAGGAATCTCAGTGGAAGGAAGAGAAATGGGTTTTGGTCCAAGCTAATTAAATTGACAGGGAAGGGGACCAAAGAGCCCTCGATGCGTTCCACGACCATAAGGGAGCCAAGGGCTTAGTATTACTATTTAGCAGCACCCTTTGTTGCTTTTCTATTTTAGGATCTTTTCTACTTGTTGATCAATTTAATCATTCAAATATATATACCTTCAAATAAATTCGCAGTGTATGTATGGCATTATGAAAGAAAGATTGAAAAGATCGTGGAAATTAGCGACCATTTTTTGGCCGCAGGAATGACGATTGTCTCTACTGTTGACTCAGCAACAATTTTATTTTTTGTATTTATCAGCGTGGAAAAATCTTACCGTGTAAACTAAGAAACATTGACTTAATATTTGAGATCTTTTTTTTTTATGCAAAAAAAAAAAAATCAAACAGGCCAGTCAGTTGAACTTGTAAAATGTATTACAGAGACGTGTCATAAAAGGAGCGTCATTTGACTATTTTAGGGTGTGAATTATGCTACACCCCTGCTATAGCCCTTCAGTTAGGTGAATTTGGGTGATACCCATATTTTAGTGTTATTATAAAAATTTAAAAAAAAAATTATTTAATATATGTCAAAACAAATAATTTTTTATAAAATATAAAAACAGCATGATATAAAAAAATGTGCTAAGAAATAGTTTTTTAAATTTATTTTTTGACACATTTTTTTTATATTATATCATTTTTATATTTTATAAAAAAATTATGTGTTTTAACACATACTAAGTAATTTAATTTTTTAAGATCTTCGCAATAATACCAACATCACATTGTAAATATCACCGAGTCCCACCTAAGGGAGCTATAACATAACCCTCACCATATTTTAGATTTCGATATTCTTCTATGTTCCCTCAATGCAATAGTGTTATCTACACAATTTTTTTTTCATCACTTCACACCTAATATATATATATATATATATATATATAATAAAAATTTAAGAAACAGCATTGCTTGAATTTTTTCCCGTTAAATCTGGACTATACGCCCATGTAGATGTAAGCGTTAGATTTTAAGCTAGAAATAAATATATTGCACATCCAAAAGAAGCAAAGCTCGATCTATGTGCTATTTATCATTACTAGGAGGATGTGAATAAGTGAAAGTAAAGAACGATCAAAGCATCATCAGTGGAATTATGAATCCTTGTGCCACGCTGTCTGCTGGTACAATTGGAAGTATTTTTTCTATGCATCATCTACCTTCTGTATTTGATTGATTAGTTACGTATAGCAGTTTCTGTATAGCAGACTACCCTCCCATCTTTCGGGTGCATGGGGGGGGGATCAGCTTCAAAAAAAAATTTCTAAGCGCACCATATCAGAGGTCCCATTACTGTACATGATAACATGGACTAACATTCCCAATTTTGTAACAGTTACAAGCACTTGCCTAAACGAGGGATATTATCTTGAAGGACCAGAAATACTGGTCTCCACCTTATCATCCATCATGGTGCCTACCTTGGTCCAAAGAAGGCTGTTTTAGTCTTTGAAATATCTCATCTAGGGACTCAGATGAGGAAACACGGGATATCTCGGCTTCCTCCATCTGTCTTAATGGAAAAAACTTTTTGGTCCCCACGTTGGCCTTGAAACTCTGAAAGCCTGTCTTCATTGTGTGCCATGTCGAAGCTAAACCTGAAGATGGCACTCCAGCTGTATTATTAGAACGACTATTGCCTTCATCAAGTAAGGAGACCTTAGCAGAGGCAATGTTTTTCTCTTCTGGCTTCAATTTGGATGCTTGTCCACTCTGCTCTCTTATAGCAGCATACTTGTTACTGATGGCTTCCCTGCTCGAACCATATTTCCTTGTTTCTTCCTTCGAAGTTTTAGATAGACTTCCATTCTTTTCCTCATTAATTACATCGGACGCAGCCTTCATTTCAACACCATTCCTCTCCTGACCAATTTAAGTTCTAACATTAGTCAACTTAACCAGCCAAAAATAATAAAGCTAAAAAGAGAAAGTAAAAGTTCCTGCCATCAGATCTTGCAGCTGTCTCAAACATAAGGAAACTGACTTTATGTTACTCTAGTTATGTGAGATAACAGAGGATAACAGTGGAACAAGATTATGCTTCTATCTTTGAGGTATGTCCACATACCAAGACGTTGCTGCCAGATTCAATATCTACACTATTGAAATTCCTTGCCAGTGGAACAACTTGCTCCCCTACTTTGCATCCTTGCTCAAGCCAAGATCGTTCTACAAATACCAGAATTTGTTATTCAATCATAATTATATGTTTAAAAAAGGGTTTAAATGTACTGCAAATCCCTATAATTTGGACGAATTTTGAATCAAGTCCCTATAGTTTTTTTTTTCCTCTTTTGGGGTTCTTATAGTTTGAATTTTTTTTAATTGGATCCCTATCATTACCCCCAATTATAACTCTATCAGTTTAGTGCTCACATGGAAAACAACTTGTTAATGTGGCAATAAAAGAAGTTGACGTGGAGCCAAAGTAGCACAAAAATTGGAAAAAATTGAGCCACATGCCTTGCATGTGCATTTGATGGGTGGCAATTTGTGTGCCACTTTGGCGCCACGTAAGCTTCATCTATGACCACATGGAGAAGCTATTTGCCATGTTAGCGCTAAACTGACGGAGTTATAACACGAGGTGATGGTAGAGACCCAATTAAAAAAAATTCAAACAATAAGGACCCCAAAAGAGAGGAAAAAAAAACTATAAGGACTTGATTCAAAATTCGTCCAAACTATAGGGACCTACAATACATTTAAACTTTAAAAAAGTTTACAAATATACAACATTCTAACCAGGGCACAAAATCAAATATCCGAAATTGCTGTGAAGTATGAGAAATTCTTAGGTACACCCAGTCTACTTAAGTTGTGTAGAATGGTCCAATCAGAAACTCTGCATATGGGTTTGCGTCCCACTTAAACTTTTATACAGTGGGACCCAAACTCGTGCAAAGTTACTGATTGGCCCAGTCCACACATATCTAGACTAGGTTTACCTAAGAATTTCTGATGATGTACACTATTTCAGAGATGATGGAACCAAGTTCGTCATGGTGATAGCTGGAATGAGAGTTGTAACAATAATGAAAGTAATGGCATGCGTACCTTTCTGTAGTATCATTAAACCTGACGGATCAAAACCATCCATATCTTCAGCTTCAGTTTTAAAGATGTATCTCTTCCAGCTCCCCAGAAAATCAAATATTCTGTTGAAGAAGTTGCTTGCCACCAAAAGGGTGTATATAACCATAATAAGTGGATAGATTTTGTTGAACTTATCCCCAAAGAAAGGGACAGCTTTATCAATGTTCCCCATTCGCTGCAATCAAAGTTCCATGATTCACCAAATTAAATTCAATTCAATGAATTACATAGGTGAGGAGCGGAAAAAATTCTAATGCAAAACTATAGATAATTCAGTTGTTGCCAATTTTGTCAAGCAGCCTTTACAAACAGAAAAGGCATAAAAATACAAGACAGCAAAATTATTGGAGGCTAATAATAATAATGCATCTTCAATCATGAAAAATACAATTAAAAAAAAAAAAGAAGAAAACCAAACTTCAGAATGGAATCAAAATGTAATGAAGATTTATTTGAATCAATTGTTTTCTCTTACAATATAGATCCTGTGATAACGGCTTTGCCAACTCCCACAATTATTAGAAAGTGTTTTGACAAAAAAGAGAAGCAAGAGAAAGATCAATAACACTAAATTTCAAGTATGAAATTATGGTCACTTTTCTGGATTATGCCAGCCAAATCACATCTCCCAAGAGAATTGACAGTTGAAGAATGAGGCAAAGAAGAAATACCTGTTCAAAAATAGTTGTTTGATCAAGACGAATGAGATTGAGAAAGTTGTATGAGATAGGGGGCGCATACCGAGCAACCATGCTGAAAACAATGGAAGGAATATAAGCGCTGTTTCACAACATAAAATTAAATATTCAGAAAGCCCAAAAATAAAAACTTACGAGCATATCATAAGCAGGTTAACGGAGCATGTCTGTCCTGGTGTCAATGAGTAAAACATCAGCATTCCAATTTTCAGCAAGGAATAATATGTGCAGACACACATATACATGAGAGGAACAAAAGCAAACACCTGGCAAGAAATGAAAGAAATGTAAGTATTTGAACTACTTCAAAGAAATCACAAGGACAAAATATTAGTTCCCCACCACCCCCCCCCCCCCCCCTCCCCCCNCCCCCCCCCCCTCCCCAAAAAAACAAATACTTTCTTTGAAGTTTCAACAAGATGAAAGATTTCAATATACATCAAGCATCACAGTGTCCACATGTAATCATGAGAAAATCTCTAAGAAACTTAAATTTCACCTGCAGAAGCATCTCCTGTGTTCCAACAGATTTTATCAGAATTGAAAAAAGAGATAGATCAACGCTAGGTAGAAGGGTTGTTGCCTCTGCCAAAAGAATTGCAGCAGACATGATAGCAAGGATCACAGCCAAGCCTTTCTGAACTTGCTTTCTTAAAATGCATCTCCAGAAAAATTCTGCAAAGAACCACCATTTATTTAGAACTCCAAGCCAAATGCCTCTAATCAAAGTCTTCCATATTCATAGAAGAGAAAATAAGAGTGCACACAAGCATACACATATATTGTGCCAAAAAATAAAAATAATGTTTATACAATAATAACCAAGCAAGCAGCATATGGAGCAATATTATTATTATTGTGTTATATCTTATCACAAGAAATGGAAAAAGGAAGGGGCTTCATGGCAAACAAAGTGATATGCAAGCAGCATTATAAGTCAAAAACAGTAAATCCTAATCCTTGAAAAAATTAGGACAAATCAGTCAACAATTCTGATTTTTACCTAAAGTATCAAAGAGAAACCCCAACTTGCCAGTCCGAGTTGGTCTCCTGCTTGAAATATATTTCCTGAAATGATGGCATAAAAGTTTGGTTAAAATAAGGGTGGGTGGGTGGGTTTGGTGTTTAGAAGAAAGTATAATTTGAAGCAAACCATCCAGTTGAGCTGCGGCGTTCATAATTCTTTATTGTATCTTCCAGTTCAAGTGCTGCCAGTACATAAGTCATATACTCACTGCAAAAGCAACAATAGATCAGATAAAGTGTTGTTATGCCAGAGGAAAATTCTTAAGAGACCCTTAGTTGCAGGGGCATGATGAAAGTAAGAGCTGCCATCCAATGATATCACCAGAATCGCACGTGACAAGAATTTGAAGCAGTGAGGAACAACACCAATGAAAAGAATTTGAACAAACAATTTATCACAGGCATTTACCACATGAGAAGAATATAAACATTGAATTTATCGTACACAATGGCTGTAGTACTCCCTTTGAGCTCCCCAAAGAATTCAAGAATGGGTTTTTGAGTGAATAACACCACTTAAAAAGTACCAAACTGACCATTTGCTTACCTTTTATACCTGTAGTACTCCTCTCGAGCTCCCCGTAGATGGCGCCTCAGTGTTGCCATTGACTTTTCATCAGTATCATAATCCATATCATTTTCCCCCAATCGGCCACCTTGTGGTTTGAAGGATGGGTCTTCCCTAAACTGGAAAATTGAAGGTTATAACCAACCTAAAATATCACAAAGAAACAAAGAGTTTGCTTCAACCAAGATCTTAATGAAAGAATGAAAGATAATTACCATTTCAGTTAGCATGTTATCAATGATATTCATATAAGGTCTCAGAGAGTCACGCTTGGACATCTGGTTGGATGTTGCTTGAGCAACCTATATAAATACACCATCATTAAACTCTGATATTTTACTTCACGGCATATAAACAGACTTATTTTACATCCTCCTCCTACGCACATACAAAAGACAAAATAGAAAGCACGAAAAATCTTCCATGCAAAGAAAAACAAATCAAGTCCAAGAATTACATAGCTTTGCATGGACAAAGAGACGGTTTAAATCCAAGAAACTAGTCCTAAAAAAAGTATAAAATGCTACAACGCAAATATATGGTTAGAAATGTAAACTTCTGATTTCCCCTCATGACAAGTGTCCCTTACAGAAACATCTTAAGATTTGGTATTACCAACCAAATACAACCTATTAATATTTTAGGAGAAAGGTCATACAAAGCAAAGGGGAAGGAAGAAGGCAATTCAACTTCAAGAATGCAAAAATCCATATTCCAGAAGAACATAATATCAGACATCCGTACCTATCCATGATGATGTCTACTTCAACTAACACTTGGCATATGATAATATTAAAATGCAACCTTGCTTTGTTTATAAGTTATGAATTCACTATATTTCCAATGCACCATTATCCAAAATTCATTAATCCAACTGGAATTGAGTACAACAACTTCGGAGAGGGGTGCTATTCTGAGCTTCATGTAAGACACAGTCACAAACAAGAAACATCTGTTCTCTTCTAGATATAAGAAAAATTAAGCACAATTTTGTGAGCTTCATTAAGCAGAGTGGAAATTAAAGAGAAAAAAAATTGTATAAAGAAGTTTACTGACAACTTGAACAGCACTTACAACAATAGCATTTGAAAGTTCCTGATGAGCATCATCAAGTTTGACAGCCATTTTGGCAATTTTGTGGGAAAGAACTTTCTGGCGAGTGGTCCAGTCAGCATTTCTCCAAAGACTTTTAGGGATTTCGCTTAAACCAAAGCCTAGAAGAAAAGCACCTGTAACAAGTCCAAAAGTATTCGAGCATGCCATGGCAAATCCCAAAAGATCTCGAGTCCTGTCACACACAAATGAAAAAGGTATATTGCATGCTAATTTGTCAACCATGAGCAGAGATATGTTTGTATCCATGATTTGGAACGGCTTTCATGAATGCAGTAATATATTGTGGAAGCCCCTTCAAAAGTTGTTTGCAGGAATTATAATTGTCATGCACAAGCTCAAATCAAATACATAAGTCTACCAATCATGTGGCCAATTATCACTAACAAATGCAATTCAACTTGTACTTCACCCCCCCACCCTCCCTCTTTTTTTTTCCCAAGAAAAAAAATCTGCGCATTACGAACTAAAAAATAAAGACAAAAGTCTTAACATCTTCATATTTGAGGAAATAATAGAAGCTCTTCAAGTGAACATATGAGCCTTTAGTTTTAAAGAAATAATCAATAGAAAACTCTAGGCAGCAATAACTTAGAGCTAAGCACCTAAGTCATAATAGAAAAGCTATAATCTACATCAAAGCAAATCAAGGTTAGGAGGATGAGAGCAAACCCAATCTTGTGCATCATAATGAGAAGAATAACTCCAAAAAGGCCAATGAACCCCACAATTAGATAGAAGACCAAGTTAGCATGTACACTAGTCTTCAATCTTTCTGCAACAGTGAAGTCCCCGGCATCTTCAAAACCCTGAATAAGGGGCACCACAGCCCTGCTTAGGATAACATAATTTAAGTATATGAGGAAATTTGCATTTCCAATCTGTAAACACCATTTAAAAGTATCTCCAAGCAACATACCAAGAATGCAGGAAAAGATATCAGAAGACAAGAAGTAAGCACGAAAGCAAATCAGTATAATAATAGCACATAAACAAAATCACTTGAATTCAGAAGCACATGTCATGCATGACAAAATATATAGTTCACCAACTCAAATAAGGAATTCGGAGGAATCCTCAATTACCAAGCAAAGAGAGGGGAAATCAACAAACACAATAAACCAAGAGAACCCAAAACTTTTTACCAATGTCAACCTTTTTCAGAAATACAACTCATTTGAAGTACTTATAATAATATGAAAGTAATGCAAACATATAATTGTAACTTTATATGAACGTACCAAGTAAGTAGAAAGGTACTCCAATATGACCAGCTCCAAAAGAAAGAAATACCTCCATTCTCGTGGTGAGGAGACATTGCCTGCGTATGTCAAAGCACCATTATGTTAATGAAATCATCAATGCACATATAATTCTTCAACCAAGTGCTACCCTCTTCATCTCTTGAAAATATGAAGTTAAAAAATTCTTCCATTTGAAGAAAAAAATGATAGCACAACTATTAGCAACAAAATTGTTCAACTGAAGGAAACAGGAAAGAGAAGCAATAACACCCTTGTTTCTATTGAATTATTAAGCTTGATACAAAGCATATAGTCATACATCCATGTTGTCCACAACATGGAGGCAGCATAATATTTTTGTCAAAAGCTCTAACACTTACAGTATTGCAGAGCAAGGCTTCACAAAAATATAAAATCATTGGAGTTATATGCAGCACTATTAATTAATGCTACAAAAAATATGATTAAACTCACTCTCTTGTTCAAAAAGACAAAAGCCTTAGACAAACTGTACCACACCAAATCTTCCAATTGTTTTTTCCTTTTAAAGGAAGGGAAAAAAAAGGACGATTAAAAAAGGAGAAATCTATAAAATACCAAATTATCAGAGAAGTGTTTATCAATGGCCCAAAAACTCCAAAAATAAGGTAAAAATTTGAAGATATGCACTGAAGCATTACACACTATTGTCAATAGCAAAATTCTCAACTCCATAAAAACAGAAACATTATCATTTCTACATCATTAGTAGCATCCATGGATTAACTTAAGACGTACATAAAATGCTGGAATATATATATATGTTCCTCAATTCTAAGGCTGAGCTTACAAGCCACATTTTCACCTTTCTCTTTCAGGACAAAAGATAAGGTAAAAGAGAAGCAAGAAATAGTCCATAACTGGGAAAGAAATCCCTTAATATACTCAACTAGTTAAAGCAGAACTGGTATTTGGTCAATTATGTACCATGTCAGATAAACCCAAAGCTGTGGGTGGATAAGTTTTTAAAAAATTTAAATTTCATTAAACAAAAGAAGTAATTATTACCTCAAATGTATACATGGAATGATTTTTTTCTAAGCTTTCCCTTTTCACTCCTATCTATAGCTACACAATCTTTTAGAACTACTTGTTCTCTCATGACTTCCACACATGTCTCTTTGATGTTGCTGTTATCCTCTTCAACATCCTCCCTAACTTTCTCATTCCTTTGTACTGTGCAAGCGTTGACAATATTTAAGACTACCCACCATCATCTTACCTTGAATAATCCATTTTTTTATACGTCATTTTCTCAAGTTACCATACATTAACCTCAACATTATCAGCTCTGTTATATCACTTACCCACAAAGATAGCAGTATTTAAGGCTTAGCAAAGCCTTTGAAAGGTATGCCGCTGCCAGTTAAAGCATTTGTTAAAAAGTAAGTTTCCCAAATCCATAATTAAACTTCTTTTGCCAAAAATTCCATAATCCATGACATAAACCAAATCATCCAACTAACATCCCAAACACAACAAATGCAATATGGCTAACTTCAACCAGCAAACTTAGCTCATTTGCCTAAATGCAGGACTGGGTAAAATTATATTTAAAAAAATAAAAAGAAGCTAAAACACTGAACTAAATTGATACAGACGCCTTCCTCAATACCAAGTAAGCAAAGTCAAACACTGAAGAGAAAATTTGAAAACAAAAAATTAAAAGAATAAATACATTAAAACGAACTAATCGAAACTAAATTCCAAATCGAGCAAATCGCAACGATTAAATCAAACATATAGTTTCAAGCCATAAATTGCATGGTAAAATGAACCGAAAGAAAAAAAAGGAGAAATGAAATAATACCGCCCAAATGTCAGCGGGCACGAGGATGATGATGGAGAGCGAACAAAACCAGGCATATCCTACAGTGAATAGGACATAGCGAGGCACGGCTGGGCCAGCGAAGTACCTCAGCGTGAATAGTACCATGCCCATTGTTAGGGGCAGCGAGATCAGGTAAAACACCCACATCACTGTATCTGTCTATCTATCCGGAATCAGCTAATGCAGTGACTGTGACAGTGGCAGAATTTAAGAAGAAACGCTTCAGTGAAGCGGATCAGAGGGATAGATCGCCGTTGAATTTCAGGTAACGTGTAGAACCCGCCCCTCTTGGCTGGGCAGTGCGCGCCACACGCTTCTTACTTTCCTTCTCTTTGGGCTGTTTGTGGCCAAGTTGGCAGTAGGTTCGAGACGGGTATATGTATCTGCTGCGATCTGGGGCCTGGCCTGGGGTTAAGACGGTGGGCACCCCCTTCGTCTCCGGCAACAAATCCACCTCAGATCCCAGTCCAACAGGTGGGCTACGCTCCTGGGGCTGGGTCCCGTATATGCTTACAATTATGCTTTTGCCGCTAATTGATTCTCCTTTCCAGTTTCCATGCCCAAAAACAAATAAATTCTCCTTCCAATTCACTATTTAATGGTAAAAAAAAACAAAAAAAATTCTCCTTTCTATCGTTTTGCCCTAAGTAAACAAATATGGTATTATCACTTCAGTATGCTTTTCAACATCTTAAAAAAGTGCTTTTCCCCAAAAAGAAGTGGGATTAATATAATTTTGTTTGTATTTATTGAATTTATAAATTATTTTCATATAAAAAATTATAAAAATAAGATTAAATATTTTTAAATCAAAATGCAAAATGATTATCAAATTTTTTGGCCAAGTGAAGACTACTACTTGTTTGTAAAAATTAGGGATATTCACAGGTTGGTTTGGGCGGTATATTAGCTGATGAACCAACCACAGTTTCTCAGTTTGGTTCGATTTGGTTTGGTTTGAGTGATTTTCATGACAAGAACCGAACTAAACCAAACCAATATTGATCTATTTGTTTTGGGCGGTTTGAAACCTATGAGACCAAATCACCATAATACAAGTTCACAAATAGAATAAGTTCACCTAAACATTCAAAAAAATAGCCTCACATAAAAGTTACATATTACATAACCACTTGATTTGTGAAGGTGATTTTTCACAAATTGGGGATCAGAAACTAGGAATTTTCCTTGACTTGCATACACATTTGAGTTGTAGGAGATTTTTCACGGGTAGCCATGAGAGGATTTCACCAATGATTTCGTTGGGAAGAATAGGTAATGGCGCCAATGGGAGAGATGGATTATGGAGTTGTCCTCTTTCGTTGCTGGGATTATTGGTTCTCTATCTCTTATGGGTGGTTCCAATTCTTAGGACTCGGCAAGTTGAAGCGACATCGTTCTAATCATTATTGCTGACCCTGTGGTCCCTCTCGCGTGCCATTTTTTTGGTAACTACAGTCATTCTTGCATCCTTCTCACTCCTCAGCCGATGCCTGAAAAGCCTATGCTGTGCGAGTGGCCAAGTAATTGGGATAACAAATCGAAATCTTTTGGCCAAAACCAAGAAAGGAGGAACCCAGTGCGAAGAAAGGAAAAATGATGAACGATGGAGAGGGAGAGGGTGTTGCCAAAGCAAAGTGATAAGGTGAGTTATTCATATTAGGTCAGTGACAATTGGGTTCGATTCGGTTCGATTTTTTGGCAGTTTGAATTCCCAAACCAGATAACCGAATCGCATGTAATCGGTTTATTGGTTTTGGGCTCAAACCAAACTAATGAACCCGCATAAATCAGCATGAGCCTTGCAATTTGGATTGGTTTAGAAGGGTTTATCAGTTTAACCCGCCTAGTGAACACGCAAAAAAAAAAAAAAAAAAAAAAAAATTTNAAAAAAAAAAAAAAAAAAAAAAAAAAAAGCAATTTTCATAAAATGAAGTATCACAATAGAATAAACTTACAGCTTCACGATGCCTTCTAAAATTTTTACTCCATATATATAATACATACTATAACAAATCATATTTCTATGCTGATATTTTCTCATCAAAATGATGTTATCTAACTTTAGCATTTATTGCGTAATAGACAAAATTATAGAAGAAATTGTGTGAGAGTGACCACGGGCTTTAACTAAGCATCACAACTCAGCTGTCAAAAAAAAACTAAGCATCGCAACTCATTCCCCTAAACATGAGGTGGACTAGAGATGGCAAGATGTGGCTTTTTTAGACTCTCATAAGTCACAACAACAGTGTTCTCTTTAACTTTTTTTCAAAAAAAAATAAAATTGTAAAAGTGAATGTGGTTAATGGTAGTATGGCCTTGTGGAGAAAGCCCAAACCCAGAACGGGTATGAAAGGAGACATGAAATGTGATTTAAAATGGGCCCTCATACCATGGCCCCTTGGGGGATTGGACCATCCTATCACTTTGGTCCATGCCTCTGTTAATTCAAGTTTCAAAATGAAAATTTGGGAGAAGCCGAAATCACTCAGAAAACTGGCCCATCCAGCCCTCATAAGTTGACCAAAACATACCTTAATTAATTTAAGTATTTTTTGTCAATAAACAAAAGTTAAATTTTTAACTTAGAATATGGCAAGAATAAGGATTGAGAACTTGGAATCTCATTCTTGTGAAAGATTACTTGGATTAATTATATTAAATGTTCTTTGTTACCGAAATTGTTTATTAAACTTTACTTTAAGCATATAACACTTATATTTCTCTTTCAAATAGAAAGGTGTTTACATCAGTCTATATGCATTTCCAATCATAAACAAGATGAAATCACTTATAAATATTATGTATTAAGGGATCTAATTTTATGGTGTAAGTTCTGGGCTACAAGAACAAAGTAAAATCAGGCAAAATCATGAAGAATAAACTAAAATTTAGCTTATTGACAGATAGTCTTGTACGAAGAAATGTTTTTTCACGTAATGTACACTAAATTTTGGTTTCTTATTTTAAAAAATGAAAAATGGTGATTAATTATTTTTTAGAAAAAGTATTTTTTCATAATTTATACCTATAACCTTCCTACTGTTTGACTTACAAATTGAACCAGGAGAAGACAGCCTCAAATTAATTGCCAGTTTTCTAATTTAAACACTTTATAGTGGTTCATTGACATAAATATTATATTTTAGCAACAAAATTATACATCTATTATACTTTTTTAATTTAATTACTTAAATATTATAATTTAAAAAAAATTAAAAACAGAAAAAAAAAATTTGGACATGTAAGGACCTCAAGTGACTATGTGTCGTGTCTACGTAGGACACACCAATAACCTATTGGTATATCCCTTCTTGTCATATTTTTCTTTAATTTTTTTTTATTCTTATAAGAAGCTGAAGAAAAGACATGTCGTGGAGCTATCGGAGTGTCCGACATGGACACGCTACGTGGCTACTGGCGTATTTGGTGGTTCTCACATATCCGTTACATTTTTTTAAAAAAAAAAGAGTATAATATTAAGATAAATGAGTTAAAAAGTGTAATAAATATGTAAAATTATTTATGAAATATTATATTTCAGTCAAAGAGTTTGACTCATTGATATGAATATTATATTTTAAAAATAAAATTACATATCTATCACAATTTTTAACTTAATTATTTAAATATTACAGTTTTTAAAAAATTAAAAATAAAAAAAAACTTTTTAAATATGTAGAAACCAAGAGTGACCACGTGATGTATTCACGTAAAACATGCCAATAGCCTATTAGCATGTCTCTTATCGTCACCTTTTCATTTAATTTTTTATTTTTATAGGCAACTGAAAAAAGAACACGTCATAGAGCTACCGACATATACGACGTGGACACGCCACGTGACCATTAGTGCATCTAATGGTCCCCATATGTCCGTTATATTTGTTTTATTTTTTGTTTTTAATATAATATTAAAATAAATAAATTAAAAAATATATAAAATTATTTTTAAAATATTATATCCCAGTCAAGCCCATAGAAGCCTTTATAGTTCATATTAGTGGTTGCTGAGGTTAGAGCAGAAAAGGCCCACCTGAGCATCCACAGAAACTGTCGAATTTGTTAGCCTCGTTCTCCCCTTCATGATTGCGGATACTTATTTCAGAAGCTTTTTAAGCCTTCAATTCTTCCTACTCACTCCTTTGACTCCAGAAGGCCAACCAATTGGGATGATTCTCAAATCAAACTGACAAAAGCTCCACACTTCCTTTCAGTCTTTCACAGGCATTGGATTCTAGTTACTGTCTTTTTCTGTTTTTCTGTGTGACATGATGGCACTAGCTTTTACTATCTTTCCCGAAGCTATACTCGAATACCGCAACCATTTTCTCAATTCACTTGACAATAATAAATTGATTAACAAAATATATTTTAATAAATTATTTATTAAAATAAAATATTATGTGAATTATTTATTAAAATAATATATTTTTAATTATTTTATTTATGAGACATAAATAGTATATAACCCTTAAAATTAAGTTACTTATTAAGTAGTGTAATATCTTTTTTTTGCATATTTATTAATAATTTAATCAAAATTTATCTTAAATTAATAAATAATTTTTAAATTATCTCATTTATGTAAATATTTTATAAAATTATATTTTTTTGATCATTTAACCAAGATAATAAGGAGAAAAGTTGAAAAGGGAAAATAAAGGAAAAATAAAATTTGAAATTTCTCTCTTCTTTTTCTTCTTTATTTTTTTTTGGTGGTGGAATTCTCTCTTTTTGTTAACGATATTTATAACAATATTAACAATAGGGAGATTTTTTTAGATATTTTTAATATTTATGTGATATGTCATACCATATAAAAATAGTTAATGTATAAATGATATGTGTATAAATTAATTATTTTTAAGTTTATTTAAAAAAAATATATATTTTATATATAATAAAATATAAAAATTACTTATACTTGACACGTCAATGTGATATGACATATTCATATGATATCATAAAATTTTGATAATAAATAAATATAAAAAAATTATTTGATTCACCACCAATGGACTTCAGTTTACACTAGCAGTCGACAAAATTGTGACACCTGACAAATTCAATTCATATGATATCATAAAATGTTGATAATAAATAAATATAAAAAAATTATTTGGCTCACCACCTTTGCCACGTGTCACAATTTAGTCCATTACTAGTGTAAACTGGAGTCCACCAGCAGTCGACCAAATAATTTATCAAATATAAAAAAAAAAAAAAAAAATCTTTTTTGCTTGGAAAAGGAATTGTAAATGTAGTTATATATATATATTTTTCTTTATTATTCTACTTGATCACATGGTCATATCTTTCAATCGATTCACTTATATTTTTGTTATAAAAAATGTTTGTATTATTGGGAGTAATTTGTGCATTTTCATTTCGTAAATTCCACCACTCTCATTAAATTTATATTTAGGCTTATTAATAGTTTTAGTCTATTTGTTTTATCAATTCTTCTAAGTCAATTTCCCATTTTTAAAAGTGAACGATTTAGTCCTCGTGTTTTGTTAAGTTTAACAGTTTTAGTCTTCCTGTTAATCAACATAACGATATGCTGACATGACACAAAGAAAATAATTTTTAAATATTAAATAATTATTTAAGCATAATTAACTCATAATTAATAGAAAATTTGAGTTTTTTTTAATAATAGAAAATTTGAGTTTTTTTTAATTATTAAATAACAATTTTAGATTTTTTTTCATAAAATTCAAGTAGATAAAAAAAAATTAATTTTTTTTTCAAATTAATTCCATATGATATTATACCAAAATTTCAGATTTTTTCATAAAGTTCAAATAGTCAACAAAAAATTAGATTAAATAATTTTATCTGAAATTTTTTTATTGAATCTCTTATAGACTTAATATAAAAAAAATATGATTTTTTTTTACATGTCCTACTTGATCTGATTTTTTTTTAGTTGCTTGAATTTTATGAAAAATAAATCTAAAATAGTTATTTAACAATAAAAAAACTTATTTTTTTGTTAATTATGACTTAATTATGCTTAAATAATTATTTAACATTTAAAAATTACTTTCTCTGTGCCACATCAATATGATAACAATAAAAAAAAATTAATTTCTTTGTGTCACATTAATATACAGTTAGGTTGACCGTTTGATTGACTAACAGAAAGATTAAAATTGTTAAACTCAATAAAATATAGGGATTAAATCATTCACTTTTACAAATAAATGATTACATCGTATAAATCAATAAAATAGAGAGACAAAAACTACTAATAAGCCTTATATTTATCTTGATCAAGGATATGGTGTTAAACTATTAAGATGCAGACTTAGGGCTAAATTACGCTTTTAAAATAAATTTGTTCAATACCAAATTTGACTAAAGAATAAAATGAACACAGTTCAACAAAGTTGCGGCTAATCACTAGTAATAATTAGCTTGTTATGTATATGATCGTAATTGGCGGATATAATAACCCACATTAAGACATAAATATAGATTTCACTTGCAAGAAAAGTGACCTGTGTGTACGTTTCTTAGAAAATTTTCAGTAAATAGTAGACACTGAAATGTGTTAACACACAGAAATTATATCTTGAAAGATTTGGCTTGTTGCTTGACAGGACATGTCCCATGGAAAGCACACAAGATCAGTGAGTAGGAAATTGCTTCTACCTAATAAAGCAGAAGAAAATGACTTCTATTGAAGCTTGAAAAAGCCACGCGGGGACCGATAGACTAAACTGGATGACTTTTTATTGCCATTCAACCTCAGACTCCATTTGTTTTTTTCTTTTGCTTTGATAAAATGATAGTCTATATTATAATATATCATGCATTGGATCCAATCACCCCAATTCAGACAATTAACATGCATGCAACCACTATAGACTTTATAATTATTGCATGCAATAGCTTTTGATCACTCTTAAAAGGTAAAAGAAACAGCTAAATTTACATATGTATAATGTCAATGTTTCTTTATCTTTTTTTTTTTTTTATATATTTTTAACTATCATTTTAAATGTGAACATAAAAACCCATAAACTTTTAATATTTCTCTATCTATAAGCGAAGAAAACAAGTTATTGCATGCAATAGGTCTTTAGGCTCTTTAATCTCAATATTACAATTCACAAACTTATTTATCTATTTATTACACTTTTAAAATTATTTACTTAAATATTACATTTTAAAAAAATAAAAACAAAAAAACAAAATAAATTATAACAACGTGGAGTCCACTGGACACGCTGTATTCCACGTGTCGTGTTTAGTGAAGACATGTTACATAGGATCCGGCGTGTCCCATGTTATAGAAGAAAGAGAAAAATATGTAAAGATAAAATGGAGAAAAAAAAGTTAAAAGTGAGAGAGAGATGGTAAAATATGGCCACACGTGAAGAAAGAGAATAAATAGTGAAGATAAAAAGTAAGAGAGAGAAGATGAAAGTGAAAATATAAAAGAGAAAATGAAATAAAGAAAATTAGATAAATCAGATCTTAAGCAACGTGTTCATAGTAAACACATCACATGTGATATGGCATGTCTAATAAATTTTACACTGTCAAATTTTATTTTATTTTATTTTTAATTTTTTAAAAATATAATAAATAAATAAATTTATAAAATGTAATACTGAGTCAAAAGAACCCTGATCTTTATGTTAATATAGAGAAATAAACAAATTTTGCAGATACAGCTGCCAAATAGATCCAACGATGATTGTGATGGCTCAAATTATGGAACAAACGAAAAAGGTGAATTATTTTGTGGGACACATCGAATATAATGGCCATCATCTTCATGAATTTCAGGCTCCTCAATCCTTATGCCTTTTTATCAAAGTCAACTCATTGAAAAAGTGCGTTCATTACAACAAAGAATTCAAAAAAAATGGGTTGCGCTGTTTGGAAATGTTCAATCTGTTGGAACTTAATTGGAATCATACGTATGTCCTTTCACCGCCAATTCTTGTTCATTTAGGCACGAATATTGTATCTGCAAATGGCTTAAATTAATATTATGAGTCTTATATTATAATCAATTGGTAGCAATATATTATAACCAGCGTTTTGGTTTAACCGATAGCAATTTAAACTTAAGCATAAACTTTTAGTTGTAGTCAAGGGTTTGAGCTCTAGTAAAAACATTGTAGGAAGAGAAAAAATTATAATTGTTCTAACACTCGAACGAAATTAAATAAAATGAAGATACTCGTCGTATTAACTAAAAAAAAAATATTATAATCAAAATTTATATAATTCTATGATATAAAATGTGTCTTTGTATGATTTTTTTAAAAAAATATTATAGAATACTTTTTTTTTATAGAATAAACAAATTATTTTCACAATATAAAAATTGATTATAGTATCCAAACATTTAATGGTGGATAAGTATCTTCTACTTGCGGTTTCATATGATGAGAGTCTACTAGGTTCATGAATCATATACAAAATATAATTATGCTCTATTTAATTTTTTTTTCATAAATTAACTGATTATCAATAAGCAGGAGCCGCACAGAGAAATTATCTAAATTAAGTAGATTATGGATCATGAGAAATTGTTCTCTTAAATTTGTTATACCTTTTTTATATAATGTAGATGATAATATGAAATTCTAAAATTATTTTTTAATTTACTAATGACTACATAATAAAAGATATTTATTTGTCTTTTTTCATAATCTCATCTCACCAAGTTTCAATAAAATAAATACAAAATCTCTACGATAAACTATTCAATAAATCATACTACATTTATGAAATTTGTCAAATAATAATCCCACTTAAAATTTGTTAAATCAATAATTTTAAACAGTCAAAAGACAAAAGAAGTTGCTATTTTCACATCTTATTTTGTTAATGCTACACTTTATTTAATGTTTAAATATAATATAGACTAAATTACCCTAAATTAATATAAAATATTTTTAACTTTGACTAAATATTTTTTGTATTAAATTATAATAAATTAATTTATATCATATTTAAACATTAAATAGAATATAACATTAATAAAATTAAGTGTAAAAATAACAACTAAAAACAAAAATTAAATTTCTAAGGTGAGAACCCATAGATTCCTAAAATTAGGGATAAGTCACAAGCAGACAACACAGATTTCACGAGGATTAGACTTTTACATCAACATATTACAAGATGAGTTTTGGTAGAGTGCAATTCAAATAACATCACCCAATAAACAATTGTTGACATACCGTGGCTCGTGAGCTCTTGTGAATAACAACTCAACAGCATTTCCCAATTTTTTGGTATGAGCAAAATTTGTCCTTCACAGCATGTGGAAAATAAACTAGTAACGAGTAAGTTTTTTTTTTTTTTTTTTTAAATTATTATTATTATTATTAATATTACGAGTATCTTCATTTTATTTAATTAGACGTGAGACTAATATTATTTGAGAGTTAGAGTAATTACGATTTCTCTTCTTCTAACAATACTTTCACTGAACTTCAGATTATTGACCATAGCCAATAGGCGAGCACTTAAAATTTAATTTACTACTAGTTAAACCAAACACGATAGTAACTAGTAAACTTTAAATTGGACCACAGTCAACACCTCACGTTATCCACCGACCCATGCTTGCACAAACGAAAAAAAGGGGGTGAAAAGCAAATTAAAGTAGGCAAATCATTACTCAGAATCCTAAGTCAAAATTGAAATTCTTCGTTAGTTCCAAACTCTGATTTTCAATTTGTGTGGCCTCTTCACTATTATTTAAAACATTTCCAACTGTACATTTGGATTAATTAAGAAAAAAAACGCGGCAGAGTGTGAATAATTCATGATGGTGATCACCAACTGCTGGGGTACTCCAATTATTAATTCATTTATATACACAAGCAGGCAATTAGGGAATGATTAAGATAATTATTACTAATATCATTGGACACATTATGCACAAATCTTGATACACCAACCCAACAAAAAGTTGCTATGATGGTCAGAAGTCACACCCTGCTTAATTATATGCATAAAATATAGTGATCGTGCAAATACATGTCAGTTCCAGTTAACATCCACTGGAATTTTATGATTTCTGGAATTTTTGATTCCATGAAAATATGTGCTAGATATTTATTTATATTATTGTTTGTTAAATTTGATATCTCTATATGATTTATTTAGTTATTTTTTCTATAATTGTAAATGACTTGGTGAATTCTAAGATCAAAGATATTAATAATGTAAAAAGTAAACTTAATTTCATAAATATTATATTTTTTAAATTATTTTTACATTTATCGTAGTTTTTATTTTTTAAATATTATGTCATTTGAAGTTGGGATCACCAATGACATAATTGTGTATATTGTCACACCACAAGAGTGACATCATTTAGCAAATGACGTCACTCTTGTGGCGACGCATTATTCAAATGGCAGCACTATAAGGGTGGTGCAATAAGTTTAATTGCGATACCTAATTATGATTCCTGCCATGGTGGAAGAGTGATGCAATTGAGCTTATTGCATCGCTCTTGTAGTGACGCCATTTAGATATTGCGTCACCATAAGAGTGACTCTATTTTTCAAATGACATCATTTTTGTGGTTCTGCAATATACACAACTGCATTATCTGTCTTTGCTGTAAAATGAAAAATTCAATAAATGTGAAAAATGTTTGGAAAGCATCATATTTATGAAATTAGTTTTTCAAAATGTACTATTAAAGTCATTCATCCTGAATTTTGTGATGCTGATTCCTAAACAAACAAAAGGATCATTGGTCTTAGAATTATCTATTTTCTTAGCCTCTCTAACCTTACTGAAGCATCTCTTTCTCCATCTAATTTAAATCATACTTGCTAAATGAAAAACAATAGTGTTATTGTTACTGTAATGTCAAGTTTCTATCAATTGCAAATACACGTGTGAAAATGACATTCAACTAATATCCAAATTCATGGATTACAACATGAACCTACTCAGGACCACCATAATGAATGGATAATGTGCCAAGCAAATAGTTTTAGCATAAAAAGAAAATGTGTGGCCAAGACCCAAGAGAGTTGAAACTCTGAGATAAAGTGAAAGAGAGAGGGGGAGAGAGAGTTGACTTTTATAGTCTTTTAATTGCTTGATAATGGATTAATCATTTTTTTTTTGGGTAAAGTTTACAACCATCCCAAACATATTCTAAAACCATGTTAAAATGACAATTAATCAAAAAATATATATTTTTTAATGTTTTTTCCAACACGAGTTTCTTTTTCTATTTTTTTCCGGTGTGAATTGTGAAAGCACAAATTTTGTTTCAAGGACGGTACAAATTCGAGTGGGTCTTGAATAACATGAATTAATGTACGAGAATTTTATGATATTATATGTGTATGTCATATTACATAAATATAATAATTATACGTAATTTTTATATTTTATAAAATATAAATATAATTTATTTTATTTTTTAAATAAATTTAAAAATAATTAATTTACACACATATTATTTATATCTTAATTAATTTCATATAATATAATATATTACATAAATATAAAAAGCAGCCAAAAAAACCTTCTTAATTTTAACTTCCAAGTTTATTCAGGGAGATGAACTCTCGTCTCTACTCGTAGCGGCAACTACTGGCCAGCTGTCGCTGCCGTTCATTCGTAATTCGCCAGAAAATCCCTCCGATCAAATCATCCTCAATTCTTAACTGTTTTGCCTCTCGTCTTTCGCTTCTCTCATTCGACTCACATAGCCGTCAGTGATATTAAATTGAAAAAAGGAACAAAGAAAAAAGAAGCAGCAAAAGTAAAAGCGAAAGAGGAAAGAATATATTGACGGCACGATGTTTAAATAAAACTGCAGTCTAAACATAACAACCAAAGGAGTCCAACTGCCCTCCTACCCTGTTAGGCGTTTTCTTGTCTGAGCCATTTCATTTCATTTACTTTACTGATTTTCTCCCTTCAATTGGCGCGCATCATTTTCCGATGACCGACGGCGAGAACGGTTACCGGTCGGAGAACTGACGCCTCCGGTATGTCTGAGAACGACTTTGTCTCACAGACCTTCCGAGCTCTGGTGGAGAGCGCGGACCGCAAGTTCGCTAGGGTTCGCGACGTTCCGGCTTATGGGCGAGTCAGCCAGAACCACTTCTTCCAGAAGGTTTTCAAGGCCTACACGCGTCTCTGGAAGTACCAGCAAGAAAACCGCGGGAAACTTGTTGAGTGCGGTCTAAAACGATGGGAAATCGGCGAGATTGCTAGCCGAATCGGTCAGCTCTACTTCGGCCAGTACATGAGGACTAGTGAGTGCAGGTTCTTGGTCGAAGCCTACGTGTTCTATGAAGCTATACTCAGCAGAAGGTATTTCGAAGGATCCGAAAGTTCACCCAAAGATCTGGGAGTTAGGTTCAAGGAATTGAGGTTTTATGCAAGGTTTTTGTTGGTTTCTCTGATTTTAAACCGGACGGAGATGGTGAAGCATCTTATGGACAAGCTCATGGCTTTGGTTGATGATTGCAAGAGTACTTTCCGGGTAATACATTTTTTTTTTTCTTTTACTTCTAATTGGAGCTGAATCGTTACATAATTTTGAGATTGGCTTTTGCTAGCTAAATTTTTGGTAATTTGGTTGACTTACTTCTCTTGAACTGGCGTTTGTGACTGATATTAAGATTCAAATGTTGCGGGGACTGGAAAGTAATAGAATATTGATGTTCAAGTCTCATGGCTGTTTGTTTAGAAATAGACTTCTCATTGATTTTTCCTTTTTTGCTATGAAATTTCTTAGGAGTGAAATGACGGATGATATACATGGTCTCATTGACCCTTTTCTTTTCATACGTCCTCGCTACTAGAGCATAAGAATGGATGATCCCACCTTCAAAGAAAATTCCACGGACATCTGAGAGGCTGCCTTAATTATGAAGTTGCTCTGTTTAGATCGAATAATTACTGGTCATTATTTGTTAGACGAACCAGTGTCAATGAGTTTCTTTTGAGAGCTATTAGAATAGCATCTGATATTTTTGAAGTATTATCTCAATGCGGATTGATAATGGAATACTTAATTGTCTGATTCGACGTGATAGTAAAATTATGCAATTTTCCTTGATAAATGCCAATATTGCGCAGGAAATCTTATAAACTTATTTTAGTTGGATATGGTTCTGATTAACATCTGATATTATGAATGCACGGTAGGTTGGATAGGACAAACTGGTTCCAAAACAAACAAAAGTCACCATAAAAAAAAAAGAAGAAGTTCTTCATTTGTTATCCAGACAAGTTTGCTTGAATTAGTATCTTTATATAACACATGCGATTATTTCGACAGTAATCTTTAGTTTCCCTTTTGGTTTCTTCTGAATATCTTTTTATCATTTATAAAGTTTATAAGTGGGGTTGTAGATTAGATCAAGGTGACAAGGTTATTGAATGCTGCAGAAAAGAGAATAGTGGAACTTTGAAGGGAGTGGCCACTGATGGTAGACCCATAATAATGTTTGAAATACAGAATTTCAAGAAGAAACCCCCTTTATACGCAAAAGAAATTCCAATTTTTCTCTATCAAGTTGTCACAACTATAATCTGGAATTCTTATTTGCATTTAAAGAATATAACAATTAAAGGAAAAAGGAGTCCAATTGACTGGATTTGGTTCAAATTGTAAAATAAGTTCATGAACTACTGCATTTTTGCAGCTGTTTCTAATTTTCAAATTTATTGCATACCATGATATAGCATACTCAGTTGTCAACATTTTGAATTGAAGTTGAGGATCGATTTATCTTATTTTTTTATTCGTAGAACTCTTTGTTCTTTTTAATTAGGGTAGCAGATTGTGATTTTTAGTTTTGTTTATTTACCTGAACATACGTCATTGTTCCAATTGAACTTTTAGTCTTTTACATTCAGATAGGGGATACCCTAATACTTGATCATATTTTAGTTCGTTAATTCTTTGTACTCTTCAAAACAAGGAAATATCTATTTATTGCTTACTAGATTTTAAGTTTGTAAGTTATTGCTTGCTTTTCAGGAAACTAACTTTAAGGAATGGAGGCAAGTGGTGCAAGAAATTGTCCGCTTTGCAAAAGTAGATATGGGCTTTACTGTTAGGCCTTTGCGATATTGTGTCACACTTGATACTCATCGAGCTGCTCTTCCTTATGTGGCACGTTTTCATGCAAAGAGGGTTGTAAAATTTCGAGATGCCCTATTGACAAGCTATCATCGAAATGAGGTTAATACTGCTTCGAGTTACTGTGGTGTTTCTTAATTAGATAAATAATACTGAAGCATGTGAATCTTCATATATTCTCACTTTCAGGTCAAATTTGCTGAACTTACATTGGACACCTATAGAATGATACAGTGTTTAGAATGGGAGCCCAGTGGATCATTCTACCAAAAGCGTACAGTTTATTCAAATGAGAATGGTGATGCGGTTGATGATTCGGGAGCTTCTGGGCTAATAGAGATGAATCTAGCTGCAGATATGACTGATCCAACATGTCCTCCTAATCCAAGAAAGGCTGTCTTGTATCGTCCATCTGTGACACATTTGATAGCTGTGAGTTTTAAGCCCTTAACATAACTGCTGTGATAAATTTTTCGAGTTTGGAGGGGTAACCAAATAGTATTTGCCAAGAGTTTGTGTTTCATACTTTCTTTTCAATTTGCTTGAATTTGTAGGCTCTTTAGGTAACTAGGCCTTATGGATATAAAATATTTTAGGGGTTTGATGGTTTCTCCTTCCACATCACTTGTAAATTCTAATCTGCTAGTCCTTAACTCAGTGCTTTTGGGTTTGTGTATGTGTCTCTGTAAATTTTTTTATCTTCCATGTAGTGCAGTCTGATTTATGAATCACTAGCAAAATTGTCAGTAGTTAACCGGGGCCATTTACATCTTACTGATATACAATCTGTCATGGGTTGTTGATTAGTTGATACTGATATTGAGCTTCATGATGTTACGCAGGTTATGGCAACAATTTGTGAGGAGCTGCCACCAGATAGTGTTGTGCTAGTATATCTATCAGCCTCAGGTTAACATCTATTCTATTTTTTGAGTATAATAGTCTGTCTATGGGTCTTTTCATGTCATACTCGGTTAGTTACCTTAATGATCACTCATGCAGGGAAGGCCAGTAATAATAATGCCTCTCAGATGGAAAATTCTGGAGGGTCATCAAAATATTCAAGACACAAAGTCCTTTCTCAGACTTGCCAAGAACAGAGTAGTGGTATTCCGGAATCTCAAATTAATGGAAAGAGAGAGTTGAGCTGCTATTATGACAATTATTTGTGGTTTGGTCCCAAGGCAAATGGTGGTAGGTATCTTCTGAGTCTATGCTCTATCATATTTCTGTTGAGAGTATCAGTTTCATTGTTCAAGAGAAGTTACAAGAATCTGTTCTTTCTTTTCTTTAGATTATGTTAATTTTATGTCATAGTAATAGAAGAAACAAGTCCTCCTCTTTTTGCTGCGCTGACATCTGCTCCAATTTGAACTATCAGGTTCAAACAGTCTCTTCCCTGGCGATCTTATTCCTTTCACTCGCAAACCACTTTTCTTGATTATTGATAGTGATAACAGCCATGCATTCAAGGCAGGTTTGTCAAAACTTGTGTATGATTTGCCTGGAAGTTTTGTTTGTTTAAGCTGTTCTCAGTAGTCCTTGAATCTGATTTTACTCGTTAGTTATATTAAGTTTATACGTGGTTTTGTTTCTATACTATTATCTGAGGTTTTCCTAACATTTCAAGATGAGCTTTGAGATACTATCCATAAGAAACCCTACCATGTTGATTTTCTTTGAAAATTTAAGCCTGAAAATAGAACTTTCTCCATAGATAGAGAGGGATGTTGGGATAGAGATAACATTCAGTTAATAATTGGTGTTTCAACACTCCTGGTGTTATTACAATTGCAAGGATGACAAATGTAGCACCCTTTTGGGTTAAGTATGATTTTGAGATTGTCCACTTAGAAGAACCAATCCCTCCAGAACAGTGAGTTGGCCTATGGTGAATATATATTCAAGTTTTATGGGATCAATAATCAGAAGTTGCCATCTCTTGAGTCTTGAGGAATTGTTTGTCTCTTTAGTGGCTTTGAAGGAGAATGAAAATGGTTATCCATTGAGGTGTCCTGATGCATAAATAAATTGATTGCAGGTTTTACATGGTGCTGAAAGAGGCGAGACAGCTGCTCTATTTCTTTCACCTTCAAGGCCGGTTTTCAAGAATCCATCTGATGTAGATTCATATAATGGAAGCCAATTTACCTTTTTCTTGACTGCTCCCTTGTCTGCATTTTGCCAAATGATTGGTCTGAACCCCAGTGAAGCTGATACAGTAAGTTGATGTGAATAGTCTGCGATCCTTCTTAAATCAACTTGATTCTGTGGATCTAATTGTTGTTTACTTTGTTAACTTTAGGATATCTACAAGGAAGCTGAGAACATACTTGCTAATGCCTTCACCCAGTGGGAAGTGATTCTTTGCTCATCAACAAACATGGGTTTAGTATGGGCACAAGTTATAAGTGATCCATTTTTACGGCGGCTTATTGTAAGGTATTTGCTCATTAGTTTCGGGTGAACTAGCGGATTTTGTTCATTTTATATTTTAATTGGCGAATTCCTTCTGGAGAATGGCATAATAGCAATTGACTGCAATTTAGACTTCTTTCATGTTCTTGTAAACTGAACGGACTGGCTTGTATGATCTTTGTTATCTACAGATTCATATTCTGTCGATCGGTGATTTCTTTTTTCTGCCCAGCTGAGGAAAGTGAACAATATCTGCCGCTTTGCCTACCCCATCTACCCACTTCCGTCGCACCAAATTCTGAAGCTGTGCGTCCTGCTGTCGTTCAACTTGCTATGCACTTTGATGTTGCTGACTCCTTTCACTTCACTGATGCATAAAATTTGGGACTTAAAAATTGTTAAAAGCAAAACTTTTGGGAGCTACAGCTTCTCAGTTCAACAGTGAAAATGACAGAAACATGTGGCTGGGCCTGGGCGACGTCACTAGATATTGTTGGTGGGGCTTGGGCTGGTAATGTGGAAACCAAATTATTAGCCCTTGTTGCCTAAATTCAACCCCGGTGCCCCGTTGGTCTATATGCTGAATTTGGTGGTTTGGTGTTATGGTTAGGTCATAGGCGGGTGTGTGAATCGTGATGAGTTTGTGTTTGAGCGTAGCAAGCTAATTGTTTATTTGTTAGTTTCAAAATTAGTTGTATTTGACCATACCTTTGTAAAAGAAAATCAGGAAGTCAGTCCTAAATTTTCCCCCTTTTTGATCAGCATCGGACGGTATTGAGACAGAATTAAATGAGGTAGAATGTACTTAAGGAATATCCCTTCCGTAAAGTTTGGTTAAAGTAAACTACTTTACCTTGTATATTCAAATCAGAATTTAACATATTATACAGACACATGTCAATTCTTTCTTGTTTGTGTTATTTTGTATTGGTGGCAGTGTTTTAAAATTTAGACCGTGAGCGAACCGTTTTAGTCGTGAAGTCTATAAAAAATTATTAAAAAATGAATAAAATCACTTCCACAATAAAGAAAAACACTCGTTTCCCACATAAACACAAGAGTAAAAGAAAATGGAAAACATATCTGTATATAACTTAACATAACATATTTATACTTGCATATATACTATAGTTTTAATTTAATTACATTTATGTAATTTTTAAAAATTTATTATTTTGTTTTAAGAATTTGAGAAAAAATATTTAATTCTAAAATTTGAAGATTTTAAATTTTAGTTTATTTTATTTATAAAATTTTTAAAATAATTTTTTTTTGATATATGATTATATTATTAATATATATAATTATGTTTTAGTGTTATATAAAAATATAATAAATATTTGTAATTTTTATATTTTATTAAATATAAATTATATTTGTTTAAATAAATTTAAAAATAATTAATTTATATATATTATTTATATATTAATTATTTTTATGTGATATTATATATCACATAAATTTTAAAAATATTTTTTATTTTTTTTATATATATAACGGGGATTCTATGATACTATGTAAGTATGTCATACTATACTGACGTGTCAAACATACATAATTTTTATATTTTATTATATATAAAATATAATTTATTTAATTTTTTAAATGAATTTAAAAACAGTTAATTTATACACATGTCATTCATTTATTGGTTATTCTTATGTTGTATGATATACTACATAAATACTAAAAATATCTAAAAAAACCTCTTATATATAATTATTATATTTAAAAATAAATAAAATAATTATATAATACAAAATTTTTACATAAGGTGTGTAGACGCTAAACACTATTCCTAATCTAATAAAAAAGTACAGCAATCTTAAAGTGTTGATTGACTAACCAATGAGGAGCGAGCAATTAGACTTCATGATCCGTGTCACGTCTTCCGGATGGCATCCCATCCGTCTATTCAAATGGAGAAAACACAGCTAACAACAGTAGAGGCCGTCGATTCTTAACGGAGAAAACACACGAATAGTCAATTTTATCCGTCGATTAGTTTCCATACGCCTCTGTTATTACGCTATTTATAGCCTCTGACCTCTCTTGCGTTCAAAACTTTAGTTTGTTGTCACACAAATTCGAAGAAGGCATCTGAGAGGAAGAGAAGAGAATCGTTCGAGGTAAGTCTTCTTCTGGGATTTAGGAAATTAGGGTTTAGCTTTTGTCTTAGATTTGTTTTAATTACATTGAAATAGTATGCAATCGATCTTTCATAAGCGATTCAAGAATTGAATTCTTCTGTATCCTTCTTTATATTACCTTTTGCTTTCCTTTTCCTTTTCAATTTATAATTCTAATTGTAACCCTCGACTTAGTATTATTGTTAATTTTTTAGGGTTCGAATTGCGTTGTTCTCGTCCGGTAATCGATAATGAGTATGACAGATTAGGTTTATAATCGTTGTGTTGCAATTGTGAATAAAGGTTAGGGTATATGAATTTTTTGGGTCTTAAACTTCTTGTATGTTTTGACCATCGATGATTCTGGATGTTCCCTTGTCATATACTGAGCAAGATTTCATGGTGCACCAATAAAATCTGATTTTTCCCCTTGGAATTTAGTGTCCAAAGAGTTGGGTGCGTAATTGGTTCGATGATTGAAGTTTTCTGTTTGTTTCGCAACTGTCTGGAACCGTCGTTTACATCTTGGTAATCTTTTTGGTGAACTGAGTAATATAGTTTCTTAATTTCTTGTTGGGGGTTGCGCAGATGGCCCGTACAAAGCAAACTGCTCGTAAGTCAACTGGTGGAAAGGCTCCAAGGAAGCAGCTTGCTACCAAGGTCTGTGTCAGAGTCGTAGTTACTTAATTTATTTTTGTGTTTTTGTTGTTGTTTGACATATCAACTAATGGATTCTTCTTCTCTTATGTTCTTAGGCTGCGCGTAAGTCTGCACCAACAACTGGTGGTGTGAAGAAGCCCCACCGTTATCGTCCTGGAACAGTTGCTCTTCGGTGAGTGTAGTAAATTTTTCTGCTATGTGCATTTGTTAGGGTTTCTTTTGATTTGATGGCTTTTAAGATTGTTTGGGCATGGTATCTGAAAATCTTATTTGTCCTTGAACAGTGAGATCAGGAAATACCAGAAAAGTACTGAACTTCTGATCCGGAAACTCCCATTCCAGAGGCTGGTTCGTGAAATTGCTCAAGACTTCAAGGTATGGCAATTTTTCTTGGTTGCGTTTCTGAATTGCGTTTGTGTTTTTGGGAAGATAACGATTTTGGTATGCACTGTTTGTGATTGTAGACTGACCTGCGTTTCCAAAGCCATGCTGTACTTGCACTGCAAGAGGCCGCTGAGGCATACTTGGTGGGGCTCTTTGAGGATACCAACCTTTGTGCCATCCACGCCAAGCGTGTCACTATAATGCCGAAGGATATCCAGCTGGCTAGAAGGATCCGTGGTGAGCGTGCTTGAGGTGCTCTGCTTGTTGGGATGATTGGGTGGGTGGCTGCTGATAGTGTTTTGCTCTTCTTTTGTCAAGACAAATTCTATTAGGCTCTTAGGTGAATAGGTGTTACTGTTAGATTAATGGTTATAGGCAAATGTTGTTGAAAAGATATGCCTGTTAAAGGATAAGGATGTGTTAAGTAATTATGGTCTTAGAAATTGGGCATGTATTAATTTGGTGTTTTTTGGTCTGTTAATTGTTCTGGTTCTTTGGATGTATGCAGCCATGCTATATCTTGTTGGACAACTATTTGTTGCCATCTAATCTAGTGTAGCTTATTGTTCAAATTATGTTCAAGTCTGTTGGTATTGTTTATGAACCTCTTCCCCTGATTGTTGAGTTCTTGTGGTTTAGTAGAATGTCGGATGCTAAATGCTGTGGTAAATTTTGGGGTTAAACTATTTTCTCATTGGAACATTGGCCCAATACAGTTGAATAATTTGATCTGACCTATTTCTTGTCACTTGCCTCTAGGCAATATCACGTGAACTTTAAATGTGGGATGGAATATCAAGCCGTAGTAAATTGACTGTACTTATAAAGGGAACCTATTATCAAACTTCTTTGAGTACGTGGGTGGGAAGACTCGGATCCGTTAAAACCGTGTGCCGTGTGCGCAAATGAGATACATACTATCTTCGGGTTGTATTCCGTTCAATCGGTCAGTGTTTTACTGAAATGATCCTCAATTACGAAGTGTGTTTGAAAGATGTTTTAAAATAGGATCTCCTCTACTACTTGGTGTCTGTATAACGTGTCAATAAAATTGGAAGGGTAGCGCTATCCCAAAATTACTGACGGTCGGATAGGAAGAGCTCTCATAATATTAATGACTTTTCAAAATAAATAATTTAAATCAAAGTATAGAAGGGTGTGTTTGAAAGATGTTTCAAAATGTAAGTGACATTTGAAAAGTATTAAGTTCTATTAAAACTAGTAGGGTTTACGAATTTTGAAGATTATATGTAAAATGAATTCTTTTTTATACGTATTTGTATAATGATGTGAATAATTGGACTTAATTTGTAATCAATATTGTTTAAACAAATTTTATTGTACAACTAATTTATAAATGAAAATTTTAACAGTCAACCGACTAAAAAAATTACTATTCTTTTTGGTTCGTTTACTTAAAAAGTATTAAATATCTATTTTTTTTTACCATTGTATTAAATATCTATTGGTGTCGTAAATTATGTGATTATATTTTAGTATAGATTATCATGTTAAAAGAAAAAATTACTACCTCCCTCAAAAGGTATTTGTTTCTCTCTTGTTCTAATTCATTTTCACTAAAAAGATTTTAGTTTCGACTATACCTTTCTTTTTGAATCAAAGATTCTATTTTCTATCATACATTTCTTTTTTTTTTTTTTGCTATACCAAACATATGCTGATCATATATTTCCCCTGAAATTCTCACTTAACAATATGAAAAAAAAAATGTTTGCATGCATATAAAAAAAAGAGATTATGTTCGCATGTCAGTTTTTCATTTGGTATATCGTCTCCAGTTGTTTTGACGTAATGAAACACTAGAAATACCACTCCGTGTATTGAACTATTTTTTTTATTTTCTGGTATATAATTGAACTATTTATTTATTTAGATATGTGCTTTGTATTGTAAATTTGTAATAGGCTTTTTGTCCTTATGCTTCTTCTCTTTATTCTTTACCGATCCACTGTGAAGCGGGCACCTCTGTTGCCCACAATCCAAACTAGGATAAGCGCTAACATAATCCCATTAGACTCAATTTTACCCCCAATTACCCGACACTTGTTTGTCAAGTCTATCTCAACTCGGGATGTATATTATAGCAAT
This sequence comes from Cercis canadensis, assembly GCA_003255065.1. Lineage (NCBI taxonomy): Eukaryota > Viridiplantae > Streptophyta > Magnoliopsida > Fabales > Fabaceae > Cercis > Cercis canadensis. The sequence goes on from QAOA01005205.1 coordinate 701,554, forward strand.
GTCAATATTGGTGTTCTCTCACGGGAGGGAAAGATTGATTCTGCCCGGAAATTGTTTGATAAAATGCCGACGAAAGACGTGGTTACATGGAATTCTATGGTTACTGGGTACTGGCAAAATGGTTTTCTGCAAGAATCGAAAAGGCTGTTCGAGGTGATGCCAGTGAAGAATGTGGTATCTTGGAATTCCATGATTGCTGGGTGTGTGGAGAACGAGATGGTTGACGAGGCTTTCAATTACTTTCTGGCAATGCCTGAGAAAAATACCGCCTCATTTAATGCCATGATTTCGGGTTTTGTGAAATTTGACCGGATGCAGGAAGCCTATAAACTTTTTCAGGAGATGCCTTCTAGGAATATTATTTCTTATACAGCAATGATCGATGGGTATGCCAGGAATGGAGAGATGGGGCGTGCAAGGGCACTGTTTGATGTCATGCCTCGTAAAAATGCCGTTTCTTGGACTGTGATGATTAGTGGGCTCGTGGAGAATGGGTTTTTTGATGAAGCAAGGAACTTGTTTGATCAAATGCCAGATAAGAATATTGTTGCAATGACTGCTATGTTAACGGGATATTGTAAGGAGGGGATGATGAAGGAAGCGAGAATTTTATTTGAAGAAATCCCATGCAGAGATCTTGTCTCTTGGAATGTTATGATAACAGGTAACTCAAGCATTACAGCGCCAGTGGTAAATTGTAGTTTACACTCACCACACACCACTGAAAGTATAGTAGTTACTAATTTGCGTTTGTATGGGTATATTACATGATCTATCTATTTCAGTGGCGATAATAAGATTACATAGATTAATTGAATAACTTTTCTCCCCCACTAATTTTTGTTCTTTGATCGATTCCTTTTCTGATTAGGTAGCCTTCCTATAAGTTTTCAAATATTTTTTTCCCGGTTTTTGATGAAACTGTATTCATTATGGGTGGCTGGCAAGCCGTTATTTGGAACTCTCCTAGCTGTCAAACAAGCTTTGGCAAGCTATTAGAATCTTCTATCGACTATAGTCCATTCGCATTGGATGTAATGTGCCAAATGCTGAAACATAGTGCTCACAGTGCAATTCTTGTAATATGTGTTATGGACACTCTTAGAGCAAGAGCATTTTCATCCTCATAGTTATTCAAAATTTGTGGCCAATATGTGATGTACCTGACTTCCAAACCTGAAGTGGATTTTGGATAAAGAGATTCAACAAGAAAAAATTATTTATTAGAAATTATTTCTCATCTGGGTGGTTATTTTTTTGCTTCTACTGCACGTGGGTCGTTCCGTTCCTTACAACTGACTGTCTTTTTGCAGGTTATGCTCAAAATGGGAGTGGGGAAGAGGCACTGAGGTTATTTTCACATATGATCAAGACTGGTATGCAACCAGATGAGTATACTTTTGTTTCAATTTTTATTGGCTGTTCAAGTCTTGCATCTCTTGAGGAAGGAAGACAGGCTCACTCTCTTATAATCAAGCTTGGTTTTGAGTCAAGTCTGTCTGTATGTAATGCTTTGGTTAGTATGTACAGCAAATGTGGAGGAATTCTTGACTCTGAGCTAGCTTTTGCACAAATTTCCCATCCAGACCTTGTTTCGTGGAACACCATTATTGCTGCATCTGCACAGCATGGTCTTTATGACAAAGCTGTCACCTACTTTGACCAGATGGTAACAGTTGGCGTTCAACCTGATGGGATAACTTTTCTGAGTTTGTTATCTGCCTGTGGTCATGCAGGGAAGGTTGATGAGAGCATGAATTTCTTTAACTTGATGGTCCATAATTATGGTGTTCCCCCCAGGTCTGAACACTATGCTTGCATGGTTGATATAATGAGTCGAGCTGGTCAGTTGCATAAAGCCTGCAAAATAATTAAAGAGATGCCATTTGGTGCAAAATCCAGCGTCTGGGGCGCTCTTCTTTCATCCTGTAGTATTCATTTAAATGTGGAATTGGGGGAATTGGCAGCTGGAAGAATTTTGGATTTGGATCCTAATAGTTCTGGTGCTTATGTTATGTTGTCTAATATGTACGCTGCTGCTGGCAAGTGGAAGGAAGCCAATAGAGTGAGGATCACGATGAGAGAGCAAGGAGTTCAGAAACAAAAAGCATATAGTTGGATGCAGATTGGAAACAATATCCATTATTTCCTTGGAGGGGATGCATCTCATTCAAATATTAGTGATATTCATAACGAGCTAAGGAGGATAACTTTACATATGAAGGTGATGGGTGATACTGAAGAAATTTTCTTGTTAGAAGCTGTAATTTAATTTAAGGGAACATATTTGGTAAGGGATGATGCATATTTGATCTCAGGTGATATTGATAGATATGCTGGATGGTAGAACTAAAATGCAAGGCTAAAACCCATCCTGTTTCTTAAAGAATTTGAGCAGTCAAGAGTGCTTAACCAAACTCAATTTCGATTATGAGTTGGAGTTACTTGAATATTAATGGTTGGAAAATTTGACACAGAAGTGACAGAGAGTACTTGAGGGATCATGGTCACAGATTGGCTTGTACACTTCTGAAGAAAATATATTTTTGCTCAAATGGTTTAGGTACTTAGTTACCTGAATAAGAGGAAACATTCTCAATTGCTGGTTTGGCGTGAACGCTGCAAAGAATGTACACTGGCTTTCAGCTTTTAGTGTTGTACAGATAACTATGGAGTGATGGCCAGAGCAATACCCCGGGCGTTGTACATTATAACTATAGATACTCAATCTTTTGGCCCATTACATTCAGACTTATTTCACCAAAGACCCATATCATCAAGTCTCCATCTTGCATATTCTCACTATACTCTTTAACCCTCATCTATAAATAGCTCTCACTATACTCTTTAGCTTGGAGCGTACTAACTTAAGTTTTGGAGCTCAGGTATTACCATCTGACTCTTAGTTCACTTGTTACTGTGCAGTTAATATACTTTTAGCCCGACCTCATCTATCTTTCTGATCTTCAGATCAGATCAGACATCTTCAATCACATTAATACGAATGGATTTTCACCTCTTCAAATTTTTTATGCCTCTTGTTTAATGAAACACTATTGTTTGGGAATTTAATATTCCTGACTTTGTATCTTCAGAAGTTCATGTCAAGCTACTTTTGGCATAATGAGTTGAAAGTTCAACACGATTGTAGTTCTTTTTTTTTTTTTTTTCTTTTTTAATTCCCTTCTAAACTCAACACGATTACAGTTTCCTTGTTCGTCTTATCATTTCGAGTTCGAAATGGGCCGGCTTTCATTTGTTGCATCTAATGTGTTTTGTTTCCTCTCCCGGACACTAGCTTGGGAGGCATGAATACGCAATTTGCTTTTGAGAGAAGGAAAGGGCAGAAAGAGGGCATTTACTTGCTCATATTGAGATGGATAGAACAAAAATAATTGTAACCTTCGTTAGTCTCAAAGCCAACGGTTACAGACCCACCTCTTTCCATGCCAATTGAAAACTTCTTTTTGTGTATTAAAAGAAAAAACTTCTTTATTAGTAATTCTTGTACCACAAGTTACATGTCAAAAGTTAGAACAGTCTACAAGACTATGCGCCGGCTAAGAAAATTCGTAATAAATATTAGAAATTTAGAACAGTCTACATTCAACAATGCTATAGGCCCGGCTAAGAAAATTTATAAATGGAAAAAAAAAATAATTTATTTCCTTCAAGGTCACTTTTAAATAAAAGAAGTTATAAAAATTCTTTTCAACTATAAAAATGTGTTAAAAAAAATCTCTAGATAGAAAATACCACGTGACACGCACACATATAGACAAAAAATACTATAAATGAAAAAAAAAAATTATTCCCTTCAAAGTCACTTTTAAATTAAAAGAAGTTATAAAAATTCTTTTCAACTATAAAAATGTGTCAAAAAAACCTCCAATTTTTATACGGCCATTAATATAGATAGAAAATACCACGTGACACGCACACATGATGTGATTAATCACATGACCCTAAATTGAACTTTTTCTTAATTTGAGGAGAATTCAGAATTGACCCTAATCCTGTTTGGAGTGCATAGAACAGAATAGTGGTCGGTTCTACGTAGGTTTCGTCCAATGTCTGTCTGCCCAGACAAACGACTTATATTCCAAAGCCTTCTCCGTCTTTATTCCGCGATCGACACAAATCACATTTGCCTTAACGTTAAACGTTCAATCCGTAGGTTCCTTGTGGAAAACCCGCCAACTTCGGACTTGTCTAACTAACATCAAACCCCTCTCTCTTGCTCTTACCTCTGCTATTTTCTCGTAACAAGAGAATCCAACATTTCACCTGCCAAATCCCGGTAACTGCTCTGTTTCCTTGCATAAACCTCTGATTTATTTATTTTATTAGTTATTTGCGATTATAATTCTGGATTAGAGGTGGTAATGATGAGTGTTCTTGTGTTGAATATATGGGGTTTGTATCTTAGGAAAGTTAGATCGAGTTGATTTCATTTTTGCATGATGGTGGTTTGAGAAAGGATAGTTTTTGCTGGATAAATTGGCAAGGTCTCGACGATGCTGGAGCATCAATATGAAGAGGAGCTGCATCAGACGAAGGAGCTGTTGTGTAAAATAGAGGAAGAGCGAAACAGAACCTCCAACGACCCCAAAGAATTGGAAAAAGTGGCTGAGGTGGAAAATTTCAGCATCGATGAAGCATTAACCACCCAGAAGCTTTCAGAGCCACAAAGCAAGCCAAATTCAGCTAACGAGTCATCATCACCGAACATGAGGGAAGAGCTGGATATTAAAGACAAGAGCACTGAGTCGTTAAAACCTGAAAGCATGAGGGAAAACGAATTGGAAGTCCAACTTGCAGAGAAGGATGCTTCATTGGACAAATTGAAGGAGGAGATGGTTAAAGGGTCTGAGGATCATGCAATGAACTTGCTTTCTGACTGTAAAAGGAGAATTCAGGAATTGGAGGTGGAACTGGACAAAAGAAAAGAGTCAGAAGCGAATTTGTTTGATTCACTGGTGATGCAAACAAGAGAGCTTGAGCAGAGCAAGATTTTGCTTGAAGAATCAAAGCTTGAGATTGCTTCTCTTGGAGAAAAAGTAGAACTTCAGGGTTTTGCTTCCAAAAACATGACGATTCCTAATCCTGATGAATCCCGAAATGGCCTTGAGAATGGCGTTTCCATCAAAGAAACTGTAAAGGGTTCAGAAACTGAAGTTCAACCGGCAAGAGAGAAGTCAAGTGTAGCTCAAGAGGATGAGAAACTCGCTTCAGAACAGGTGAAAACTCTGCTCAAGGAAATGAGCTTGCTTAGGAATGAATTGAAGTTGGCAACTGAGGCAGAAGAGAACAGCAAGAGGGCCATGGATGATTTGGCATTAGCTCTGAAAGAAGTAGCAACAGAAGCTAATAAAGGGAAAGAGAAACTAACCTTAAGCCAATTGGAGCTAGAACACAGCAAAGGGGAGGCAGAACGTTTGAGAGTGTTGTTAAAAAGCACCGAGGACAATTACAAAGAGCTTCTAGATGAAACGAGGAAAGAAGCTGATCGATACAAAAACACTGCTGAGAGGTTGAGATTAGAAGCTGAAGAGTCGCTTTTAGCTTGGAATGGGAAAGAAACTGAGTTTGTAAATTGTATAAAAACGGCTGAAGATGAAAAATCATCTGCACAAAAGAATACCGCTAAACTGCTCGAGTCGCTCAGAGTAGCAGAGAGCAAGAGTAAAGAATCAAAGGGAGAAAATCAGAAGTTGAGGGACATACTTAAACAGGCCTTGAATGAAGCCAATGTTGCAAAAGAAGCCGCAGGGATTGCCAGGGCTGAAAATGCTCAACTGCAGGATAGTCTGGCAGGGAAGGAGGAAGCCCTTATTTTGCTTGCCCAGGAGAATGAAATGCTAAAGATTAATGAAGTTGCATCAATTGAGAACATCAAAGAGTTGAAGCGGTTGCTGGCAGAAGCAACAGAAAAAGACTTGAAAAACGAAGACAAAGAGAAATCATTGACAAAGGAGCCTAACAAGGAAGTGGGGAGGAGAGCAAGGGGGCAAAGCACTACAGAATTTAAGGAGACAAAAGATGGTAAGAATCTTCTAAACAAAGGTTTCAGTTTCAGTTTCAATATCAAGGACTTAATTCACTATAAACAACACAAGGAAGAGGGTGTTGAGGCCAATGAGACTGATGATGATGCACATAGAGGTTCAATTTTTGATGAAGTATATTCATCTGATTCACCAGTACCCCAGCAGGACATAGAAGCATTAAATTCAGATGATTTTGATCAACTAGATGAATCCCCATTTGATGATATGGAGAATGACAGAAACTCGAGGAAAAGAAGAGCTTTGCTACAAAGATTTGGAGACCTTATAAGGAGAAGAGGTTATCACAGAAAGGAAACATCCATTGAGTGACGCTTATGTGTATGACCCAATTTTTCAACACATTAGATTGTTGTGTTTAGATAGTTTTGCTTTTAATTTGTGTAGAAAATTTCTGGCAACTTTGACATGCTCGTGGTCATCCGAGAATTATATTCAATTTGACATTTTTGTTTCATGTTTTCTTGCGCTGTTAGCAAAGCCGAATTTTTTAAGAACGCGTAATTTTATCAAATGGTTTTTTCATATAACTTTGACGGAATATATATATATTTTTTAAAAGGAATATAATCATTTGAGATTGTGTAAGCGTACACGATAAGAGATAAATAACAAGATAAACAATATTCGTTGAGATCGATGAACAATTTTTTTGAACAGTAAGCCTCCCGGGACAAATCGTACCGAACCAACTTGAGGAAATGTACAAGGTAATTGCATAAGTTGGACCTTTGATCTGTCTTGTAATTGTAAACTCTGGAACAGTCATCAACTAAACATAATGACACAAACAATAACTTAAAAAAAAAAAAAGAGTAAAACCTTTTTTTAGTCATTGGAAAATGCAGCCACTAACAAATTCGTCTTCCAAAAATTTTCGGTGACAAATTGGTCATTGAATTATTAATCCGCTGACAAATTAGTCCTCCAGTAAGCAAGATCAGTAAAAAGAAAATAAGAGCTTGAAATGAGAAAATGAGAGCTTAAACATAACTAGATAAGATTAGTGAAAGAAATTTAAAAAATGGGTCTATAGGGTCCAGAACTTTTCTCATTAAAGTACCGGACGACTAATTTGTTAGACAAAATAATAATTCAAGGATCAATTTGTCACCGAAAATTTTTGGAGGATAAATTTGTCAGTAGCTGCATTTTCCAAGGACTAAAAAAGGGTCCTTGAATTTTAGAGAATGTTCTGTTTACATTACTGGAAGCGTTTGGTAGACGAATTATTTTTCGTTCTTGATAATCATGTTTTTTGGGAATGATGATTCTCGAGAATATTACTAATGTGTGTGGTAGACTTTAAATATTCTTAAAATTATTAAACAATATTTTCTGAGAATATTATATCATTACATATTTAGAAAATAGTGAAAATCGAGATAGATTGCCATTTCGATTCTCACTATTTTTTTTTTTTTTAAGAAATATAGTCGCGTTGCTTTTATCTAAGGCAGCAAAATCTGTGCAAATGTTGTTTCTTCTAATTTAGTAGTAGTAGCAAATTTGTTCTATAATCTCTCGTATAAATTGTCCTTTTAAGGACATTGGATAAGCCTCTCACATAAATTATTGATATATATATATATATATATATATATATATATATTTACATTAAAACTCTAGCAAAAACGTCAAAAACACTGAAATTGGAAAAGAATAAAAGGATATGTGTCTTTCTCCGAGTATGGATAATATGGTTCATCAAAACTAAATAAACAATAAATAGAAACCCAACTAAAAAGACTTAATAAATAAAAAAATATAAACAAACAAGGAAAACACCAAATATGATTAGATAACGGTTTTTTTTTGTTGCTTTAGATGCTTAAATTTATTGTTATCATTTTCTGTACTATATGAACATAATCAAAATAATAATACTCTATAATTAAAGTGACATATTTTTTATTTATCTAAAAATTACATAGGTATAATATACTTTTTAAATACTATAAAATTATTATCCCTTTACCCTGAAAAGAATCTTGAAGATGTTATATATATATTTAAGCAACATTCTCACATAAAAAATTCATTTAAAAACAAAAGATGGAAAAGATGAAGCAAAAGACAGTCAATAAACTTGAAGTAGCATATCCTTGTCTCATACCCAGTTGTGATTTGCCAAACAAACTGGTTACACTTTGATAATTAATGGTTTAAAAGTTTTCTTCAATCAAACAAGGGATGTGATATAAGTCATATTTATTAATTTTTTACATAATTTTATTTTTATATTGTATTAGTTTGACATAAGTAATATAATTCAAATTTTATTGAATAAACGTAAGAGTTATATTAAAAAAATTAAGTAAATGAATAAAATTTAAATTATATAAATTATATCAAATTAATAGAATATATAATTAAAATTATGTAAAAAAACTAAAATATGACTTATAACAGCATGACACTCTATCAAACAAAACCAGGGGCGCTAATCTACCAATGGGTCCCACATCCAACGGAGAAAAATCTCATCAATCACCTCACAAAACTTAAAAGGGCAAGCCATGATGTAACATGTGGCAATGGCACACGCCTCTCTTGCTAATTAGAGGCATCTCCAAACCAGGTCCCATGTGTTAGGATAGGAATTGAGAATTATCTAAAGCCACGTCGTTTTGTTTAATGAGCAGCTGGTTAAAACGTTTCATTTTGTTAGATTTGTTTGATGGCCAACTTTATAAATTTTAAAAACCTGTAACAAATTTTATAATTAAAAAAAGTTTTCACCCCCACATGCAACTGGTCAACCAAACAATAACAAATTCATAAAACTTATAAAAAAATTAAAAAACTCAGATATTATTTTTAGGGGTGTAGCATTACACCCATTTTTATCATGACCCATAGTCACATTGAACATGTTGGATTTGGATCCGGTCATGTCACTTGAGTCATGTTACTCAGATCTAAGCCGTCCATTTCATTAAAGCTCATTTCAACCATTAAATATTAATGTGTTTTAATGGTTAAAATGACCTTAAATGGAATAGACGGCTTAAATTTAAGTAACATAACTCAAGTTAACATGACTAGATCTCTTCCTGAACATGTTCTTGTCACAAGTACGGAAGAGATATTCATGAGTTTTACACGTTTGTGGTCCTAAACCCCATTTTTTTTATCGATGAGCTATTTCCATTACATTATTTCTGTGTGCGGTTGTTAGGGCAAACGGTTACGGCATAAATATCTTATCCTCAATGGGACACGATTCCCGTGGCATCTAACGGATACTATATATTTATCGTGACAAAAGTTGCAAACGTGGCAAGCAGATGTTGCGTCCCCAAAATACCCCCATTCTAGAATAACGGGAGCGGGACTCAATCCAGAAATATATATAGATTTGTGCACAAGTAGTTGGTGCATCATCTTTTCTCCTTCCTTGCCTAAACCCAAACCCAAACCCACACTTGCAGTTGCACCCACACACAGGCGATGACATCCTCGGTGCTCAAGTTTCCCTCCCAGGAAGGACATGATGACAGTAAACGCGAACCGTTGGATTTGATCGCTGAAAACATGAATCTGACGACCACAAATTTGTCACTTCCCAGTGAGACTTTTCTGAGAGCTGCAATTTCCCTCAAGGATCAGGTAGTCATTTAAAATTTGTGGTTTATGGGGTTTCTACTTTCTACTTTCCCGGGGTGTTTATGCTTTGCTTCTAATTATGCAGGTAGTGGAGATCACGTGGAGGGAATCTGTGGGCGGAGGCACTCGTTCGGAGCTGGTTGTAGACCCGACTGTGTATTCGGGTCTGCTGGGCACAGCTTTCACCTGCTTGAGGTCGTACGAGGTCACTGGTAACAAGCAAGACTTGCTATTATGCGCAGAGATCGTCGACACGTGTGCCACACGTGTCTCCCTCAGGTGGATACCATCCATTCACTTTAATCTTTTTGTTTTTTCTCTTCCCTCCCCAATTTAATGCTTTCATACATCTGAGTCGGGCGATTTCGGTGAACGGTGGCCATTATTTCAGGCAAAGATAACTTCCGGAGAGTTGTATACTATAATATAATCACAAATTAATTAAATGAAACACAATGGTGGTTTTTTTTTTTGGGTTTACCGTTATTATAAGTTGGATAAATTTTGAATTAAATTTTTATAATTTTTTTTATTTTTAATTGAATCTTTATTATTATTTTAAATTATAAATTTATTAATTTAGTATTTATATGATAAATGATTTGTTAACATATTTTTTTTTTATTTTGACAATTTATGTTTTATGTTAATGTTACATTAATTTTTTTTATTGTCATATAAATAAATTGATATAAATATTAAATTAATAAATTTATAATTTAAGATAATAGTAATAACTTAATTAAAAAAAATTTAAATTATAAAGACAAAAAATATATTTTAANAAATGAAGCGTATATATATATATACTGCACTATCTTTATTTATTTACAACCTGATTCAGTTTTTTTTTTTTTTTTTTTTTTTTTTTTTTTNCCTGAATTCAATTTTTTATATTTGTGTAATTTCATGTCTAATTATCGGAAGATCACTTTGCTTTATTTAAGTCATGTTCTTCGTTGGTCTTTTAATCACCGAGAAAAGGTCAATATTCATATTCGTTCGCTTATGAAATGATTGCTAACTCGGAAGTTCACTATCTGCTGCAGGCACGTGACTTTTTTGAGTGGTAGAGGTGGCGTTTACGCGCTTGGTGCTGTGGTGGCGAATTACATGGGGGACCATCTGAAGCGTGACTTGTTTCTGGGTCTATTCAATGAGGTGAGACACGATCCGGCATGTCTTAGAAAATATCTCCATCTATTGACACAAATATTATATTATACAAAAGTATTTATTTAAATATAATAAATTTTAAAATATTTACATAAATATTATACTTTTTAAAAATTTTAAAAAAAAAAATTTTGGACACGTGAGACCCACTAGACACGTCGTGGGCCTCACGGTGTGTCCTAATAGGCCAAATCCGTCTGTTGTTTGTGCAGGTGGTTTGACGTGTGCACGTGTTTTGTCAGTCAACTTTTTAACTTCTCATGCATGGTTGACATATGGCAGTACATGTAGATTTTTGCAATTTTGCTTCTTTCTTCCTTCTTCCTCCACCCGCCGATCATATGTCTCAAATGAGGGAGATGGGCGGGCGGAGGAAGAAGGAAACAAAATTGCAAAAACCTGCATGCCACGTGTCAACCATGCATGAGAAGTCAAAAAATTGATTGACAAACCACATGCACACGTCAAACCACCTGCACAATCAACAGACGAATTTGGTCTATTGGGACAAGCCGTGAGCCTCACGGCGTGTTTGGTGGGTCCCACGTGTCCGAAATTTTTTTTTTTTTAATTTTAATTTTAATTTTTTTAATTTTTAAAAAGTGTAATATTTGTGTAAATACTTTGAAACTTATTATATTTGAGTAAATACTTTTGTACAATGTAATATTTGTGTCAAAAGGCCAAATATCTCAACATGCAGTTATCTTATCTAATTGGAATTTCAAACATTTATGATTCCAACCAAATGAATTATTTTGGCTACATTTCTGCTCCTTTCCTCATCTATTTGTTGAGTGACTAGTCCATCCCATTCTTAATTAGTAGTTCATTCTACATTTCATGAAATTAAAGAAAAATTTTCTATAATGTTTAGTGAAATCGACACTGTGGATAGTCCCACACACAGGGCGTCAACTATACTATCACATCACACTTGTTATTTAGTGAGTCGTGGTCCTGCATTATGCAACTTGACTTTATGTTTTGTGGAAGGTGAGGGTTATGCTACACTCCTTCAGTTAGGTGGGATTTAATGGGACTTTCAGTGTGATTTTAGTGTTATTGTAAAGATTTAAAAAAATTAAGTCATCTAGTATATATTAGAATATACAATTTCTTATAGAATGTAAGAACAAAATATTATAAGTAAACATGTCAAAAAAGTAAACTTGAAAAAGTTGTTTCTTGGCATATTTTTCTATATCGTGTTTTTTTTATATTTTATAAAAAATTGTGTGTTTTAGTACATACGAAGTGACTTAATTTTTCGATATCTTCACAATGACACCAAAATCATTGAGTGAGTCTCATCCGAACTCACACAACTAAGAGCGGATGTAGCATAATACTCACTTTTGTAGAATAAAGTGTTTTGTACTTGTTGGAATCTTTAGGCTTGGCTAGTGGAAGACTCTCCAGCAATTGCATGCAATGGAACCTGGAATCAAATTATTTGAGTGTACTTTCTAAAAAAAATGTATTTGTTAAAGAATCTTTGGCATCAGAGCTTTATGTTAGGTTCAAGATGATCAATTACTGCCCATTCTGCTGGACGTCAACCATGCCTGGCCAAAGATTAGACTGGCTTCCTGTGCAACAGGGGACACTAAATCTTTAAGTGGCTTTTGGTGTAGGCAGATCTAGTTGAATTCAATCATATCAAATCGAAGTGAACTGCTCTTTATCTCTTCATTGTGAAGCCTTTCAATTCATTTATTTTTTTAACTAATCAGATATATCATCTATATCACTGTGATAGGACACAGTGATCATGTCAATCATAGTTTTCCTATTTTGGCGTCATGAAATAAGAATCTGGAAATCACTCCGTCTCAATGATAACATTGTTTAACATTTATCAATTTTATCATGCAAAGGTAGCGAAGGAGAGCCCCCTACCTGTTGGACCCGAGGAAGGTGGTTTTGGAATGTCATATGATCTTAAGTATGGGCGAGCTGGATTCTTATGGGCGGCTTTATTCATAAGTAAATATCTTGGACAAGATGCATTGCCCACTGATATACTCATTCCTATTATTGATGCGGTGTTGGCTGGGGGAAGGGCAGGAGCATCTGATATTACAGACTGTCCATTGATGTATAGATGGCATGGAACAAGGTACTTGGGTGCAGCAAACGGCCTTGCCGGTATCTTGCAAGTGCTGCTTCACTTTCGTCTTCCTAGTGAGGATGCTGAGGATGTCAAGGGAACTTTAAGATACCTTATGAGTAAACGCTTCCCTCACAGTGGAAATTACCCCTCAAGTGAAGGAAACCCGAGGGATAAGTTAGTGCAGTGGTGTCATGGTGCAACTGGCGTGGCCATGACCTTGTGCAAGGCCTCACAGGTAAACTTTTCTGATACAAATTGTCATACACATATCCAAATTTTCAGACCTGAATTTTTGCCTCCATAGGGTATTTCTTATTCATATATACCTGAATGATGCATATCATGCACATGCCCGTGTTGAAATTAGATTGCTAGAAAAGAGAAACTTGCATTTTGTTTAAATTTGGCACAGGACTAAGAAAAAATTAAGCGCTTGCATAAGTAACTTGTTTAAGCTCAAATTCTGGTTCCAGATGTAAGTATGTGATTGGAAACTTGGTTGTTTGTTTGCAGGTATTTTCAGGTGATAGAGAGTTTCGAGATGCAGCTATAGAAGCAGGGGAAGTATTGTGGAAGAATGGATTAGTGAATAAGGTGGGACTTGCAGATGGTATATCAGGAAACGCCTATGCCTTCCTTTCTCTCTACCGACTAACCGGCGAGAGTATATATGAAGAGAGGGCAAAAGCGTTCTCTTGCTTCTTATATGATAATGCAAGAACTCTGGCTGGCGAGGGCGAAACCCAGATAGGGGGTGGCAATGTGTATTCCCTTTTCCAAGGACTTGCTGGAACAGCATGCCTCTGGTTTGATCTGCTTGCACCCCACAACTCTAGCTTCCCTGGCTATGAATTATAGATGATAATCATAGGGACAATCCTTTATCTGTAACGTAAATCTGGCCTCTAGATATGTAGCAATACGGTTCCACGGTTATGATTTGAGAATTACAGATGATAATGCCTATATGGTGGAGATTTAGAAATAGGTTTTTTTTTTGGCCATCAACTTAGAAATAGTTGATGCTGATAATATCTGTAACCAATAAATTTTTTTTTTTGGATTTGTAGAAAAGGAAAAAGCCATAGTTCAAAGTGTGTTTAAACTGAAAAAATCAATAAGGTTTGTAATTTGTGCAAGGTGTTTGGGATTTCTACTTATTTGTTTTTTAATTTGTAGATATAGAAATTACTTCTTCAATTGTTGCCTTTTATTTGACAATAACTTCTGAAAATTGAAAAAAAAGGACTTAGATATAAAAATAGTTAGAAAACTGGTATTTATTGTAACAATTCAAATTTTCACGTCATATAACACAAATAAAATACTAAAGTTTGTTGCAGTGTTGGACTAGTACGATAGTAGTTTTTGTATATAAAAAATTGGTATCAATTTTGTTTCTTACTACTGCCTTAAAAGAATTGTCGTTGTCCTCAACCACAATTTCTCATGGCTTACCAGCGGTAGCAGCATCAGATCTGTCTGCTCTCAATTAATCAGCAATCATGGCTCCGCGCACTAGCTGTCCGTAGTGTTTTTTTAATCTATTTATTTATTTGGCAGAAATTGTAAGCTCTGTAGTTTTGGGAAATTGACACCAATATGGCATATGCTACTCTTATTCTTTTGAGTAAAATCATTTTTAAGTCATTGAAAAATATAGTTATTGATAAATTTGTCCTTCAAAAATTTTCAGTGGCAAATTGGTTATTGAATTATTATTTTATCTGACAAATTAGTCATTCGGTACTTTAATGAGAAAAGTTTTGGACCCCTTCAAACTCATTTCCTAAAATTCTTTCACTGATCTTGTCCAGCTATGTTTAAGCCCTCATTTTCTCATTCAAATCCTCATTTTCTTTTCACTGATTTTGCCTATCGAAGGACTAATTTGTCAATTACTACATTTTTTAATGACTAAAAAAGAGTTTTACTCTATTCTTTTATTCTTTTTGGTGGGGTATTGGATGTGATCCAATAGAATTTATAGTGTTATTTTTTATATTATTGTAAAATTTTTGAAAAAGTGATTTATTTAGTATGTGATAGAATATTTATATTTTTTTTTTTATAAATATAAGAAATGTATGACATAGAAAAACTTGTCAAAAGGTAAATTTTAAAAAATTATTTTCTTAAATTTTTTTTTTTAATATCGTGCCATCTTGCATTTTAGAAAAAAAGATGTATTATTTTTTTTTGGTTTCTCAAGGTATCTCTTCTCTCAAGAAAGTTTGTTGCATCCACAAGAGTTCGAACACAAGACTACTTACTTAAGTGACCAGAGCCATTTTCACTCAAGCAAACATTCGTTGGTAGAAACGGTGTGTTTTAAAACATATTGGATGATTTAATTTTGAGATGTTCGCAATGATACAAAATTTACTTGATGGATTTCACTCGAACTCACCCAAATGGGGTTAACGCAGTACTCACCCAAATTCAATCTAATTCCAGATACTATTGAGAATTTCATATTATTTAATCTCAGTAAAATTCAATGCTATTAAGATTTTAGGAGGAGCATATATACATATCGGATGAAGACGAAGCCCAACTCGATTTAGAACCATGTGAGTGGGGATAGGAAAATGAAAGATGCAGATAATAACTGAATTTCATGTCATACAATAGCTTACGGCTTTTCTATTTGCTACTTGTATACAATAGCTGTGTGTAAAATATGGTCGAAGGAAATCAAATTCTTGCTTCTAAATATCTTTCTGTGGTTGCCGACTAACTTATTGAACAATTATTGATGGCACATAATGCATCCTTGTAGTTGGACTTTGCCACTCTGGGAACTCGTGGATCTGTTTACTCTAACTAAGTATGGTTTGGCCTACCAGAATTTAAAACGTGTTATTATGGGATACTATCCCTCACTTTCAGGTAATAGTTATGGAGGTTTTGTCTTCTCAGAAATGGACGTCTTCACTACCCTTTCTCATCTGCTACCTGAAATGATTGTTGACCGATTCCCGAACGCATATATTATGGGATAAATTCTAATTGAATAATTATGGAAGTTTATTACTTGTTTATATTTATGACTGTGGCTCAAACTACTTTTGGCTTATTTTAGTTATAGTATCTAAATTATCAAAATATCTTCGATGCTTCTATAAATATTACTTTTTTGAGAGGTATTATCATTATTTTTTGTACTCTTTTTATTTATTATTTCACCTATTCGAGAAGTTTGAATATTCTCAATCTGGCTCTTAGTTCACTCGTGTCGCTGTACAGGTAAGACTCAAAATTGTCGAACCTGACCTTGACCCATCAACCCGACCAGCCAACCTACCTATTTGTCTTGACCTCAATACATGCATCGTCACCACTAATTTTCAGGAACTTAGTATAACAAACGTTAAAGGAAGAACATAATTGAGACGACACAGAAGAATGCTGATATAGTGGAGCAGTCTTCGTCAAATTATGCGGGTGCTCCACCCACCATTATAATTTAGGTTTGGCATTCTCATTTCGGTTTTACGTTAGGTTTCTTTGCTTCTTTTAAGTATATGCCGTCACCAGGTAACAAAATGAAGTTATGTATTTTGAAGCGATCAATTCTTCATTATTTTAAAAGATTGCTACAAATTCAAATGCAATAGACTATATTTGCCAAATAAGGTATGATATATTGTCAATCAATGATGATATCAGTTGAGGAAATTGACATTTAGATTCAGGATTATCCTATTTCAGGGAATGTTAAATTATATTGAAATTTAAAAATTTTGGCGTTTAAAAAAACTGTAAGAGATGGCTCTATTTGAATAAAGAAATGACTTAGGATGATGATTGATGACCATTCCTTGCAAGTTGGAAGAAGAGGAATTTTTGAGTGCTGACTGCTGAGGTTTAAATACTAGCAACGTAAGCACCGACCAAAAAAAAAAAAAGAAACTTACAAGTTGTAACATAGTCCATTCAATGCTGTGCATTTTTTCGTAAAAAGAAATATATAATTTTGTGAATGAAATCAAGCTTTTATAATGTTTATTTTTCATATCAATTAAGTTTTTCAGATAATTCACGAATTTGGATCTGGTAATGTCACTTAAATCATGTTATTTAGATATGAACCGTCAATTCTATTAAAGTTTATCTTAATTATTAAAATATATTAACATTTAATGGTTGATATGAATTTTAATAAAATAAACGATTTAAATTTGAACAACATAACTCAAATGACATAACCGAATTCAGTTTGATAATCCAGTAGTTTTCATAAGAAATTCAGGGGAACCGAAATCTAGGAAATCTTACAGAAATCCGTGACAAGGAAATGTCATTACACCATGTTACCCTAGCGACGTTCAAGAAAAGTTCTGCCACTTGCTCCTCCACGGTCCATGTAATGGCTCCTTGAAAAACGATATTTCAAGGACAGAAGTGTATATATAAATGAATGGAATTATTGAATGAACGTATAAAAGAATTTATACAATCACGTAATTATGTCTTGTATGTATGAAAAAATTATTAAAATAATTTTATTATAAGATTTTACATTAATATTAATCAAATTTAAATTTATAATAAATTATATTTTATATTTATAAGAAAATATTTTTATATGTTTTTTGTTGTAATATTTTTTAATTATAGATAAATAGAAATTATAATTACAATTAAAAAGATTTGAATTAAAGAAAAAAATAAAAAAAGTTAGTTTTATGACTAAAAATATGTTTCACTGACATAATGTAATATCATTGACAATCATATTAATTTGTTTTATTTATATAATGTTATATATCATTATCATATAAACTTATTTGTAAAATATTTTCTATAAAATTCTTATGATTAAATACCATAACAATACTGAAAGTTTTTTTTTTTTTTTTTAGCATAACAATTACCGAATGATTCATATTTATTACATCGTTTTGTGCGCACGCTCCTCCTTCACTTTCTTCCAAGAAAGACCAAAGAAAAATGGGACCCCACCTTTCCCTCCCCAATCGTGGTGGTCCCACCCTCACCGCCCATTCACGTTGCCTGTTCCGCTTCTCTCGTCCGCCCACGTCACCCCTCCTTTCTACGCTCTGTCACTCGTTCCTCTCTCCTCATAGCCCACTGTACTTTGCAATTTTATTGTCATTTCACCCTTTGGAACAAGATCCACGCACTCTCCGAGAGTATTGAAATGGAGATACTCGTCTCATGGCGTTGACACTGAAAATGTTCAATACCATTTGACGGAGATTTCTGAATGGAACACGTTCATTCATGGGAGAGCGAGTGTTCATCTTTATCATACACCAAAGAATGGCCCTACCACTTACCACGTCGGATCAATTTGTGTGGGTTGCTACAAGTGCTAACCAGTAAATTGGCGCCACGTGTATTTTTGCCGTTCTTTTCATTCTGTCCTGTTCCAATCCTAATAAGTTCTGTTTCTGAAGGCATAAGTGCTGCTTTCAGCCATTAAAAAAAAAGGCGTAACCGCGCAAGTGCAGCCAAAACCCAATAAAGCTTTAACAACCTTTACTAGCATTGGAGGACTTAAAAATGATGCAAATGCTCAAAGTCCACGCAAACAAATAGAAGGAGAAGGAGAGGAGAGATAGATACAGAGAAGAGAAGAGAAGAGATTGGAGGAGCCAACTAGATTAGGCGCATAACTGTAAGATTGTTGGCCCAAAAATATACAATAATCTGTTTGAAGCTTGCAGGTGTAGCAATGGAACGGTACGAGATAATCAAAGATATTGGGTCAGGGAACTTCGGGGTGGCAAAGCTGGTAAGGGACAAAGAGAGCGGTGAGCTCTACGCAGTCAAGTTTATAGAGAGAGGCCAAAAGGTGTGTTTTTTTCTTTTACAACAAGTTTGGATTGTTGTTACTTGTTACAGTCATTTGGTTGGTCTGGTTTGGCTCTGGGAATTGCAATTGACGTCTCTTGCGTTTTGCAGATTGATGAGCATGTGCAAAGGGAGATTATAAACCATAGGTCCTTGAAGCATCCCAATATCGTTAGATTTAAGGAGGTAAGCGCCACTTTTTTTTTTTTTTTTTTGTTTCTTTCTGTCTCTTGATTTTTTCCTCATAGTTTAGAAAGGAATCACCAGAAACTTTGAAAATAAACTGAGCTTGTAACATGTTTATTATGATATCTGGATTCTTAAACTACTGCGCTTATGCACTTAATTGGTTACTTACTACCTCTTGCTTCTCATACTAGTTCATAATTTATAAAGGGATTAAGATGAAATGGGCATTCATTGCAGGTTTTGCTCACTTCAACTCATCTAGCCATAGTAATGGAATATGCTGCTGGGGGAGAACTTTTTGAAAGAATATGCATCGCGGGTAGATTCAGTGAAGACGAGGTAGATTATATCTGATATTTGATAACAGAAAGCTTCCATATATCACTTTATGATAGTGTTTTTGTTCTACAAGGCAACTTACGTAATTTCATAACTTCAAAAATGCAAATCAAGATTGAATCCGCTTAAGCAAATACTAGTATTGAATGACAAGTTGTTGGTATGTTGGTTAATTTCAACAGCGACTACGCTCTGTTCTTGCGCATATTTTACACATTAAATTTCATTTTGGCTTTTAATTGTCAGTTCAAATTTTCAGCGATCATATATATATAATGTCTGATTTTTTACAAAACGCAAATAATTATCGTGATTAATTATTACGAGATTATATAGAATTTACCTTTGTGTGCACAGGCAAGGTATTTCTTTCAGCAATTGATTTCTGGCGTCAGCTACTGCCATTCAATGGTACTTTTCTTAGTCCAATCTAAATCTTTTAAATGTGTTCAAATTCAATGAATTTCTCATACGAGTTTCCCAACTTCAACTGACTTGAAAATCTCGTTTCCTTGCAGGAAATTTGCCATAGAGATCTTAAACTGGAAAACACACTTCTAGACGGAAGCTCAGCCCCACGACTCAAAATATGCGACTTCGGTTATTCAAAGGCAAGAAACTATCATTAATTTAGCATGTCGTGTTGTTCATGTTCAAGAGTAAACTTAATTAAATCGGGTTAGAAAGTGCTCCTCTACCTCCATGTGCAGTCCTCTGTTCTGCACTCCCAGCCCAAATCTACCGTAGGAACCCCTGCCTATATTGCACCAGAGGTCTTGTCAAGAAAGGAATACAATGGCAAGGTCATTTTGCTTACCAACTTTTCATTTTATTTTCCCCTTCTTCTTGAGAATAATTTACTGAAACACTTTATTTTTCCTTGAGAATAATTAGGTTGCAGATGTTTGGTCTTGTGGGGTGACCTTGTATGTAATGCTAGTTGGCGCTTATCCTTTTGAAGATCCAGATGACCCACGAAACTTCAGAAAAACACTTCAGGTTAGTTGGACTACTGACTATTTTTGGTTCCCCATTATTGTGCTTGACTGTCCTAGTGTACGTACGTAATATAACTAACCACATGTTTATAAAACTTTGGATATTTTGACAGCGAATTCTTAGTGTCCACTATTCTATTCCAGACTACGTTCGTATTTCAAAAGAGTGCAGGCACCTTCTATCTCGAATTTTTGTGGCCAACCCAGAAAAGGTATTTAATCAATGGGTGGGGCTTATGCTACTACTCTCTTTTAGGGTTTGTTTGGGAGTTAAAATTTGGGAAAAATGAGTAAATGTGTCAATCCCCTTATTTAGGAGTTTAAGATTAAAAAATGAAAGAAAACTAAGGGGTAACCCCAAACCCTCACATTCATTTT
The DNA here is from genome assembly GCA_003255065.1 of Cercis canadensis. Lineage (NCBI taxonomy): Eukaryota > Viridiplantae > Streptophyta > Magnoliopsida > Fabales > Fabaceae > Cercis > Cercis canadensis. The sequence goes on from QAOA01005205.1 coordinate 722,250, forward strand.
TTGTCTTCACTTTTGTGTTTCTCCAATTTAGGGTGTTTAGAAATGGAAGAAGAGTAGTTTATTATTATACCTTTATTTATTTTTTCAAATTCTTTTTCAAAAACTATTTAGATAATATTATTAAATATTATATTAAATATATTTACTTTATAAATAAATGATAAATTTATAAAATTATAAATTTTTATTTATTTCTTTTCCTTTCCTTTGTTTTTGCTCATTTTAATCATCCAAACAAATGAGAAGAAAACCTCTCCCTTTCCCTTCCCTTCCTTTCCTTCTCTTTCCTCTCATCTCATTTCTCTTTCTCTCACTTCAAACTTCCAAACAGAGCCTTAGGGGTGGTAGCACTACACTTTCTCTTAGTTGAATGGGTTTGGGTGATACTCATTCAATGACTTTGGTGTCATTGTGAATATTTCGAAAAAATGAGTAACTCAGTATATGTCAGAATACATAATTTCTTATAAAATGTAATAACGACACGATATAAGAAAGTGTATCAAGAAATAATTTTTTCAAGTTTACTTTTTGGCATATTTTCTTATATCATGTCGTTCTTATATTTTATAAGGAACCGTGTGTTTTGACACATATTAAATGATTCAATTTTTTAAGATCTTTGCAATAACACCAAAATCACATTGTAAGTCTTATTGGATCTTACTCAACTAAAAGAGGTATAACGCTAGCCCTAAGAAAAATGATAGCATAGCCCTCACCCAATCAATATTCTTAAGACTTATTGCCAAAATGAAGCGTATATATATATATATATATATATATATTATTTTTTATTTTATTTTGTGTCTGTTGGCTTGTTTAATGTGAATTTTCTACGTTGTTTATGCCAGAGAATTACCATCCCAGAAATTAAAAGGCACCCGTGGTTCCTACAAGACTTGCCAGTAGAATTTATGGACGAAGGGGAAGGTGGGTTGCAAAATGATGTCAATGATTCATCACAAATTATTGAAGAAATACTGTCCGTGATTCATGAGGCCAGGAAACCAGCTGAGGGCCCAATATTTAGTGGCCAGTTTGTTGGGGGAAGCATGGATCTTGATGATCTGGATGCAGATGCCGACATTGATGATGTAGAGACAAGCGGCGATTTTGTCTGTGCATTGTGAGGTCTTACGTGTAAAATCATTTTCCACTTTGCACACCAATTCTCTCTGAAAAGCAGTTTCAGATAAGTTGTTCTTTTCACGCTTAAGGGGATAGGGAATCAAAACCGCTCTTCAATGGCTTTTGATTCGCCTCTGATTGCAAGTTGCTTTGTCTTCATCTCTACGTAAAGTGGAAAAACAATGGGATGCATGTCTTTCCTTTCTTACTTTCTCTACTTGGTAAAAGCTCCAATTCATATATCATGTTCTTGTTTTATAATGCAAGTTGTAACTTTTGTGTTCGAATTCATCCAAAATCGTAGTTAAAGTATAAAAAAAATAAAAAATTCTTCTAAGATATTTGCATTGATAGTGCTCTAAAGAATGCGTAAGAAAAATGTATAAATATAGCAAAAATAAATTATTCAGAGATATTTTATTCACTAGACTCTTAGAAACGTGTGATGATAAATTCACATTTGCAATGGGGGCTAGTGATCTATCAGTGTCATTATATCAGCATCGCATATAAGCACTAGAAAACTAGTATTTGATATGTATCATGCTACTACACGAGTAAGCATATATAAACTATTGACGTTTCAGTGGATAAAGTTTGATGGTGATTAATATCATGTATAAATATAAACTTTCAAACTCAATGGTCAGCGGCTTGCTTGGAGGGCACAGCCGCACAAATCTTATTTTTGGCTCCATTTCTCAACTGTCCCCATAAAAAAAATACATATGTATTACGGGTGACTCTTCCATTACCACTTGTTGGCATGGTTGGATGTTCTCTCAACTTGGTGTAGTCTTGGAAGCATGTTAGCATGAGATCTCCCTCTCTATCACATAATAATACTAATAACAACTGAATAAATAAACGAGAATTCAATGATACTAATAGCATGAGATCTCCTTCGGTTGGCTTAACTTCCTTCCCTGATTGTTCCTAGCTCCATTTTGACTATATTGGAGAAATTATGAGTGTGTTTGATTCTATTTTTGTTTTTAAAAATTATTTTTAAAAACTATGTTTAAAAATTGTTTGCAAAACAAAAGTATAAAAAAAATCTGTTTGTAATTACCATTGTGCCATTAATGAAAACAACATTCTGTTCTTTGCCTTTTACTTGTTTTGGGAACAAAAATAGTTCTCTCTCGTTTTTGTTTTCTTGTTTTTAGAATAATGTTTTAAGAATAAATTCTCAAAACATGTAAACAAAAACAGCCTCATAAAACATGTTTTTTGTTTTATTTTTTTTCAATAACAAAAAATAGTTTTTAAAAATTGAAATCAAACAAACCCTATATACCTACAAATTGAGGGTGATACTTAATTCCTCTTTTATCTTCATATTAATCTAAAGTTGTAAAATTTGGATTTATGAGTCATAATTTTATCTAATTGAACAACTCATAGCAATTTAAAAGTTATTTTATTTTAACTATATCTTTTTTTTTTTGGAGTGCCAATTTTTTTGTTTGTTTTGGTTATATGATAATGCATATTAATTCCTTTTGTTCTACAATGAACTATATAATAAAACTTGAATGTGTGTTATGCAGCCACACATTAGTAAAGATATAATTCATATTGTTTCATGGGTTTAAAAGTTAGTGTAGTTAGAATTAGCTTTGGTATATTAATCAAATTATTCAAAGGAGAATGGTATATAATATCATTCGCAATATAATATTCCATTACAATATTAATATTCTACCAAATCCATGTTACTATAATAGAGAATTATTACTTTTTTTTGAAAATGATATGCAAATTCAAAAAATACATTTTACAACTGAGAACAATAAATACAAATCATTCTTCTAATAATTGGGATGTGACTTTTATTATAAATAGAGAATGAACCATTACACATCCCATTTAAAGATAAACAAGAGGACAAGTAAATTTTTCATAGTAGATTATTGGGACGGGATGGGAATGGGAACCAAATTATTTTATTAACCATTGTGGTGTCCACTTTGAAAAGTTAAGATAAATATGTATTATAGATAATGTTATAATTTGACTTATGTGTGAATATCTTATATTATAAAATAATTAAATTATTAGAATCATTGTAGTTTTTTATTTAAATTTCTTAAGGAACATTTTTGGATAGATGTTTAGAGTGGATCTTGCTGATCTAGAATATTGAAAACATTTTAAATGGCTCATGTTGCTATCTCTTTGTTCATTCATTTGATAAGGAAAAATAGTCCTATTTTTGGTTTAATAAATTTAGCCTTTGATTGTGCAATTAATGGATGATTTAGGTAGTTTGATTTGTCTAAGATGTTATGCATGTTAATTAATATATAACTATGGTCTAGGTAATTGATAATTGCAACGGAATGGGAACTGAAACAAAAATCAATTTTATAACTCAATTTGGATATGGTTGAGGTAAAAACAATAATTGAATACCTTATAGCACTTGAAAAAAATAGTGGATTAAGCCATGTTTATATACTTCTTAAAATGAGGTACAATAAGCACACCCTTTCTATGCATGATAAAATGTGTGAATTTTAAATTGAAAATCATGGTGTTTTTTTTTTTTTTTAAAAAAAAGGAATTAATAGCAAATTGGTATTATAATATAGATGTGTGATAAGAAACTTATATAACATAGTTTGCCAACTACGTTTCATTTTTGCAGTTACCAAAAATATATGGGAAAGAGAACACGGAATAATATGACATCTTTATATTACAAAAGCATTGGCCTTGCAAGATTGGAGAGCACTTTAGCTGATTGGTTTAATTGTTGTCTTATTAATATTGAAATCAAGAACTATCTAAGAATATAGCTTACATGCACAGACCATCTTTAGATTTTTTTCACGTACACGTAGTGAATGACCTACACTATCATCTTCTTCATAATCCAACGGGAATGTCAATTAAGAAAGTGGGTAAAAGAATAATGAGAACTAAATATTGCTCTGTATCTTAAGAAATAAAGTGCACTTTGTTTTATTGGTCCACATATCTATTTAGGATAAACAAATTAATTATACAAACTAGTCTATCCTATTGCAGGCAAACAAAATAATAGTGTTTGATGTAATAGATAAAATTAAAACCTGATAAGAGCATATTTTAAGTGTAATATATATTTTTTAATTGATCACAAATTAAATATAAAAAATAGAATTTATAGAATTGATTGCATATTTTTAGTCATGTTGTATATATATTGATGATTATCTCAATTGTCATTGTATAAAAATGTTGATTTGTATTAAGGATTTCTGTGGTTTTAATTTCTTTTCTTAATTACAATTATTTCTATTCTCTCTTTTTTTTTTTTTATATATATATATAAAATATGGAATTATTCACTTTTTAATGTATTCTCTTTAACTAATTTAGTTACTTTTTAATGTATTTCCTAAATTATTCACTATTTTTTATTTCTTCTATCATTAGTTTAGTAAATTAATTTTATTTTTTATTGAAATTAATGTGATATTTATTTTATTTTTCAGTTATCAAAATAATTTTAAAGAAACGTGAAAGTTCATATAGAATTCGATAAATTTTAGTCTTTTGAAGCTCCATGAATTCTCAACATTAATTTTCCATTGATACTGTTGAATTACAAATTTTGTTAACATGTTTTTTTGTTGTTATTATATAGATTTTCTAATTTGGATCTAATTTAATTATGGTAGGATATATTTTCTTTTGTTAATGAATGATAGTATTTGTGCTAGACCTAAAAGAAAATAACGGGCCACGCGTGGTGCCATGTGCAGACTAGTCTCATTGAGTGGGCTGAGCCTTGATATAAAGCCTGTCAACTCATACACAGAGTGGCCCAATGAGAACCTCATACAATAGAGCCTTTGATTTGACCAACCCTAACTGGAGCCAGGACTCAGAAGTCCACGACCATAACTGAGTGATGAGTCCGTCTCACTCTGAGGAGCCAGGTTTAAAGATTGGAGCCTAACACCGGAGCGGAGCATTAGTACACCAAACTCGGAAGCTCTTTAGTTACAGTTACAAGCTACAGCATCGAAAAGGGACCGTTGAGTTGAGCAGCAGCAGTGCACGAGAAGATGGGCGGCGGCGGGAAAGGAGGAAAAGGAGGCAGGTCTCGCACTCAAAGAAGGCATTTCCGGCAGAGCAGAGAGAATGTCTGGAAGCGTCCAAAATCCGATCCTTCCTCCGAAAAGAACGGTGAAAGTAACGGCAGTGAAAATCCTGCTTGGACGCCCTTCGCCACTCAGAACGAGGCCTTTGATCAGTATTACAAGGTATCTCTATCGTCAACTGTTTCGTTTAAGCCGTGTATTTCTTCTTCTTCTTTTTTTCCTCTTCAAGTAAGATGAGTTGATTTTGCTGATGGCTGTTCATACATAGTCTTCTGGTATGTAGTTCCTGATGATGATGATGTTGTTGTTGTTTTCATTTCTCCGAAGGAAAAGAGAATGTTGCTTATTCTAAAGCTTTCAATTCGCGTTTGCAGGAGCAGGAGATAGTCACCTCAGAAGAATGGGACGCATTCGTGCAAGTTCTCAGAACTCCATTGCCGGCATCCTTTAGAATCAATTCCAGGTTCTCAAGTGACTTCTATTTGGTTTTAGGTTATCTCTTGCAGTGTATATATGTTTAGGCTCTCAGATTAAGTATAAATTTCATATAGCAAAACCTTAGAATGCTGTTACAATTTTGCTGTTTACATCTTATTATTATACTAGTCTATTTGGATCGAGATTGATTCCTCCAGTTTCAGCCTATATATAGTTTTAGTTTCATGTTTCTTTATTGGTTATTGCAGTAGCCAGTTCTCTGCGGACATTCGGTGGCAATTGGAGACTGACTTTATGAAATCTCTTAAGGCAGAGGTAAGTCCACTACACTATCGTTATAATCATACTACCGCTGGTTTTTTTTTTTTAATCTGTATTTTGGGCCTTTGGCTGTTAATTATTCTTTCTAGGTTATTGAAGGGGGTGAGTCAGAGGCAATTAGACCTCTGCCATGGTATCCTGAGAATCTTGCTTGGCATTCAAATTTTTCTCGTATGCAACTGAGGAAAAACCAAACACTTGAGAGGTAAATCACTTCTGATCTGTTATTATATCTCAGTGTATGGAATCAACAGAACCAAGGCAGTTATTGTCTGTAGGTGGTGGATATGTTCAAACAATGCAAGAACTTACATGGATATGTTATGTCTCGAAGTATGGATGCCATTGAACCACGATGACCGTGTTAATTATGTGCATGAATCATGATTATCATGGTTCAGATGGTGTCCATACTTAATTATGAACAATGTTACACACTAATGTATAACTACGATAAATAAATTGGTTATGCATTAATAAGATGATATACAAACTTTGTGATTATATGTTTGTCATTGTTTGAAAGGATATAAGGACACACCAAAACACATCTCAAAATAAAAGAACATTTGACTTCAATTCTATCAGTTGCCAGTCTTTACATATTAGTCTTTCGGGAGTGATTAGGCACTCATCTTATGTAATGCTTTTATTATGTTTATCTGCACTCATGATGCTGTCAACAAATTAATGTAGATGTAACCGCTCATATAAGTTAGTTTAAGTGAATAATATGTCAATTTCTGCTTCTGATTATATTAATCTCTCAGGTTCCATGAATTCTTAAAGCTAGAAAATGAAATTGGAAATATTACAAGACAGGAAGCTGTCAGCATGGTGGGCCACTTTACATACTGTCTGTCACTTTTCAGACCATACAATGTTTATTCTTTTATTTGAAAAAATAGAATGGTTTAGTGCATGTAGTTTACTTTGTGCAATTACCTTCCAAGAATTTAACTATTGTCTCAAATGTTTGATTGTGGCACAGGTGCCTCCCCTTTTCTTGGATGTACATCCAGATCATTTTGTACTTGATAGTAAGCAACTTTTGGTGCACTGAAGTGCTATATATTTTTTTTGCATCTCCTTTCCCATTTACAATATGCATGCTTTTGTAAAATCTTTTCCTTGTTCCCACACTTTATTATTCCCTTGATTTGTTATACTTAATTTGTTATCCTTCTGTCCCTCTCCTTGGGCCTTGCACACCTGGGGGTGGGTTGCAAATTTTAGTGTTTTCTGACTATTTGACTTTTACTTTTCTCTATCAGTGTGTGCTGCACCAGGTTCGAAAACATTCCAACTGCTTGAGATTATACACCAATCAATGAAAGCAGGATCACTACCCGATGGAATGGTTTGTGTCTTTCAATCTCTCCGGTTCCATTTTCTATTCTTTTACACCTTCTTTCATTCAGTTTTTACCATGTATTTGTGGCTGGCAACATTACAGTTGGTTTTAAATGGTTGCCTGAATGTGACCTGCGCTTCCTCTGATCATGCCAGTAGTATATGCAAAATCAATTTATTTGCATCTCTTTTTCTAAATTAGGTTATAGCAAATGATCTTGATGTCCAAAGATGTAATCTTCTCATCCACCAGACAAAACGAATGTGCACAGCCAACCTAATAGTCACCAATCATGAAGCTCAGCACTTCCCAGGGTGCCGCTTAAGTAAAAATCATGAAATAATGGAACCAGATCAGCATATCAGTCAACTTTTATTTGATCGTGTTCTATGTGATGTCCCATGTAGTGGAGATGGTACCCTTCGTAAGGCACCTGATCTCTGGAGGAAATGGTAGTAATTTTTCCTTCCAACTTCCAATTTTTTCTGTCTTTTTTCTCCCAACTGTCATGCGCATATGTTTTTTTTTTTTTAAATGCTTTGGTTTGACAAGAATTGTATCTCTTGTAACAGGAACCCTGGGATGGGAAATGGGCTTCATAGCCTACAAGTTCTAATAGCTATGCGAGGTACTTTCTGATTGTTTCCTATCTTATTATTAGGACCCACTATTGTTTGGCTTGTCTTGGTGTTTCACCTTTATAATTGGATAGCAATTAAAAAAATTTCTTTTTGAGGTCAAGATTGGTGGTGAGTCTGGTGACAAAGTTTAAGTCTGCCACATACTTGTTCTTTTGTTATGTTGATTAGCAGAAAGTAAAAGCATAGAATTGAATTTCTAAAGGCTTCTCTTATTTATTATGTTAGTTGAGCAGTACCATTTAATGACACTCTGGTGCTTCCAAAGAAAGTTGCTTTATAAATATGTTTTAATATGCCTTTCATGAATCTCTCTGAGAAAATAATAATCTAAATTTGTCTTTTGCTGACCAGTACCATCTGTGTTGATTTTCTCAGGTGTATCTTTACTTAAAGTTGGTGCAAGAATGGTTTACTCAACCTGTTCAATGAATCCTATTGAGGATGAAGCTGTGGTGGCTGAGGTAAGCTCTGAATTATTTGAACTTATCTGTTGTGATTCTGCCTATTTAATGTTTTGTTATGGTTATTTGTGCCTCACTCATACATTCTCTTCTCTGCTATCTTTTGTTCCTTTTCATTTTGCTATGGCTAAAGCTAAAAGAAAAGTTTTATGATTACCAAGGACTAACTCCACCTGATAACTTTCCTGCTTTATATGTTTGTGCATCACATAAGGAATGGTTTGTTGTTTATTTATTATACTTTTGTGAGTTATTTCTTTTGATTTAAATGCTTTGATCTTGATATGTTACAAAATCCTGATATTTTTAGCTTTTGATTTGATATTTACAATGCTTGTGGTCTGTTTCACTTTTATAAAGCGCATCACTATGGTTAATGCTCCTGTTATTAATCTGCATAATTGTGGTATCTCATTCTTGTATTTAGAAAGTATAAAGATAATTTTCTCCTTGTCTATATTGCTAACATATTGCAGATTTTGCGGAGATGTGGAGGTTCTGTTGAGCTAGTAGATGTCTCTAGTGAGCTTCCAGAACTTATTCGCCGCCCAGGTCTTAAGAGATGGAAGGTTTGTGTTTTATGGGACCAAATCTATCCTTGAGTTATCAAACTTTATGAATATCAAAGTTGAGCATGTTTCTCTTCTTTCTGGATGTTAGGAGGAAAAATGCCCTCTTTCAAAGAGGACTAATGAAACAAACTTTATTATTTTATATGACAACCCTAGGTTTGTCCTGAAGATAAGTTGAATGAGTGGGAGGCCCTCTTAGTTTCCTCTGTCCCCTACCCCCTTCTTCAGTACAAACAATAATATAGTACTCTGTACTCTTGTCATGGATCAAACACATACTGCAGCCTGGCAGCTGTCTCTAGTAATTCATGAGACCGCTGGGTTGAATTTTATGTTTCATGAGTAATAGGTGTTATGTTTGCAAATTGATGGACATGGTTCCTTTTTGGTTGGCTAATGTTTGGGTTGGTTGTATATATAGGTTAGTCTCTCGTTGTTGATTATTTTAATTTTTTTTTTTGGGTTACAAGGGAGTGCATATACAATAGGAAAAAAGAAGGAGGTGCCACTAGACTCCTAGCTCATTGGCTTGATTCTTTTAAATTAAATAAGAAATAATATATCTCATTATTCATCAGTCAGTTATACATCAAGTCATGTACACTTTCTTACACATTGACAAAAAATCCAGTTTCAAACTTTCTGGACCTTTTTTTTTTCTCTTTTTTGTCAACCTGAAAATGTATTTCCAGCAGAAATTGTTGGAGTCTATCCCAGATTAAATTTTTGCTTGAAATATTGAAGTGGTCAAGTTTTTCATGCTTACTAATGTCTATGGTTTTGGACATGTAGGTGCATGACAAGGGTACGTGGTGGGTCTCCTACAAAGATGTCCCCAAGTCCCGCAAAAGTGTAGTTCTTTCCAGCATGTTTCCTTCTGGCAGAAGCTGTCTAAATCTTGTTGATAATCCCAATATAGACATGGAAGAGGATGTTAGTGATGGCGTTGATGGAAATTCTGAAGATTGTGTTCAGGCAGTGGAGAGTCCTGTGACAAGTGAAGTCACTGTGGAAGTTTCTGAATTCCCATTGGAGCGTTGCATGAGGATAGTGCCTCATGATCAGAACACTGGGGCCTTCTTTATTGCTGTACTGCAAAAAGTGTCTCCTCTGCCAGGTAATTTCACATATGTTCTCAATTGCATACATCCAGTTGAGGGTCTCTGAACAATGTAGTCATGTTTTCCTCATTGACTGGCCAAATATTTTTTGCCTTACATTCACAATGACACAGACCTTGCTTCTTGTTTGCTGTTGCTTACAATAATATGTTTGTGATTGTTTTCCCAGCGGCAATTCCAGAGAAACCTAAAAAAGGAATTAGCAGGCAACCTGTAGAACCAAATAATCAGGGTATTGAGGATGCCAAAGTATTGCAGGTTAATTCATTAGCAAGTAAGTCTGAGGAAGTCTCTGAAGCAGGTTCAGAGGCTGATGTAAATGACAATGAACCCAAGACAGCGGATTTGGGAGTTAGTCCTGGTGTTGCATGTGAGGAACGAGATTCAGAAGAAATCCAAGAACCCTGCAATACTGAAAGAATCTCAAAGATGGCACCAGGAAAAAGGAAGCTGCAAATTCAAGGCAAGTGGAGAGGCGTTGACCCTGTTGTCTTCTTCAAAGATGAAGTCATTATTAACAGCATAAAGGCTTTCTATGGTATTGATGAATCTTTTCCATTCAATGATCATCTTGTTACAAGAAACAGTGATGCAAGCCACGTGAAAAGAATTTATTATGTGTCCAAATCAGTCAAGGATGTTCTTGAACTGAATTTCTCAGTTGGGCAGCAACTTAAAATAACATCCATCGGCCTGAAGATGTTTGTAAGTATATTTTATTCTTCATCAACTGATGGAAATGCTGTTATTGTTATTCTTTTTGTTATTGCAAGGCTCATTAGTTTTAATACCTTTTGACAGGAGATAGATAATAATTACTAAAATTACGAAATAGAGATAATAATTACTTTAACACTAGAAAAGGCCTAATGGCAGAGTGAAACAGAGACGTATCTAAGCAACAGGAGATTGATCTAGTCAATTGGATTTTAATTAAGAAAAGTACGGTGTATATACTTTTCGACAGCATGATATTGAAACGTAGGACGTATGCTTCGGAGTACATTGAAGTGTCTTGCTATAATTGATAGAGTATACTTTGAGTTGTTTACTATTAGTGTCTCTGGTTTTTCATTGATTCAATTTTGAAACACTTGTCAAATTCCATTGGGTATTATTGTGATTTAAAGAAGTTCTGTTAAATGCTGTGTGATTCAGGTTCAAGATTTTATACGAATCATATCTTAATACTATACAAAAGGTCTATTCAGAAATATCTTACAAACCTGATTACTTTGCTGTGAGAAATATTTATTTTTCGACCCTTGACTGTCTATGATAAAAGATATCTGATCAGTTCGTGTGAATAATCAAGTGGAATATCCTTTCCCCATGACACAGGAAAGACAAACAGCAAGAGAAGGTAGCACTGCGCCATGTGCTTTCCGGATCTCGTCTGAAGGATTGCCCCTTATTCTCCCATTCATCACTAAACAGATTCTTTGTGCATCTCCCGTAGACTTCAAGCATCTTCTGCAGTATAAAGCTGTAAAATTTGCAGATTTTGTTGATGCTGACTTCGGAGAAAAGGCAGCAAACCTATTGCCAGGCTGTTGTGTGGTAGTTTTGGGTAAAGGTATGCATCATCATGCTATCAAGAAGCTAAGTGCCCATCTGCGTATCATTTTATGTGGCTTTATACTTTTCTGCAGGGGACAGAGCTGCGTCAGAGTCCTTCCAAGTGGATGAGTCCACCATAGCCATCGGATGCTGGAAGGGTAGGGCTAGCTTGACAATTATGGTTACTGCCATGGACTGCCAAGAACTGCTTGAAAGGCTTTTAATTCGCCTCGACGATGAGAAGGGCTGCTCCTTGCCTGATGACGAACTCGCTAACAGCGTGGGAGACGAAGCGCAGAAGTCTAATGGCAACAATGACGTGGAAGCCGAGCCACTGGACATTAGTAGCTAACAGATATTAACTACTCACTCTTTCCTGCTGTCTTGGCGTGTCTTCCATTCCGTTCTTGCGCTTTTGTATTTGACTTTATGGTTTACCCCATATGTGAAACCCAAATTATTTAAACAAGGTGGTATAGTATCTGTTTCTGGATTTTTGCAGAAGTCAGATATGAATTATTACTTCAGACGATGGTGTATCTAAAGGTATGTTACTTGTACCTCAAGAATGAAAATACAGAATTGTTTTTATTTAAAAAATCACACGATTTTCTCTTATAGTGTAATTTGAAGGGTAAGTTTTTATAACAAGAAACTATGTTGTATAAATGTATTGTACTTGCTAAATCTTTTATCAATGATGCAGCAAATTGTGCAATTTTTGAGACGCATTTAATATAGGATTTATGCCTAGAGTTTTATTTTAGGTTTAAATATATTGTAGGTCCTTTGGACGAATTTTGAATATAATTTTTTTTTTTTGTTAAGGTTTTTATAGTTTAAATTTTTTTTAATTAGGTCCCTCATTCCTGTTATAAATTCATTAATTTAGTATTAATATGACAAACGACTTGGCTATGTGTCAATAAAAGAAATTGACATGAAATCAAAGTAACACAAAAATTATTACTTTATGAATTTTTTTATACATTGTTTTGAGTCAAAATTTGATGAAATGATAATTTTTGTATTATTTTAACACCATATTAATTTCTTTTATTGTGACATAGACAAGTTGTTCCCTATGTTAGTACTAAATTAACAAAATTATAATTTGAAGTAATAACAAAAATCCAATTAAAAAAAATTTAAACTATAAAAATCCAAAAAAAAAAAACCTACAAAGACCTCATTTAAAATTTGTCAAAATTATAAAAACCTAATTCAAAATTTGTTTAAACTATAAAAACCTGTATTACATTTGATCTTTTATTTTAGCACTTTTTTATTTCTATTTGAAATTCTATACTTCTGAACCAATCACATTGCTGATTGAGTGCAAAGGAAGGAACTGGATTGCCTGGGGTATTTATGCCCAGATGCAGCTCGGCTTGCTGCCACTAATTTGTATTTAACAGATGTAGCTTAAGCTGCGTCTCAAAATATAGACAGGCATACTTGTTCCATCACTTAAAAATGGGTGGCATGAAATTTGAACCGTATAAAAAATGTTTTAAGTGGTCCAAATTTAACTGGCCTATTTTTGTAGTGTGGACGGATGAACAACAACAAAATTCGTCATTTTTGAACCAAACGGAACAGCAATTTATGCAAGTTAAGGACAAAAAAAGCCTTCCAGTCTAGCATAATCTAAGAAACATTCACACTCTTTCCAATTCACCCTGTTAATTCATGTAGATTGTACCAAACAATTTGTAATTAGCTTTAGTTCTTTAATCAGCAGACCAAGCAAAAACTTTTTAAGTGAAGTAAATATACGAAGGAAATGCACCAAACCATCAAAAATTGGTAAAAGGAACATAGAACCATTAATCCGATAAATAGAGAGCAATAATAAGTCAAATCAGGATGACTGACAACACATCTTACTCTTAGCAGGGACTTCTTGAGCAGGACCTGGAATGACAATCTTCTTGCCGGACAGAGATGCAGAGTTGCCATTTCCTTGATTTTCACTGGCAGCTAGGTTCTTCTTGTTGACAATGTTGAAAATTTCTGTCAATACAGTCATGAAAGCAGTTTCAACATTAGTCGCTTCCAGAGCTGAGGTTTCTAAGAAAAATAAGCCTTCTTTCTGAGCAAATTCTTTCGCATCCTCTGTGGATACTGCACGCTGGTTCTCAAGATCACTTTTGTTTCCTATAAGGATGATGACAATATTCTTGTCAGCATGGTTACGCAGTTCTTCCAGCCAACGAGGTATGTGGTCAAAACTCTGACGTTTAGTGATGTCATAAACCAACATTGCCCCAACAGCACCCCTGTAGTACGCACTTGTAACTGCTCTGTATCTGTACAATAAACCATAATCAGGACAATCAGTACCTAATGCCCTTGCAAAACCGTCCAAACCATGACGTTATCAGACATAATCTTCAATATTAATGTACAGAAATATGGAGTTCAATTAAAAATATATCCAGTAAAAAATATATAGAACAAGCAGCACATAAAAACAATTATGAAAGGGGGGAAAACTGACTTTCTGTGTCATCATTAGAATTAGATTCTGGTATTTAAATTAAAGATACCTAATGAATTGCTTTAGAAAACAAACTTGGCTATCACTGCCCTTTAGCAATTCAGAGCCTTTACAGATCAAAAGCATTCTGTTATTAATTTTTTTTTGGCCATGTTTTGTGTTATTAATCATACCACATAATTTGGTAATGTTCATTCAGTCAGCATTGTCAATCAATGTAGCCCTTATTACTTTAGAAATTAAAATATGGCATTCAGAAAATATATCCCGCAATAAAGTTAAACCAGACTGAACTGAATAATGCTTCATGCAGAACCTACTCAATCAACATTGCCCGATTTTGAAATGCATATAAAAAACCAGTCTTAAAAGGTTTGAGCTGATGAAGAGTCATGATATTTAATTATGGAAAATGCTGTTTATAACAAAACTCAGAAAGAAAATTGATCACAAGTAGAAGTGTCCTATAAGAACATGTCTACATGTTTCCTTAATTTCTGCAACTACTTCAACTCTTCCCCTCATGTGATGCCATGTATCATGTAAATCCATTTGTTACTTGTTTTCTCTAAAATCCATTGGGTTCATAGCATTACTGTTTAATCATTTATTTGTTCCAACGCCCCCATCCCCTCTCTAGCATGACTCCATTTATGCAGATTGCCATACAACTATGCCCATGGATGGGCTGTCACATGGATAGCTCTGTTTCTGTTGGATGTCAAGGAGCATGGAAGCTTTACAGTGATATTCGGTTACACTAACATACTGGGAAATTAATCACTCCAAAAGCTTGAGTTGATGAAGAACTGTGAAATCTAGTTTGTAATGGCGAAAAAAATAAAAAGGTCAATACTGAGTTCAACAAGTTTCTAAATCTATTAAGAAATGCATCTCTCTCTTGTGAGGCATAGCATCATATAGCAGTAACACAATCTAACACGTGTGCACAACCAACTATTTCCATTCCCCCTTCCAAAGAAATACCAAAAAATATCATGCACAAGCTCTGAGTTCCTTATTGTTTTTCTATTTCTTTTTTTTTTTAGGTTAATTATTGTACAATTTGAAAATAGATATGTAAAACCAGGGGCAAGCTGCAAGATAAAGAGAAGGTAGAGGCTATATAGCTTAAAAGTCAATAAGTCAAAAAGAGATTATTTATAAACTCCATCAAAATGCAACAAAGCTGAAATATCTGCGAAACAATTGATGATAGCAAGGAAGCCCACAGAAGTGCAAATTCCAATTTGAAGGGGATTAAATTTGCAACTGCCACAAAGCAAAGCGTTATAACTGTGTATTGCTTCATGATACCTACTTTAACAAATTTGAAACTTCAAATTGAGCATTATCTTCCAAAAGAAAAATGATGGGGAGAAGAATCTAAACAAGTGGCACCATATAAATGTAAAATAGTATATTATCTCACTGGAAGTGTTACATAACATGTCTTGTTATTTCAGTCCCTAAATAAGGGAATATAGAACTTGTCCATCCATGTCACCTGATTCTAAGGCACATTTTCACATACAAAGAATATAGAAGTAACTGTAGAAGTTACCAGCACTCGAAAAGTCAGCTCAAAGAAAGCCTATATGCAAGAAAACTGGGGGAAACGGTGTAACAGTCAGTAAAAGCAAGTATATTAAATTTAAATCACCTCTGTTTTTTTTTTTTTTTTTTGGGTCCAGAAATCACCTCTTCCCTTCATAACAATATGCAAAGCATTTAAAGGTTGACTCAGTTTGACCAGTCAATACCTGAGAATAACACAAGTGCCTACAGGAACAAGGAAGTTCCAAATGGTACAACAAAATAAACATACAAGAAAGCTTCATAGAATAGAGCTGAATTATAAATTATAATATTGAAATGAGGACGTTTAGGCCATGATCAGTAATAGATCAACTGAGCAAATAAATCTAACATCTAGTTCATACACACTATATGTATATGATCTTTTTCCACGATCAGATAATTTATGAATTAAGAAGTACGAAGGAAGTTGATTACGTGAAGAAATAAACGGCCATTCAAACACAAAAGGCATATATCTTATGAGTTGTGACGGTAAGATCCACAAGAATCAGCGAAGACAATCAGATAAAGGAATTTAAACTATGATTTAAACAGGAAGAGAGCTAAAAAGAAGAGATGAAGTTGAAATTGAAGTTGAAGTGTACCGTTCTTGACCGGCAGTGTCCCAGATCTGAGCCTTGACGCTCTTGTGCTCAATGACCAAAGTACGAGTCTGGAACTCGACGCCGATCGTGGCTTTGGAGTCCAAGCTGAACTCATTTCTAGCAAAACGAGCTAGTATCTGTGACTTCCCCACCGCCGAGTCCCCTATTAGCACCACCTTGAACACGTAGTCTATCTTCTGATTCGCGTCGCCATAACCACTGCTCGCCATTTCCACCACTGCTTCCTCTCTCTCTCTCTCTCTTTCTCTATCACTGAGATCGGAGAAGAGAAACCGCTAGATCAAATATTCACTTCGATTCTAAAAGGAGAGAGAGTCCCCCTCTGCTTCAAATCGATAATAATAGAAACAAATAAATTATGAAAGGTGAAAGGTGAACCTCTTTGGCTTTGATAAATGAACTCAGATTTTTTCCACTCGTTTTCTGAATCTAATTCATTAATTAATTGGTTTTACCGCATTGACTGTGTACGACAGATATTTGGTTGTACCGAATGATCCTTCACTGAGAGCTACAAATATATCCTCAGCCAATGAGAATTGGTTTCTAGCATTGTTCTTTACTTTAATAGACAGATGTCGCAAGGATATTGGTTGTTTAGAGAAAAGAATTTGATCACATTAGGAGTGGATTTATTCTCGACTAATTATAATGAATGAAAGGGAAAGAATGGTTGGGAACAGCTTCACAGTGTGAAAAAACGTGCCGTGCGTATGTCTCGGGTGAGTTGTCTAATTGGTGCTGTTGACGGCAATTATCTGATACTTGTCAACACAACAGCGGTGGACTTGCGAATNATTAAACCCTAACATTATCAGTTTCGTATCCGTTCACTATCTCACATTCTCGGATACCAAACAAAAAGGAAGGACTAAAACTCTCCACAACCATACTAAATAACAATCCACTACACTAACTCAAACTGAAAAAACACTGAACCAGTATTCCAATTGCCCTCCATTCCCGCCCTTCCCAGTTAGGCAAAATGAAATTGAGGAGAAAGTAAAACGAAAACATCCCCTGACCTCTTCCTTAGATCCGGTGCCATAGAAGGCAGCGACAGTGGCATCGAGCAAGGGCACATCAATCGGCTGGCTCAAATCTCTAAGCTTCTTGGCCGCCATAGTGAAGAATCACCCACCCACCATAGGGGACTCACACACTGATAAACCCTAGAATCTGTACGGCCACCAAAAACGCTAGAAGAGAAGGAAAAAGAAAAAAAAAACAGTGATTCTAGAAGTAGAAGAGAAGAGGCGAATTAAGAGCGCGAGAGATTCTAGAGGGATTTGGTTTGAGACAGCAGATTCTAGAAGTAGAAGAGAAGAGGAGAATTAAGAGCGCGAGAGATTCTAGAGGGATTTGGTTTGAGATAGCGAGGGAGCGAGGGAGAGGAGGTTTAGACTTTTATATAGAGACAGAGAAATAAAAAAGACAGCTTGAATTTGAAGCTGAGTTGGGGATGATAACTTCAAAAAAATTTAAAAAAAAAAGTTGGAAAAAATTCTAACGGTATATTCCGTTGGAATTCTTCAAAAAAAAAAAATTAGACATTTCCAACGGTAATTCTGACAGAAAATTCTAACGGTAATGTAATTCCATTGGAATTACCGTTGGAATTTTAACAAAATTTGTTCCATCGGAATTTCCATTAGAATTTTTAGAAAATTCTAACGGTATTTTTTTTCGTTGGAATCGGCTGGCTCAAATCTCTAAGCTTCTCGGCCGCGATAGTGAAGAATCACCCACCCACCATAGGGGACTCACACACTGATAAACCCTAGAATCTGTACGGCCAACAAAAACGCTAGAAGAGAAGGAAAAAGAAAAAAAAAACAGTGATTCTAGAAGTAGAAGAGAAGAGGAGAATTAAGAGCGCGAGAGATTCTAGAGGGATTTGGTTTGAGACAGCGAGGGAGCGAGGGAGAGGAGGTTTAGACTTTAGAGACAGAGAAATAAAAAAAGACAGCTTGAATTTGAAGCTGAGTTGGGATGGTAACTTCGAAAAAATTTAAAAAAAAAAAGTTGGAAAAAATTCTAACGGTATATTCCGTTGGAATATTCCGTTGAAATTCTTCAAAATAAAAAATTTAGACATTTCCAACGGTAATTCTGACGAAAAATTCTAACGGTAATGTAATTCCGTTGGAGTTACCGTTGGAATTTTAACAAAATTTGTTCCGTTAGAATTTCCGTTAGAATTTTTAGAAAATTCCAACGGTATTTTTTTCCGTTGGAATTTTCCGTTAGAAAACTGTCTTTTTCTTGTAGTGATTAAATTACGCGTCCGTTTACTTTTTTGGAGTTCAAACTATGTCGTGGTTTGAACGCAAAACATGTTTCACGCTAAATTTTTGAATTTAAAGAACATTATGTAATGTTGAGTGAGCCGCCCCTGCAGTGACATTTATTTTATCCTCATCCTCAACAAGTGGATTGGTATGCACCAGAATATGCTTACCAACAACTTTTAATATTACTAAATAATATATAAAAAAATATGGGGTCCAAGTTCAAAAAAGGGTGCNCATTAAGTTGCCTTTGAAATTCATCCCATTTTGCAGTCTTTAAGCCGTAGCCTATGCATTAGACCAGCATTGTAATGGAGAAGAAATTGGCATGATATTAATGCCGCATGTGGAGTTGAACACCTTTAAATACTTAGCTCCCTCGGTCATTTTGAAGCAAACATTTTTTAGGGAAGCAAGCTCTTGGCTACGCATTGTGCTTTGGATAGAAGTGCGATACACTTCTTAAAATGGAAAGATAATCATTATAAGCTCGGTAATGCCACGGGAAACTGAGCACAGCATTGCTGCTAGGTTTGTTACAAGCATGGACCTCTTGATGTTTCAGCAGGCTGGGAGCAAAATAAGAACTCTGAAAGAATTTTGAGTCCTTGTGTAAGAGTGTTAATTTTTCAAAGTTCAGAGCTGCTTGTAACCTTATAACATTTGGGCAGTCATGGAATGAGGCACTATGATTATGTATCATTTTTGTGCAACAGTTGCATATCGAATATGCAAATGTGAAACTATGTCTATGAAAAATAATGCTTGACGGTTAAAAGTGTAAATAAACATGCATCGTTTTTGCTCAAGTAACTTTAAAGAGGACGACTAAACTATCCCATTAATGGGGATAACGTTACTTGACCCCAATTGGAGGTTTTGATGTAATTGCAAAGATATCTAAAAACTGAGTTACCCATTGTAGATTAGATTCATGTCTATAGAATTTGAGTTTAATTGTGTAAAATAAAATCTTTATTTAGTGTTTTTTATTTTTTATTTTTTTTCAGCATGTTTTCTTGTAGCAATTGTTTGCTTGTTATAAGAAACTAATTGTTTTGAGTCAATCTTTACAATAAAACAAATTTCGAAACTAAAACCTCTCAGTTGAGGACGGGTAATGCTACTCACATTTAATAGGGGCATAGTGTTCACCAACTTTAAAACTACAGTATCAAAACATTAATAACCAACTATTTAATGAATTCATGGCCATTGCATTAATTAGGCTAGGTTTGATGAAACCCCACAGCACTACAATGTCACCAATGCTTTAAAACTATTTACGGGAATTATGTTAGCAAATATATATAATAGTGAATACTAATTAGGTTTTACGAGAGCTATTACCTTTTGGAAATAAATAATTTAATCATTTTCGAACCTCATTTCTTCTGTCTTTAGAATGATCTTTGTACACATTGCCTCTATCCTACCAAAACTAAGGAAAAAAGGATTGCCCTTTTCCATTGATCACCTAGGTTTAACATCAGAAATTGTTACTTCATTGACAGAATGATGTACAGAATTGTTTGATGACTCTTGTTCTGTAACAACTCTTCCAACAGAAAATGCAGGCTGTTTGGGGTTGGGAAGGGTCACTGTCTCGCTTCCTAGCATAAGAACTACAGCTGACATGGTAGGTCTATCTGCTGCATCTTCTTGAACACATAATAGGCCAATATGTATACATCTCAGAACTTCAATAGGTGAACATGACTTTTCTAGTAATGGGTCCATTAATTCCAAACTTTTGCCTTCACACCAGAGCCTCCAAGCCTGCAATAGTAAGTAATTTGAGTTTAACAGAGCAATTTTTCATGTAACTTTTTTTCTTTAATCTTTTGATGAATACAAACATAATTGTGAAAACCTACATAGATGAGAAGGCTTAGACCAGGCTCTGAACGGTAGAATCCACTATTCCTTTTTCCACTAATGATTTCAAGCAAAAGAACACCGAAGCTAAAAACATCAGACTTTATTGAGAACAAACCTTCCATAGCATATTCTGGAGCCATGTATCCACTGTTCAGAATCAATATATAAGAAAAACTAATCAGTTTTGTGACATAGTCATATATATGGTTAATTTGTAGAAATGCAATACTTTTTGATAGTTTATAAACAACTCATTCATGGGAGGAATTTTGACTGTTGTCTTTTACATTACATTAATTTATTAGTAAAAGAAAGCAGATATAATGTATACTTACTATGTTCCCACTACTCTTAATGTGTTTGCTTGTATCTGGTCTCCTCCAAAAGATCTTGCCAGTCCAAAGTCTGAGATTTTTGCATTCATTTCATTGTCTAATAAAATATTACTAGCTTTTAGGTCTCTGTGAATCACTCTAAGCCGTGAGTCTTCGTGAAGATACAAAATCCCCTTCGCAATTCCATTAATGATATTTAGTCGTAATTTCCAGTCCAGTTGCTCACACTTTTTCGTGTCTAATTGAAAAATATAAGACAATACGATTGTAAGAAAGACAGAGTAAGTGAAACAAAAAATTTAGCAATAAAGTAAGAATATTAAATCAGGATCTTATAATGTTAACTAGGCTAGTTAATTGAAATATTTTTCTATCATGATGTCGACGTGGACTACTTAGGGAGTTTTTTCTTGAATTATATGATCTGTCACCATTTTCTTACAGTTGGAACATTTTGCAGTCTCGTTTCTGATTTAGGAAGATCTTAGAACATTTTGAAGTCCCATTCGGATTTAGGAAGTCTTCATACTAAAGCAAATTGCTTAGAATGACTAGAACCTTAAGGACATCTTTCAAAAGCATAAAATTAGTAACATAGAGTCCAGTGATAATTTTGTATTGCAATGAATTGCCACTCTAAGGAAACTATTTACTTCTGCATTGTGGGCATATAGTTTCTCATGAATCTGTTATGTATTGAGCTTCAGACAGCTGATTCTAACTTTACAGCAATAACATAAGAACTAAACATGGGGAAAATTAATGAGCTATGCAGCTGATTGTTCTTTAAATAGGTGAAAGCAAGAAACAAGAAGTTAAGATTTTGTGAGACATACCAAATAGGTGAAAATCAAGGCTAGAATTGGGCATGTACTCATATACCAGCAGCTTCTCATTTTGCTCAATGCAACATGCCAATAGTCTCACAAGGTTCCTATGCTGCAATTTAGCAATCAAGATCACTTCATTTTTTAACTCCTCCAAACCTTGACCTGAAGTTCTTGAGAGCCTTTTAACAGCAATTTGCCTTCCATCTGGCATATCACCCTGAAAATATTCCCTTTATTCTCAGTATGAAAATCATGGGGAAAATAAAAGGAAAAAAAAACTTTACAGCAATAACATAAGAACTAAACATGGGGAAAATTAATGTGCTATGCAGCTGATTGTTCTGTAAATAGGTGAAAGCAAGAAACAAGAAGTTAAGATTTTGTGAGACATACCAAATAGGTGAAAATCAAGGCTAGAATTGGGCATGTACTCATATACAAGCAGCTTCTCATTTTGCTCAATGCAACATGCCAATAGTCTCACAAGGTTCCTATGCTGCAATTTAGCAATCAAGATCACTTCATTTTTGAACTCCTCCAAACCTTGACCTGAAGTTTTTGAGAGCCTTTTAACAGCAATTTGCCTTCCATCTGGCATATCACCCTGAAGATATTCCCTTTATTCTCAGTATGAAAATCATGGGGAAAATAAAAGGAAAAAAAAAAACTATAGGAATCATTGAATTTAAAAAGATTATGTACACTGTCCATTTACCTTATAAACAGGACCAAATCCACCTTGTCCCAATTTATGCTCATTGGAAAAATTAGCAGTAGTTTGTAGGATAGTACTCAGAGGCATCATAGGAAGATCACCGTGCACTGAGTCCTGCCTCTCAATCTGCCCTTCTGAAAATGGATTTAGCCCTTCTTCCTGTATAGTTTGTTTGCCTGCAAAGATGAAATTAGTAAACATAGAATAAATGAGATATAGCATCAACTTAGGGTAGTTTTGAAAATTTCTAAGAGCTTACCTTTTCTCCCTTTCAAGCACCAGAAGTAGTAAATGCTGATAGCCAATAGAGCTCCTACTACTACTGCACTTACAACACTGATGATTATAATTCTTTTCCTTTTGTTACTTCCTTTTTTGGCTGCATTAGTAAGACAAACATCAAGCTGAATATGTGAGAAACTTATGGGAAATGGAAGTGTAATATGTTATTTTGTGCCATGGAAATATGATTTTAAAGGAGTTTATCTTAAGTGATAAAAGAATGGCATGAAATCTCAACCATACAAAAAAAATAATAATTGAGATATGTAATGGTGAGAATAACGTTATAAACAAAACTAATCAAGGCTCTATCCCATATATGACTTAAAAGTGGTAAAAGAGTAGTTCTATAATGCACTAGTTAACATCTAAAATGTAGTCTGTTGACATATTGAATTTATACCATATTCTGTTTTCTTTTTAAATCTTTCAGATGACATATACTCTATTTTTTATTTTGGGTGTAAGCTAACAAAACACTCGATACATTTACTTTTTTATGCGATAGAGTTAGAATAACTAATTAAAAAATATTGAGGATTTCTTGGAAAGTAAGACAAAAAAGCTATTTGGTATGAACAATGGTAAAATGTTTGAATAATTTGGATGAGAATCGTAAGCTTTTATATTCAAATCTATATATTCCATGAATATTATAAAAAAAAAAAAGGGCAAAAAGTATACCTTACCACAATTTGTTGGCTTCAATAAGTAAAACTCTTTACGTGTATTCAATTATTTGAATATGACAGATTGACAGTGAAAATGATCGTCGACATACAATACTTGTTTAATTTTATAATATCTGGATTATTGTAATTGGGCCTCCCATGGTCAATGGTTGAGTAGCTGAATAGCATTCATAACCACATTTATATATTGCATTTGTAGAAGATTTATTATTTTAACTTGATAACCTATCTTAAATTGATGACAACACTGGTTACCAAAAAAAATTGATGACAGCACCCACCCCAAATTATGGATCCAACCCATAACCACTTTCTTTGACTTGTATATTAGCCTTATTTCCTTTTTTGAATTAATTTTAATGATGCTTCCAATGTAATTAATCCAGGTCATAAAAAAATTGTAAGAAAGAAAATCTATCTTGTGTGCTTTTCCAATGCTCATAGGTTGGAGTTCAAACATTTCTCCATATAATTCATTTGGACATGGAGGGGCTTCTATAAGAACTTGGAATATAAAATAGGGTAAAACTAATATGGCATATTCAGTTTTGTTGTTAAACTTATAATCAACTCTATTATTCTCATCTCATATATCCTATCCACTTGATTTCTTACTATTCAAATTTGACACTTTTAGTTTAAAATATCTAATTATTGTAAAAACACTAAACATTAACTATAGTCTAACAACGATAATTTTAACTAAACTTAAGTTCAAATCTCTGTACCGTTAGCTAAAAGAAATAAAACTTGTAGTGTTACCTGGTTGAGGTGCAGGTGCTTGAGGCAATGTGTTATCCAAGAAGAAAGGTTGAGTCTCATACATGACAACACAACTAGGAGAAAAGACACGCCACACCTTCTTCTCCTCACAGCAATTCTCAACATCTTCAAGCATATTGCTCAAACATGTTCTGCATTCCTCACTAGTAATGTCTCTGCTGCATTGAACCCACCCATACCTTCTTTGTGTCCCATTTATGTTAAACATATGTGTCCCAAACATTAATGGCGTCCCCGAAGCAGTTTGTATCAATCCATTCATCAAAAGCCTCGCGTCACTATCAAATTCTCCAGCACTAGAGAAATTCTGCGTCGCGTCAAACATAGGAATCCTAGGTCTAATGGTGAGTTTGGCAAAGAAATTTTGGTTTGAGTACCTTAGAAGGCACAAAGGGTACCATAACACAGCTGATGTATTATTCGGACAGTGCTGCTTGATCAATCTGCTAGAGTTTTGCACACATGAATGGCAAAGGCTTGTGTTTACGTCCCCCCGGCAAAAGTAGAGGCCATAAACTGTGTTATTGCTTTGATCAGTTCCTGAAGTTGTGTTACCAAAACCATTGCTAGTAGCTGCATCAGATGAGAGGAAAGTGAAGAGATTGTTGAGGTTGGTTTGGTATGTGCTAGAGGGAGGAATAGAGGATTGATCTAGACAAGCGAAACGATAATCTAGTGCTGCTTGTTCTTGTGAATTGCTTGTGTTTTGGCTTGCAGCTAAGCAAAGCAAGTATAGGAATGTGATGGTAATTGGAAATTGGTGGTGCATGCTGCTGCAATTATTGTTCTTGAGGAGTACAACAATAGTTTCTTTGAGATTTGTGTGTGCAAGTTTAGAGGTCTTAATGTTTCATAGCTTCAAATTGTCAAATTTGGCTGTCCAATTTTTGATTTGTAGATGCATTGTCTCATTCATAAAGTGGTAGACACAATAAGGGTGATTTCTCTGACCATTTAGAATAGGAAATTTGAAAACCTGGATAAGCTTTAGAATATTCAGATTGCACTAACCTTACATAGGTGCATGTGTTGAGGTGGGCCAGGAAGGGGTGGAAATTCCAATGTTGAGAAATAGCAAAGGGAAAAAGACATGAAGGGTCCAAATCCAAATCACTGAATGTGTGGGGACTGGGGAATTTTCTGGTGTTTGGGTAAAAATTTGAATACAAAATAGAGGTCAATCATTTTGCAGCGTCCACTTTTGTAAACCCAACGGCACGAAATTAATAAACGCCAACCACCTCCCTCCTTCTCCCCTTCACGCTATTGTTCATTTCTTCTTCTTCTTGATAATTAATCTTGACTGATTTATTCACTTGTGTAAATTCCAATCTTTATTGTTAATGTAGAATTAACATTCGTGAACTTGATTGAAATTTCCCTAGAACAATAGTGCAGGTACGATTTTTGGAACTGTATATATATAATTATTATACCTTAGAAACTTGTGACTGAGTGGGTGCAGCCCTTGTGCAATCAAAGTATTTTTGCAAATCCATTGGATCGTTTAAGTAGCATTATACATTAATGGGTTTGATTCCTTTAATTTATGTAATTGAATTTAGGAGTTATGGGAATAGGAAAATTAAGTAATTTTGTGTTTAAGGAGTAGTGATTACTCTCTATAGTTTTTAAAGAATATAAATACCTCTTTCTTTCTTATACTCTCTTATCTCTCTTTTTCTTCCTTTTCCTCTTCTCTGTCTCTGTTTGTTTGTTTTTATCCTGATCTCGTTATTTCAAATGTAACAGGACTTCAAGGAAGCCGCTCTTCGTCAAGTAGCAGAACTACTTTGTCTGCGTTTTAAGATGCTGAAATATGTTGGATCCCGCTATTCCAATATAGTGGGACTCAATGAAATACATTATTTTAGAAGTAGTGTGACTCATTTTGTCGTTTTGCCTCAAATTATTTTATTCAAAAGTGCCCCAAAATGATAAATAGTTGTCAATGTACCCCTCTACATTTTTACAGTCAATGAGCCTCCACTTTCCCCTCTAAATAATTGGAGTTGTATTAATAGAAAAATGCCTTTGATCAAAAAAATTTAATCAAGAAAATCTCCAAACAAATACAAGAATAAAATATATAAATTTAAATTAATTAAGTAAATTATTTTCCTTTTGATGTCGTACTTGTCTTATACAAGTAAAAGAATTCCTTAGTCCATATTATTAGTTTATTTTTTATTTTGACTATGGCTTTTAGTTTTTAATTCAGTCACCTGATATATGTTCACATCTCTACATCCTGCAAGCTCAACCGTCTCTATCCATCACATTTTATGATATGAGAAAATTGTTTCCTCACTGATACAATTTAAAATTGCTTTATTTAGATCCTTCATTGATGACCATTTCCCTGCAAGAAAAGTCAAGTGCTGATTGTATGTGAATGCCATTTGTGTCACTTCCAACCATGACAAGAATGGTTGACATAGATGGCCTATCTGCTGCATCTTCTTTTATACACAATAAATAATCGGAATATAAAAATTATTTGTAAACATTAAAATCTTGCCTCCATGCAATTGTAACATGTAAAAAGTTGAGTTTGATCCTCTCTCTCTCTCTCTCTATATATATATATATAAAAGTAAAGATCCACTTATACTAGGTGTAAGATTATGCTGTTCAATAACTTCTAGAATGTGAATTTCATAAATCCAACCGTTGGATTACAACAATTGATGAAATAATATGAAGTAAGGAGGAAAGTCTACAGAATTCCATTTTTTCTTTACGGGATTTAAGAAGTTCATCAAGGAAAGGAAGGAAGAATTACAACAGTAAACAAGGATAAGAAATCCTCCTTGGTAGAAATAGGAAAAGAAAAAACCAAAGAAACTGAAAATATTGTTGCAGTAAAGCTGCTTAATCACTCTGCATATCAATTAGGGAATGCAAACTCCCTCAAAAGACCATCTGCTTTGCACCAAATAGAAGCCAAACACATAATTTTGCCCCAAATCAGCTGCTGTTTCCATGAAATATCCTTCAAAATATGGGCATTAGCCACATTATGATCTAACCAAAATGCTTCATATAGTTGAACACACCGCACACTTTTGACTGATGCTGCTGCAACTTTTCTACTCTTCTTTCTAATAATGCAAGCCTCAACTTCTTGCTTCTTAAACTTTGGAGTAGGTACTGATGTTGTGCCCAGCCAGATTTTAAACTTAATAGAAGTTCAAAACAGAAACACGCAGCTAAAAAATTGCCCAAGCATTATCAGCAGAAGTTAAGAACTAGAATACCTGAAGTTTTATATGGCTTCAATGTGGTGACATTGGAGCTTTGAAGGCTTCCAAGCTCCTTGTGCTGCATTTTGAATTTAACAGTATATTATATCCGTCTTCTTCAGTTACCTTACAGTCTGTGACTATTTGAATTGCAGAGTCCACTTCAGCTGAAAATGGAAGGTTGTTTCCAAGTTGGGTGTGCATCAGTTTTGATGCTGAAACTTCCTGCGATCTCAGGCGTGTAGAACCAGCTATACAGGAAAATCAGAGCCACATATTGGCCACTCCAAACTTGCCACAACCAAGGTAAGTATTTTCTCCTAGCTTTCCACCTAGCAGTTTAAAGCATTCTCCGAGCTCATTCATTGCTCTTTCTCAGCCTACCAATAAGCAAATATCAATTGTTAATTAATTATTAAAAAAAAAAAAGAAGAAAAAAATTGAGAAATGTAACCAAGCTATGGCACGCAAATAGCACAGTCCATAGGCAAGACATTGACAACTAAGACCACAGACAACCCAACACTATGGAAATCAACACCTGGGAAGGAAGTTACAGTTACAGGGCTCCTCTTAGACAGCAAACAAATGATAACTTGGTCAGATAATAAGCGCGCCATATAAAGATAACTTGCAAACAGGTACCACAAAAACATGTAAGATGTTTGTTATGTAAGGAATAACATTTAAAAAACTTGATCACCCGTAGGTAGTAGCGTTACAGACAGAACAAACGATTTTGTAGGCTTCTTCATACCAGGAAGCTCAAACACTGCTAATGTCCAACACTCAATCGTCTTATAAGTTCAATCTATCTCCTATTCAGATGCATTGAAGGGAATCATTCTAAAATACATGATGGGCAATTTGAGCTTCAAAATCTTACATTTGGCATGAAACTCATAGCTCACAGTTGAACAAAACAAACAAGGTCTATATCTAATCATTGTCACCTGATCTTTCTGGTAAAAAATTAAGAGAAAAAAGTATGCCCAAACAAAAGGAAAAATTCAGTCTCAATGAATGAGCACCCAACAAAATATTAAAACACTGCCTGTGCAGACTATATATATAAAGAAATTCAAATATAAATCATACATAAGCACGAGTAGCACATAGAATTACTAGATAATTAGTATCAACCAACAGCCTCACATCCCACGGCCAGCATATGGCATGAAAAGCAATAATCATGAACGAAGAAGATTTCCATTAGACCTCGTAAGGCCACCATTAGAAAACCCAAAGGCCATTTTAATTTATAGCTTTTGTGAAAATCCAGATTGTTAATGCATTAGGCAACTGTAGGGAAGAAACAACTTCTTCAGTTTAATAAATCCACACTTACATGTAGAGATTTAGGAGGAAGAATGAATAGAGATACTAAACAACGAGGATGTTAGCAAATGATCAAGTTATTAGTAATGGCATAGCTAGTTACATTAATTTATTTGTCATTAAAGGCTAAAAAAAAGATCATATCAGTATGACAAATGAGAAAATTGTTGACAATAGTAGTACCACAAAGGGAAAAAGATAGCTGGGAGAAGGTCAAAAGAATAATATCCGTTGTCAAAAGTTATCTATGTCAAGTTGTACTTAGCATTTCCTCAAGTAGTTGGATGGCAGGTCAGGAATGGCAACAATAGAAGTAAAAGTGAATCATGCATGATAAAAATCTAACCAAAAAACAAAGCCAAAGTAAAGCGAAGTTCCTGAAAATTTTATCAATTCAATGGTCCTTGTATCCTCTCTATAATGCTTGCCATATAGAACGATATGTTTTAGTACAATTTGGGCACTCATCTCCTATCAACAACAAATAACACTTAGTAGTGACACAGAAGATAGGAGTCATTTGATGAAAGGCAAGGCCATAAAATGTATAAAATTACTGAGATGACTTCAATCATTAAAATAAACCCATATAAAGGAAGACTGATATGAAAAGTAGAATCCATAGCAACTAAGAGAAATTTCGAAGATTGACAAACCCCAACAATCCTATACTATATATGAGCTAAAAGTATCAGAAGAGCAACAGAAAGTTGGAAAGTTTCAAGACTTATGAAATACAGACTGTGTGACAGAGAGGATGAGAAAGGAGGACTTCAAATGTTCAGCATTCAAATGAATTCCAATATTTTACCTTGTTCTTCCAAAATTTTGGTCTGGAGTACCTTGATCCTCTTAGTAAAGAGTAGAGAGGATTTTAAGGTAGGCTACTATATTTGCTTCAACGGCTGGCTGGCTGTTGAGTAGAAATTGGTCAGCAATCCTTTAAAACCTTTTGCTGATCTTTCAACTTCACCAGGAATCCCTGAAAACAAATTCTCTGTTAAGAATTCATCAGAGCTAGAATTTCAGTTTCCATCTCATTTTCTTCAGAACCCATCAATGGCTTAGCCATTGCATCCAACATGGAATATATATCTCTCATTTCTGGGTGGGATGGATCACCAACAAGAAATTCATTGAGAACGCCATTCACCTCAATTGAACTACATCCTGGCACCTTTTTGATTCCCAATTCTTTCATCTTAGTTCTCACCTTACTCACTTCTTCCCATCTGTCCGCAGAAGCATAGATATTAGCAAGCAGTGTATGAACACTGGAATCACTACATTTAACCTTTGCTAGTTGCCTAGCAAGCCTTTCACCCATATCAATATTGCCATGGATTCGGCAGGCACTTAACAAAGCTCCATACAGTGGAATTATGATCTCGTCGTTTTCATCAGGTAACATCCTTACCAATTCCTCTGCTTCATGTAACAGTCCAGCCCTACCAAGAAGATCAATGAAACATCCATAGTGTTCCAACTTTGGCTCAATTTGATATGCTCTTTTCATGGAATGAAAGAACTTGCGACCTTCTTCTACCAAGCCCCCATGACTACATGCACTTAAAACACCAATAAAGGTAATGTCGTCAGGTCTTGTCCCAGACTTTTTCATTTCTTCAAACAGCTCAAGTGCTTTGCTTGTCTTACCATTCATGGCAAGTGCACAAATAATTGAAGTCCACAAGGCTGTGTCTTTTTCCTTCATTCGATAGAAAATTTCCAAAGATTTCTCTATGCAACCACATTTTGCATACATTTCAATGAGAGCAGTACCGACCACAGCATCCACCATGATTCTGTGTTCCTCTATATAATCATGAATCCATTTTCCTTGCTCTAGAGCTCCCAACTGAGCACAACCTGTAAGGAGGGCAACCACAATAAATTTATCTGGTTTGATTCTTCTGATTTGCATCTCCCGAAATAGTATGGCAGCCTCATCAAAATGATTAAATTGCACATACCCATTAATCATAGCTGTCCAAAGAACAATATCCCTAGTTGGACTCCTCTCAAACAAATCTCGAGCTTCAACTAACTGACCACAATTCACATACCCAGTTACCATACTGGTCCAACAAATCACATTTTTCATAGGCATTTCATCAAATATTTTCCTGGCTATACTCAGACAGCCACACTTACAATACATGTCCAACAATGCATTCCCCATTATAGTTGTTAAATCTAGTTCAGTTGCAATATAACTGTGAATTTCCTGACCAACCTCCAAATCTTTCAATGCCATACACGCTGATAGAGCGCTTACAACTGTGGCTTCATCAGGCTTCTCGTTGCTTTCTTCTCGCATTTTCTTATAAACATTAATGGCCTCTTTGAATCTCCTGCACCTAACATAACCTGAAATCATGACATTCCAGGAAACCTTATCTCTCTCAGGCATTTTTCCAAACACCTGTTTAAACCTATCAACTTTACCTAATTCAGCATACATATCCATCAGTGAGTTACAAACATAAGTATCAAACTCAAGCCCAGTCTTGACCACATAGCCATGAACCTTTTCACCTTCATTAACCTTTCCCATACAACCAATAGCCTTAAGAACAAAAGGATATGTATAATTATCAGGAAGCAAACCGTCTTCCCTCATTCGCCCAAATAGGGAAATGGCTTGTCTGAAATTACCCTTTTTCACAAAGGCCTTGATCAAAAGATTGTATATCAACAAGGATGGTTCTTGGATGTAATCAAAGATTCTCCGAGCATAGTGAAAGTCTCCAGCAGGTGATTCCGTACAAGAGACCATGAGTTTATCGAGGGTATCCCTGTCTTGGTGGAGACCAGCAAGGAACATCTGGTTCTGAATTTGCTTTAGCTGGGACATAGATTTGCATCTTTTGAGAAGAAAAATGCATGCTTTCTTGCTTAGGCTTATGCTGGTGTATGAGGTAGAGAAGTAGCGCGGCTTGATGAGGACAAGACATTTGTTGACATAAAACAACATAAATTCTAGTTTTTTCGAGCAACAAGACATTTGTGTAATACCATAAAGTTAAGGTAGTTAGTTATTCGGTCATTGATCTATAATATAGTTGAAATTCAAAGGGCCTAAGAATGGTGTCAGGGTAGTTGAAGCTGGAAACAGTAAAGTTGTCAACTTTACCTAAAGAGGCCAAACATACAAGAAAAAAGAGCATAAAAATAATAGTAAGGAAGCTAAATCCCAACACTTTCATCAGTATTCCAATCCAATTATTCTGAGGAATTGAAACAAATTTTCCAAATAGCTTCCGCTGAAAGACAGTTCTTCAAATTGTTAGAAATTTATCAAGATTGAGTCCAGCATCAATACAAAAATTTTCAGATTTCACTAATTCGGTGGTCAATTCAACAACCCAGTACCTTCATAGTTCAAACTCACAAGTGCACGGTTGTTTCACAAAATTCTTCGCTTTCTCATCCATCATCATACATTGTAGCAAGAAGCTCTTGTTCAGAAACAAACTGTGATGCCTCCAGTAGAAGCCGCCGTCAAACACTGCTGCGGCGAGAAATCCCTGTTGGCTTGTCGACGCCGAGGAGATGCGGTCTTTGTGTTTAGCTGCAGGTAACAGGAACTCTGTGTGAGTCTTTTGTTTAGCTAGCACGTGCTTGGTTTTTGTTTGTTGTCACTTTTTCATTGGTTGCTTCTAATGATGATGTTAAGTTTGTGTCATATTTAAAATTTTCTCACACAGCTAACTCAAAGCTAACCTTTATTTTAAAGGAAGTATTACTAAAGTAAAAAATTAAGCAACATTTTGTGATTAAGGAACTGGAATAATTTTTTTTTAAGTGAGTTCTAAAATTATATATTATTTCATTTTAGTCATATCAAATATATATATCTTATGATAAATAATTATTTGTAATTTTATATGCAAAGAACAAAATTTTATTTTAAAATACTATTTCAATCACTTAAAAAAATAGAAACGTTTCAAAAATTTCATAAAAATAAAAAAAATTTTAAAAAATAAAATAACTAATATTAATATGATCAATGCTCATAAATTTTGAGTATACATAAAATTTATTACATATATATTACACAATTTATTCTACATCTCAAATTATACAATACATTTATTAAAAAATTCAAAATAATTACATTTACACAATTACACTCGACAGCCAATAAACTAAAAAAAAACTTAAATAATAAATACCAAAATCCATTCATAATAATAATAAAAAAAAATTATCACCAAAGAGATGGACGGTGAAAGGCAATTTGAGAAAAGTAAGTGAAAAGAGAGGCTTCATCTTTATCTCCTCCTCTCGCTACTGAAAAGCTTCTGCATCAACAAAGATGGAACCTTTTACAGCAAGCAGCAGCCATGGCCTTAGACGTAGTTGAAACAGTCTTGGTTTCCCAATAACGGCAACACCCACTTCCCAAAAACGCCAACCCAAGAGTCCAAATTGCTGAAACTTTGCTCCGGGAGAAAAGATAAAGGAAGAAAGAGAAAACAGATCTACAAGCAAAAGGGAAAAGGAAAAACGTGAGAGAGAAAGAAAGAGAAAGAAAAAGGGTTCATTGAGAGAGAGGGATAGAGACCCATAACAGAGCAAGAGAAAGGGAGAGCTCAAGACAGAGGAAGCTCGGTAGAGAAAAAAGAGCATTTTCAAAGTGAGATGGAGAGAAGGAAAATGGTGATTCCTGATCCGTTCCGAAACGGAGCGAAATTTCTTGATTTCGGTCGAAAATCCTCGACATCGTAATGTTGCGATGGAAGTAGTAGAGTTTCCATTTTAGAGTAGTGTTTCGTGTCGGTATCCCACGAAACCGAAATATTTCGTGCGATTCGGATGAGTCGACACGAAATTTAGTTCTTGTTTATATGATTAAAAGTCATCTTATTTTTAATAGTCACACAAGGATGACAATTTGACTAGAGCCAATTGAGCCCCGGTATTTTTACCCATTTGGTACGGATATGAGACAGAAAAATAGGGATGAAAATGAAGATAAGTAATTTTATAGGGGTGGG